>CM057813.1:132070391-132398706 GCA_030067965.1 Latrodectus elegans
CGCATTATGCATATTACGACATTATTATTACTGCATTATTATTACGCACATTACGCATTATTATTATTACATACTGCATTATTATTATGCCATTATTGACACATACGCACACACACACACGCACATACGCACATTACTACGCACATTGACACGCACACATTACATACGCATTACACACACACATACGCATGAGCACACACATGCACATTACGCACATACACTACGCACACATACTGCACACACACGCACACACAGCTGCATACAGCCGCACATGCCACGCACACACATGCATACGCACACACACGCATTACACGCATTACTACGTACATGATACACACACGCTGACACATTACTGCATATTGGCCGCATTACACATGCACACATACGCATTAATTACGCATACATACGCATTACACACATTACGCATTGACACGCACACACGCACATACGCACATTACGTACTGCACACATTACGCATTATTACTGCATTACGCATTACGATTACACAATGCACATTGATACGATTATTACGCATACATGCATAAGATACGACATTACACACGCACACACATTACGCATTATTATTACGCACATTATTACTTATGATACATGCATTACATTATATTACACATATTATTACATGCATTGACATGCATTACATACGTACATTACTGCACACATATTACATGCATTACATACAGCATATTACGCATTATTATTACGCATACATATTTATTACACATACGCATACATATGACATACTGCATATACATACGCATATTATTGGATGCATACATGCATTATTATATATTATTATTACTGCATTATTACGCACATTATTATTACTGCATATTATTACTTATTACATGCATACATGCACACACATGCACATACATGCACATACGCATTATTGGATATTACGCACACATACGCACATACGACATACATTACGCATTGACACGCACACATACGCATGGCAGCGCATTGCCATTACGCACACAGGCTGCACACACTGCATACATTACGCACACATGGCGCACATACGGCACACACGCACACACACATACGCACACACTGCACATTACGCACATACAAGACACACACGCACACATTGACAGACACACGCACATACGCACACATACTGCACACACGCACATTATTACTGCACATTATTGCATGACATTACTGCACACACACAGCAGACATGGACATGATGGCACAGTGACACAGGAGGATGACACTGGCATGATGACACAGAGACATATATGAGATGAGACACATGACAGAATGCACGGTGACATGACGAGCATACACGCACATATATGCACATATACATGATATGGCAGTATAGACATGACACAGACATGCATATATGACAGTATGCACGGAGATGACATGTACATACACATGTATACAGGACATGATGCACATGATGACGTATATATACATGATGCATACATGGACACAAGTATATATATTATATGCATACACACAACATATGCCACAATATACATCAATATGTTCATACATACATGCTGATACAGAATACATACATGTATATGGGCATATATATGTTTGCATACACACATGTACACATATACATATAGTATACATACACATGTATAGAGACATGATATGAGGTATGATGGATACATGTGGACATGATGGCTGGTACATACATGCAGTATGCATTATTATTACATGCACACATGTAAGACACACACACATGCATATATATATATATTTATTATATATGATACACACACACACACACGCATGATAGCACATATTATATGCATATGAGCATTGCACACATGGATGATATATATGGCTGACACACATGACACGGCACATGATAGGTACAGACATGGGGGCACAGCACACACATGGTACACACATGGCTGGTGCACAGACATGGGGACATGTATATACATATACACACATGGTATTATGGTACATTGGCACACATACATACTGCAGATATGCACAGACATGGCTGTATGAAGTATATATGATACACACGGCACACATACATGATGTACATATATGGCATATTGATGGCAGAGGATGACATGTAATATACATATGGAGGCACACATTGAGGGCGGCACAGGTGCATGACAGCACACATAGGAGGAGCACACACACTGATGGTGTACGATACATACACATGTATTACATGACATTGCATGATGCATGTACATGATTATTACAGATGCACATGGCATGCAGACATATACAAGATTGACACAAGGACATGCATGACAGTGTATGTAAGAGAACACACACATGATACATTATGCATGCACATACATGATACATGCATACATGACACACATTACATGATGCATATATACATGAGATGATATGATATGCATTGGCATGACATACACACATTACGCATATTGGCTGATGACATGCACATACACATTACATGTGGCTGATATTGACATATGGCATGCATACAGACATACACACACATACTGCACATACATACACAGACACATGATGTGGCAGGATGAGGATATACATACATGCACATACATGGATATGCACACATGATGATACGCACACACATACGCACACAGCCACACACATGCACACACACATACGCACACACATGCACACACATGACATGTACACATACACACATGCACATGCACACATTTTTGGCCACACATGGCACACATTACGCATTACACATGCACACATTACGTGCACAAGGCATTACACATGCACACAACACACATGCATTATACATTACGCATTGACATGACATACGCATTAATATCGCGCACACGCACACACACATACGCATTACACGCACACACTACGCATTATTACTGCACACACATGATACGCATGATACGACACACACACGTGCACACGTTACTGCATTATGGCACGAGGCCGCGCATTACACACACACGACACTGCACTGCACACACACGCACACACACGCGCACATTTGACGGCATGACATGGCACATTACATCGACACACACACGCACATGCACACACATGGACACGACACACGCACGCATACACACACGTGCCACACACACACTACGCACGCACACTGCACGCACACACACATGCAATGCACATTTGCACATCATTGATGACACACGCGGCGCACACACACACGCACACACACGCCTACCGCACTGCAGCCACACGCACACACTGCACTTACACACGCACGCACACACATTACTGCATGCACACACGATCGGCATACATACGCACACTTATTACGGCCACGACACGACACATTAACACACTTACGCACGCATACATACTGCACATGCATATACATGACACACATGCACATGCATCTGCGATGTGACATACCGCAGAAGAGGTACATATGACGCAGGCACATGACGCCAGCATGCACGACGACGACATGAACACGGCGATGATACAGGCGCGCACACACACGCACGACACATGCACGACATACATGACACATGCACACACACGCATACATGCACATGATTATTGACGCTGGCCGATTATACGACGGCCATGCACGATACTGCTGACGGCACACATAACACGATGCCAGCATATGCGACGACATGCACGACATACGACACAGACATACACACGACGCACATGGCTGCACAGGCAGACATACACATTGATGATGGCTGGCCATGCAGACACACACACGCGATTGCCGATGACGGATTTGATATTTACCTGATGACATACGGACGACGGACGATGGATGGCGCACACGAGCACACACATGAAGGCATAGATTACACATGGTGAAGACACACACGACATGACGGCAGGAGACGACACACGCATTGACACGACATACCAGCACACGCCGATGCATTATGGATATGGCACTGCACATACATGGATACATACGCACGCACACTACATGTGCATTATTGACATGCATGGCACACACATGGTATGACACATGCACAGGACATGCATGCACATGAGAGAGCATGCACATGATGGCATACATGGCTGCACACATGCACACACATGCAGTATATATACATACATGCAGATATTACGTATGACACATGCATGATATGACATGCACATGATATGACATATATAGCTTATGGATACATGCACATATATGCATGACATGGCATGCACGTATTACGATAAGGGCTATACACATGCATGCACATGCATACTGCATGCTGATGATGCACATGCACACATGGACATACACATGAGCATGACATGCACACATGGCTTATTATTATTACGCATTACGCACACACATGCATTACACACACATGCATACACATTGGTTGCACACACACGCATGGCATGCACACGCACACACACACAGCTTACATGATACATGTGATATGGCACACACACACATGACATGCATGGCACATGCATACACATACAGCATGATAAGCTGGCGCATGATACACAGATATGCACAGCTACGCTACACACATTGATGATTGATGCATGACATACATATTTATTGGCACATTACACACGCATTACATGTGCACATACACACACACGTGTACATGACACGGCACACATTATTACACGTGACACACACGCATATTACAATGCACACACATGCACACACACGCACACATGCATATGGGACATGCACAGGCACATGCTGATATACATGCATACATATGACACACGCGATACATACGACACATACGCACACACCACATGCACACACGCACACACATTGACACATGCACACATACATGCACACAAGACACATGCATGCACACATACGCATATATGAGCGCACATACACATACTTGCTGACATGCATGGAGGACACACTGCACACACACACATGGCATTGATACAGACATACACGATGATATACACACACACATATGGACAATACATGCATTATAGACACATGCATGCATGTGCATTACGCATATACATGCATACATGCATGGCATTACGCACATGCACAACATTACTATCATGCGCACGACACACATACATGGTCACGCAATGGATACGCACGACACGCGACACGTGACGACACACGCACATTATGATGATGATGATATTTGCACACACTGCACGATGACATGCACACGTGATGCATGGATGACCACACACGATGTGATATACGGATACATGTATGACGATTACGTTATCGACATTACCGACACACGCGCGACACACGTATATATACGCCACACGCAGGACGACACCGACGACGTATTACCACGGCACGATATCACGACACGCACGACACGCGACGGACGGTCGACGACACGCATACGACGATGCACGACACGGCCGACACACGCGACACACGCACGACATACGACACGCAACACACGATACGCACGACACACCGCACAGACACGACACACACATATACGAAACACGAACGCGACATCACCACACACATATATGCACCGCTCACGCATATGGCAACGCCAACAACATACATTATTACACGCATGTATACAATAAGTACCGCGTCGCAATGACACGTCGCAACACACAGCGACGCATGCACCAAACACACATACAACAGCATATATACGCACGCGACGGCGCCACGACGATGACTACGGACAATGCACACACCGCAACATACACACACGCACTGACGCCACACACGCCACCCACACACGCACATTACCACGCATGACCACACCATACACATCACGCACCGCAATGACATACGCGCGCCGTCAGCATGCATAGCACATATGACGCCAAGGGACATCACATACGCACGACGCACCACACCGACGGATACGACATGCACACATACCGCATATTACGAACATACGAGATGGCATGCAGCACATGTATTGATGGCATGGGATGATTACTGATATGCACACATGACATGATTACACGCAGGATGGATACGACACACCACACGATTGACGTGCAGCTACATACATGATACGAACACGCAACACGCGTGCACTGCACATGCATATATACCACATACATGCATACATGTGACATATGGCCAGCACACATGCATGGACATATGGATGACAGCAGCATGCATACAGGGTACTGCACAGTACACACATGCTGCATACACACGTGCACCACTGACATATGTGAGCATGAGCATGCATACACACAGATATGCACATACATAAATATGACACATATGGGACAACATATGATGATATGGAGATATATGCATGGACACAGACATATACATGCATACATACATATGTGGGGCATAGGCATACATAGGGACATGATATACATGGCACATATATGTGAAGCATGGCATGATATGGCAGATATATATATACATGATACACATGGATTATGATACATACATACAGACATATGGATATACATATATGCACATGATAGCTGCACACATATACATATTATACATGCAATAAGGACATACTGCACATATGTATATTATACATAAGGTGATACATGCACATGCAGACACATGCACATACTGTAAGATGATAGTTTATTGTTACATATACATGCATATATTATTACGCATTACATGGTACACATATGTACATACATGCATTACACACATGTGCATTATTATTGGCATGCATATATACATGTATTATTATTATACGGCATATGAAAATATTATTATTGTGCACACACATGCACACACATGGCACATGGCATTACATGCACACACATGCACATACACACATACACACACGCACACACACATGGCTGCACACACATGCACACACACGCACACACACATGCACACACATGCATGTATGGTTACGAGACAGGCCACACACATACACACACATTATTTGAGAGACATACACACATGCACACACATGCACATATATACATACACATACATACATATGCATACACATACACACATATTATACATACTACATATTATACACATGACATATATATTACATATACACATACACATACATATATATTACATATACTTAATATTACACATATGTACTTATTATATATATGTATATATATACACATATACATATATATATATATATATACTTACATATACATATGGATATTATTATACATGTATTACATATTATTATATTATATGTATGTACATATATATGTATATATACATGTATACATACATATGTATATATATTATTATACACATACTAAGATATATATATTATATGTATAGATATATATATGATGCATACGTGATACATGATACACGACACATATATATGTACTATCACACATATGTATATGCAATATATTGATACGCACACATATACGACAGCATTACGGCGGAATACATGTAGCATATATGTGCATATATATATGCAATGGTCGGCGAACATATATACACATATTCGCTCACGCATATACACGCACATGCCATGGCAGCGGGCACATACACATACATGCACATACATACATGCACGCACACACACACACGGCTGGCACACATACAGATATATCATATTACAGATACGACACGTCAGTGGCAACACATACACATGCACACGCAATATTGGCCAGACATAGCCATGGCAGACACGTCATGGCACAGCATAGCATGCATGCAACACATATACGCATACACACACAGGCTGCACATGACACATATATACATGCCATGCATACATGGCATATACAGCAGGGACACATGGGCCACATTACACACATACATGGCACGACGCCAGCACACGCTTGATCACACTACGCACACATGCATGCACATACATGCATGCACACATGCAGACATGCACATACACGCAAGACACACACATGGCACATGCAGGCTGATTACTGGCACGCACATGCATGACACATACATATACTATGCTGGACACGCACATATGCTGCACACGCATGATGACACGCATGCAGGCCACGCACAGGTCATTTGGCACACATACATCACGCGGCGACGCACACACACATGCACACACACCCATGCACACGACACTACATGACGCATGCACACACGCACGCAGCAGGACACACACTGCACACATGGGCACATCACACATGCACGACAGGCCACGCACGACACACATGCACACACACCACTATCACGCCAATGCAGCACACATGCACAGCACACACATGCATACTCACGGCATTACGACGACATATGTACATGACGACACACATATTACTACACATATGCACACACACACCATATATACGCATTTCACACACACATTTGATTACGATATACATATATGCATACACATGCATATACATATGTATATACATATTACATATATATATATATATTACGTATATATGTACATATACAGTGCACATACATGTATGTATACATATATATACATATAGTATGCATACATATATGTACAGGCTGCATTACACATACATGTATTACATACGTATGTACAAGTATACATGCATATATATATGGCATATATATATATGTACATGGCTGCAGTACACATACTCTATTACATGCACACATACATACATATACATATGTACATACATACATGCATATTACATGCATAGGCATACATACTGCATACACATGCATACACACACATGCATGCATACATACATGCATATACATGCATATACACATGCATACACATGTACATATGTATATACATATGCATGGCACATGCATACATGGCTGCATATACATACATGCATATACACATATATATATATGCATATACATGCATACATATACACATGCACATGCATACATGCATACACACATATGCACATACATGCAGGCAGACATGCATACACATGCACACATACACATGGCACACACACACATGCACATACATGCATACATACATGCATACACATTGGCACATGCACACACATTGCATGCACATGAGCATACACACATGCACATACACACATACATACATGCACATACATGCATACATATATACATGTATATACATGTGATACATACATGTGATACATACTTATTATATATACATATGCATACATACATGCATATTATTCACATACATGCACACATACTGCACATACACATACATGCATACACATGCATACACATACATGGCATACATGGCATATACATACATGCACACATGCACATACACATGCACATACACACATACATGCACACACATGCATACACATGACACATGGCACACATGCATACACACATACATGCATACACATGCATACTGCTATTATTACACATGCACACATGCACATACACACATGCACACACACTGCATGGGCTGCACATACATGCACACACATGCACATACACACATGCATACATGCACATTTACTACACATGCACACACACACACACATGCTGCATACATGGCTGCACACACACACATGCATACACATGCACACATACATACTGCAGACACACATGCACATGCACATGCATGCACATGCATGCATGCACACACATGCACATGCACTATGCACATGCACACATTGACATGCACATTATTGCTGCATACACACACATGCACACACATGCATTAAGGCACACATGCACACATACTGGGGCCACACACACACAGTATTACTGCACACATGGCACATACACATGCTGCACATTACACAGACACACACACATGCAGGTATGACACGCATGCAGACACACATGCACACATACTTAGCATGCCATACACACACATGCATACATACACATTACACATACTTGCTGGCACATACATGCATATACATACTGCACACATACTTAATACATAAGCACATACATGCATACATATGCACATATTATTATTACATGCAGGCACACATATGCATGGCACTGGATGCATATATTATTACATACTGTACATACATGCATATGCACATACATGCACACATGCATATTACACACATATATGCACACATACACATGCTGCATGATGGCATACACTATGCATGCATACAGTGCATATACATGCATACATACATGCAGGTGCATACACATGCATACATGCACATACAGCACATGGCTGCACACATGCACATGCACACATGCATACACACATGCATTACATGCATATACGCATACAGAGGACATGGCAGATACATGCATGCATACATGCATGCACACATACATGCATACATGCACATGCACATACACATGCACATGGCATGCATACATGCACACATATGCATACACATTACTACATGCATACACACATGCACACATGCATATTATTATTATTATTACATGGGCATACACAGCATGCATACTGACACATACACACTGGCACACACATGTGTACATGCACACACATGTGCACACACACATATTGGTTACAGCACATGTGCACATGCACACACATACGCACATGGCACACACACATTACAGGTAGCACACACAGCTGCATACACAGCTGCACACATGCACACACACACACGCATTGGCCACATGCACACACATTGGCTATTACACATTATTACACACACATGCACACACACATGGCATGCACACACATGCATATGCACATGTACATACACACACACACATGCACATACGCACACATACTGCAGCTACACATGTATGTACACATACATGCATACACATGCATACATGCACATGCATATACACATACACACACATACATATTGCACTACGCATACATGTATGCATATGTACATATATGTGACATACATGCATGACATATTATATATGATGTATATATATGTATATATATGTATATATATTAATATGTTGCATATATGCACACATATATACTGTATACTATATGTATATATATATATACTGTATATGCATATATAGCTGTATGATATGTATATGCATATATATATATGTATATACATATGTATACATATGTATATATATGTATATATACTGCATATATATATATGCATATATGTATATATATATATGTATATATATGTATACATATATATGTATATATATGTATATATATATACACAGTATATATACTGTATATATATATTATATATGTATATAGACATATGTATATATGTGTATATGTATATCTATGTATATACATGTATAAATACATATATGTGCATATCTATGTATATATGTGTAGGACATTCATGTATATATGTGTATGTATATATATGTATATATGTGTATGTATATATATGTATATATGTGTATGTATATATATGTATATATGTGTATGTATATATATGTATATATATGTATGTATATATATGTATATGTATGTATATATATGTATGTATATATATGTATATGTATATATATGTATATATATGTATATATATATGTGTATATATATGTATATATATATATATGTGTATATATATATATATCCGCTGGCAAAACAAGAGATTTTCCGTAGACAAGTTCAGCACTAATTGACTGTAAATCATTCTTAAAGGCAGTTTTAATACCTAGTAAATGATGGGTAATGTGTCTGTCCATATAGGATTTTCATGACCTTTAAGGAACTTTTCAAATGGCGGTGAAACCTTTCGATGATACCATTTGATTTCGGATGGTATGCTGTAGTGGGTATTCGACTGGAACCACTTAGAATTGGCAATTCTTGGAAAAGTGCAGATTCAAGTAGTCTTCCTTGGTCAGTAGTGATTTGGGAAGGATATTCAAATCACGAGATCCACTCATTGAAAAGAACTTTACATACTGTTCAAGCTTTGACATCAGGATTAGGAACAACCTCTGGCCATCTGGTGAAACGATCGATAATTTTGAGACAATATATATTACTATAACTTGGAGATAGGGCTCCTATTAGGTCAAGATAAAATTGCGAAAATCCCGAATTTTGTAACTTAAATGTACCTAATGCAGTTTTTGTTTGTTTGTGAATTTTAGAACGTTGACAGGGTTCACTACATCTTACTTGCTCTGATATGTATTTATACATGTTGGGCCAAACGTATCGTGTACTAATCAACTTTATACTTGCGGATATTCCCGGAAGAGAAAATCCGTATAGTGGATTAAAAATGATAAGGCGATATATTTTTGGGACAAATGGTCGTGATTTACCTGTCAACATATCACAATACAAATGCACATTTAATATAGGAATAAATATTTACTTCAATTTAAAAGCAGATGGATTTTGAAGAAGGGATTTTAATTCTGGATAATTTTCTTGTGCGAAAATAAATTCTTCAAAATTTAAAGGAATAGAGGAGATATCGTCTATTTCTTTGCGGAATAGTGTATCCGCCACTTCATTGTTTGTACCTGTGGTGTGGCGAATTTCAGTTGAAAACTGTGAAATGTTGACTAGGTGTCTCAGCTGACGCGGGTTGCATTTATCGGGTTTCTTTTTGAAGGCATATATAAGGAGCTTTTGATCTGTGTAGACTGTAAAGTCACTACCTTCAAGTATATGTGTAAACTTTTTATTGCTGTGTAAATAGCCAATAATTCGCGATTATAGGTAGACCAATGTTTTTGATTATTACTGAGATTCATTGACATAAAAGCGATTGGTTCCTATGTATTATTGTTTAACTGCATGATAGAACCACCAACTCCAACGCCCCTAGCATCAGCATGAACACATATAGTTACTCCTGAAATTGGGTGTCTAAGCAAAGCTGCTTTTGAAAAAGTGTTTTTGGCCTCAGACTGTTATTTCATTCCATTGAAGAATTTCGCAAGATTTTATTCGTGTAGAATGTTTAGATTTTTTTTTTTAAATTCTTAATAGCTTCCAGAAATGTATTTAATCGAGCTAAAATGTCTGCTGCTTTAGGTTTAAGACGTCTAAAAATGTAATTAACCCTAAAAAACGCCTCAGTTAAGTAATTGTAACTGGTTTTAGAAATTTTAAAATGCAATCTACGCGGTAGGAAAATGGTTCGATACAGAATTCTGAAACATTAAATCCCATCCTTTTTATTGTAGGAACGCTAAAAATGCATTTAGAAGTTTTTATAGCCAATCCATAATGAATTAAACGTTGAAATAAAAATTTTTAGATATTGTAAGTGATGATTTAGATATTGTATATTTAAGATCAGGTAAGTGGGAAGCAACTATAATATCATCCTCAAAGGCATAGACAAAAGTCAGATTACGCGAGATACTTCATCTATAAATCTTTGAAATGTTGATGCAGCATTACAAAGTCCAAATTGCTTTCTAGTACTTTCATATAATCCAAATGGGGTAATTATTGCGGTTTTATGTATGTCATCAGGATTTATAGGAATTTGATGATAAGCTTTCATTAAATCTAGACGTGAATAAATTTTCGTTCCATTTAACTCAGAAGTAAAATCCAAAATATTTGCAAATTATTTTATTATATTTGTAATTATTTTTATTTGTTTAAGCATTGAGGCTTCTAAAATCTCCCCAAGGGCGTCATTCAGTAGAATCTTTTTTAGGGACCTGTTGTAAAGATTATCCGTAATTACTGTCTGAAGGACGTATGTGACCGAGATCAATCATGCTTTGAAATTACTCTCGAGCAATACGCACTCTATCCAGCGTGAGTCGTCGGACTTTCGCACAAACAGGAGGACCGGTTGTTTGAATGTAATGTCAGACGAGGTGTTTTATTTCTGTCAGGTCTAGGGGGTTTAGTAATGTCGGGAAATTCCTTTAAAAGATTATGATGTATAGTGTCACCTGATACTGTTTTAATTCAAGAATGTTATTTGTACTTAAATAAAAAGAGTAATTAAATTTGTTTTGGAATCAATGAGTTTCCTTCTATTTAAATCAGGTAAAAGACTGAAATTGTACAAAAAATCTGCGCCGATAATTGGAGTAGAAACATTTCCTACCAAAAAGGACCATTTAAAGTCTTCTCTACCCAAAATTCAAGTTTAAGTTCGAATTGAGGAAAACCTGAATTGCAGAATTATTAGCTGCAGAAAGGGCCATTTTCACAGGGTTAATTTTTGTAATCGTGTTGCTGGGCAAATACTACTATCTGAATCAGTGTCAATTGAAAACAGTGTTTGTACGCTTATGATACAAAAAGGCGACAGGAAGATATGGGTAAGGTGACAATCACCTCTACCCTTGCCTGCTCTTGTTTTTTGTCTCAAATTTGCAAGACTGAGTACATTTTTTCCTTTGTTGCCAAATATAAAATGCTACCAACAAAAATCATAATTTTTAGATTTATTGCGATGATGATTTTGGGAGGTTGTATTCTTCGACTTAACTTCTACTTAAATATTGTGAATTTGTATATGACAAATATTGTGAATTCGAGAATTTACTTTTTAAATTTCAGACAACAAATTTCTTTCGTTTGAATAAAAAGAAGATTTTACTGATATTGGTGTATATTCTGTGATATGCTCCGCAATTTCCGCTGCTTTTTCCAATGTCAGTGGTATTATAGCTGCGAGAAAATTTTGCACAGAAGTCGGCAAATGCTAAAGAAAATGTTCCAGCATGAGTTTCTCAGGCACTTGGTGACTTTCATCTCGTAGTTTGAGCACACGGAGAAGCTCTGTTGGTTACCTATCTCCGATTTGTTCATCTTGTAAGAGTTGTCGTATCTCCTGGTAAGAGGATTCTCCACTGCATTTTATCAACTCCTTGTTCAACTATATATTTGGATCTTCCTTGTCTGGATTCATGAAAACATCTCTCACTAGCGATGCTGCCTCAGGCGGGAAGTGGGAAACGCAGTAATTGCATTTAATCCTACTATCAGTGATGGCATTTGGTATTCCCAATTCAAATGTTGATTCCCACATTGTGAACCATAGAGCTGAATCTGCATGGTTGTAGACAGGGATTTTTGTAGCTGTCTATCCTGGAAAGCTTTCCGTCATTTTATTTAATAACAAATGATGATCGGGAAGTATGATGCGCATGCAAAATTCTCCCTCGGATTAGTAGGTGAAAGCAGGTCCTTTTACGACGAAAGTAGATCGACGAGTGAGGGGAGAATGCCTGTGGGAATATCTGCTTTTATCGTCTCTTTTTTTATTAAGTAAATGCTCCTCCGGAATAGGTAAATAATCCAGTGTAATAATCCCAGGTAAATAATCCAATCTTGTAGATGTGAGATAGTGCTCGCTGAAATTCGTGTCATTAAGCAGCATTTCCCGCATCTTATTTAATGCTGCGTTGACGCTGGGTCACCATTATGGTGTAAGTTAGTTGATATTTAACAGTGTTCATAAGGCAATTTTATAGCAGACAAAATGACATACATAGAAACAAAAAAATTTAGGAGGACTAAAGCAGCGCATCCTCTTATCATGGGATTTAGAGAGCAAATGTTCTGTGTTCGGATCAGATCTCACTGAGAGAATGTATAAACCACGCTTACAAAGTGTGCTGATTGGTTGGATACATTTCATGAAGTTAACTATTGCCACAGAAATTTGATAGAAAAGTTTTTAGTTTTACTTCGCAATTTTCATCTTTACTTTACGTGTTTTGTAAAAGGTCAAGAGTCTGTCAGAAAATATGTGATGAGTATCTTCAATTTCTTAGAGAATTCACGATGAATCATCACAGTACCTTGGCTCGATCGAAGGTAAAATACTTTGGTCATGTAGTTGGATCAGGAGAACATGAGCCCGATTCGGATAAAATTGCAGCAATATAAAACGAAGTCGCCAAGAACAAAGAAAGCCTTAAGATCAAAATTAGAACTGTTCAACTATTATAGGGAATATGTGCATCATTATGTGAACTTTGCTAAGACATTGACAGAACTGACCAGAATACTGTACCAAATCATTTCCCTCGGTCTGAAAAGACAGAAAAGGTTTTGTTCTCATTTGACACATTGGGATTTCTGGAGCCATTTACTTTGTGAATCAAGTGTCTGATACAAGATGTTTGGTCTTCAGGTATTATAAGGGATGATACATTTTTCTCATTATAAATCTAATAAGAAATAGAAAGTAATTTCTGATATATATAACATAATATTTATATTTTAATTTTATATAATATATTGAAAGATAGTTTATATGCTGTCGTTTCATTGTCAACCTCTGATTTAAATAAGCAAATTTGAACTCCACACAGATGCTTCGATTACTGGCATTGGAGCATGTTTAATGCAGAGAGACACAGGTGGAAATCCTAAAACTATAATCTTCACCAGTCAGAAATTAGCTCCAGCACTGCCTAAATGGAGAACTATCGAGAGACAAGCATTCGCTGTGATATGTGCTTCAGCTAAATTTGAAGCATGGACTTCAGGATTTTTTTATAAATTTATTCACAGATCACAATCTTCTAAATTATCTTAAAGAAACCATTCGAGAGAATGACAGACTACAGAGATGGTCATTGGCTGTCTCTTCCTATGATGTCACAACAGCTCGTAAGCCCGGTAATAATAATGTTATCATAAATGCCTTATCAAGGGTCTATGAGAATTAACTTTTTTTCTCATTATGCAAGGGAAAATAAACGTGTCTTTGAATAATGTGGAAAGTAACGTCTAAATTTATATTTGTGTTAATAATTAATGATTGTATATGTTAATATGAAATAAATATGTCGTCCGAAATGAAGGTGTTTTGTGTTATTGAACGATCCTAGAGATGAAAAGTATGTGACAACATCAAAATATCAGTTGTGGCATTTCATTGCACCAACTTTTCCAAGCAGAAACTTAACCAATAGCCAGGTCATCATCCCATTTAATACCTGAAGACCAAACATCTTGCATCAGACACTTGATTCATAAAGTAAATGGTTCCAGAAATCCCAATGTGTCAAATATTCGTGCTAAGACTTGTAGTATAAATATCTCAGTGTCTATTCTCTTAGACACTAGATGATTTGATCCACGTATGTCAAAATAAACAAGTCTACAATTATCCCACGCTATACACAAAACTTTGTAATGAAGATTTTCTTCTCGTATGGTTACGGAATCATCAATTGAAATGAATTGTTCTGTTTCCATATTTATTTTAAATCTTTAGAATTAGTTCGCCATCAGCTGAAAATTTGTTTGACTGAAAATTTGTTTAAATTCTAATGAAATGGCTGAAAATTTTTCTACATCCTCAGGACTTCCGATTATATCGTCAACGTGGACATTATCTTTTAAGAAAAAAGAGTTTACAAATACTTTATTAAGTGATTTTTAATTGTTCTTGCCAATAAGAAACGGTTACTATTTTTCTCGAACAAAACTCTACTGAATCTGAATAATATAGGTGGTTCAGAATTGGTTTTTGATCCACAGTAAAGGGAGCTCGTGTAACACGTCTCTATTTTCTTCGTAGACTAAAATATTCAAAAAGGCTTGCCGCATGTCCGAGGTAAAAGCTACCGGTTTAAGTCTAAATCTCAAAAGAATATCAAATTTTTCTGCATACTAATTTGGACCAACATGCATACAGTTTTAATGAAAGAGAATTTGAAGACTTAGCATAAGCATCAAACACCAAAAGTAATTTACTGATCACATGATCATTCCTTTCGATTTCTCTATATGACAAATAAAACGTTTTCCATTTTATTCGAATTGGGCACTAACTCAATAATTCCCAGTTTTCCGTAATCATCTAACACTTATCTGCATTCTTCAAATAGCTAGGGATTTCTAAATAATCTTCTTAACCTGTCAAATTTTACTTCAGCCATTTCTCGCCTAATATTTAAATTTTGTTTATCTAGTTCCCAGTCGACAATCGAGCTATGTATCTTTGATTTTCATATTTAATATTTGATTCAAAACAGGTCAAAACTTTATTTTCGAAAGAATCATCTTCTGTGCTTTCATCAATTAAACTACAGTTTTCCAAATTCCAAAATTTTCTATTTGTTTCGAAATTAAATTTTCCTCTACTACAACATTAAGTATGAGAGAAGTGTTATTATCAGTTTTTTGGCCCTGTAGGCACCAACCAAAAATACTCTCAAGAGCTACGACATTTTTATTCAAATATTTGATTTTACCAGTCACAATGCTGCAATAGTAATCTGCCATTATCAAAAATAGTTACAGACTCATTACAATTAGGGGAGTCAGCAAGGGTATAATTTCTTAGTTTTATATTTTCATTTACTACATTTGCTTCAGGGGATGGTGTGTCTGATACTCATATTTAACCTGTAACTAAAGCTTCTATTTCTATTCTTGAGTAAGGGAAAAATCTGTGTTCTAATAACACATGAAATACATCATAAATTTTATTTATGTTGTATTTCATGTGACATAAGAACACAGATTTTTCCCTAATTACATCTTAAATTTTATTACATCTTAAATTTTATTTATAGCCTCTTTGCTTCGGAAAGTGTAAACTGATAATTTTTCTTCGCTTTTCGTTACGGGATTTAATTTGTCAACTAGTTTCTGACAAATAAATAAGAGCATTGAGCCGTTATCTAACAGTAAACGAGTAATTGATTCACTACCTTTCCATTTTACTTATACGCAACAGGTTTGTAATACACTGCTGGACAATTGCTAAGGATGGATCACAAATTGCAATGTAGCATAACATTAAGCGAGGCATGAGGCCTAGTAGGATAAAATATAGTTTCCACACTGTTCAGATATTAGAATAAAGAATATTTATTGTTCTGAAAAGTACAAAAGCTGTGAAACATCTGAAATAAAAAAAATGTTCATTTGATGCTGCATACGGAAAAATGGAACAATGCATCTAAAAGTCAGCAGACACCTTGAATAAAGGTATCAGTACGAGACATGTTTACCGTGCAGTGTTGAGAAACATCCCACGCGTCGTATCATACTGTGCACAACATTATCCAGCAGCTATTACGGCAATTTATCCCATTCTTCTGTGAGTGCACGGATAAGGGTGTTCTTGTCTGTCGGAGGATAGTTTCGATCAGCAATTTGCCTCCCCAAAGCTTCCCACACATTTTCAAATGGGTTTAGATCTGGTGAACCTGATGAACATATAAGGCGTTGAATACACACGCTGTCTAGACAATCCTGAACAGCGAGTGTTCGATGACATGTTGCGTTGTCGTCCATAAAAACAAATTTATCACCGACATCACCACCGAAAAGACGAACATGAGGAATTAGAACTTCATTAATGTATCCTTGGCCTGTCATAGTCCTATATTCGCAACCGCATGTAAGAACTTCGGCCATTGATCATGATGCCGGCCTACACCATGACACTGCATGTGGGAAAGCGGTCCCTTTCTTGGATATTTTCTGGACGATAAGTTGTACCACTCTCGAAACAGATCACTTGGCATCTATAATCTGATAACAGATTGAAACTACTCTCATCTGAGAATAGTATGCATGGCCAGTCCTGTTGAGTTCAATTGCGATGCTCACGTTACCAATGCAAACAGGCAGTACAGTGCTGTCTGGTCGAAGGGACACACACAACAGGTCTGCGGGCGTATAGTCCTCCTGCCCTCAAACGCCTGGCAATAGTTTTTCGGGAGATCTGCTTTCTTGAAGCAGCAAGAAACTAATTTGCCACCTGATGAGCTGCGGTGAACCTGTTCCTTTTTGCTGATAGGACGATATATCTGTCTTTTGCAGGCGTCGTACTTCTAACACGACCTCCCTCCGTTCCGCCTACTACACATTCCAGTAGTTTTAAATGACTTCCACAGCCGTGAAATAAAGCTGTGAGTGATGTCGAACTCCCTTGCAACATCTATTATTTTTCGCCCTTCGATCTTTCCAATAATTCGGCTATGCTAAAATCATCTAAGTGATGTCGGAAGACATGCCGAAAACTTAAATTTCGTCTAATAAATCTTTCCTGTAAAACTTTATTTTTAAACAACTGTTCACGTGCGTCAAAACCTTTAAAGCTCTTATGAACGCTATCATATGATGAACAGACGTGGAAAAAAATTGCATACGCATACTTCTTCTTAATATGTCCCGTACTTTTTCTAATTTTGTACATTTTGCTTCCTTTCACTTTGTGGATGCTATGGATGGTAATGTTATCCATCTTAAGAACTGTCCAGCATAATATTTTATTCCTCACATTATACGAAACTACCGAATTATTGATGGCTTAACTTCTGATTCCCGAAACTCATCATTTTTATTTTTAGACGACTTAAAACAAAAAGTCCGGTAGTGTTTTCCTCGACATATGTTACAAACCATTCCGTATTTACAATCTTTAATTCTATGCTTTACACCAAGGCATAAAAAACATCTGCCGAAAGCTCTTTCAGTTTGTTTAATTTTACTTCGATGCTCAAGTTGCAGTTTTCAATCGGTAGTTTTATTCTACAAAATATGCAAGATTTATAAGTTTGAGAAACTAATGAAAACACTATTTTTGGATGATTCAGTCTTTTTCTCCTTCAAGTGTGGGGTCTATCTGACATGTTTTTCAAGTGATTTGTACGAATATAAGAGTGTTTTTCTGCTTTTTCGAGTTCAATAAAATGTAACAATTCATGAATTTCGGGTGCAGAAGACTCTTTTATATTTTGTCTTTTATACTTTAATCTTAAATCACACTTTATAATTATTTAATTTAACAGCAATAAGCATTGAACTATAGGATATGTGTTCAACTCTTGAAGACTGTAAACTTCTCAGAAATCTGATGGCGCCACTTCAAATCACTTTTTAAGTCTAGGAGATTTTGACGAGTTCAAGCTCAGCAATTGTTTTTTTCTTCTGGTTTTTCGAAAAAAAACGCGATCAATTATGCTTCGTACTAAATATGGATAATTTTTTGATTAAGTATCCGAGTTCAAAAAAGGAAGGATAGTGGCCTACCGAGATTGTGGATTATCTCTCAGGGAAATTGTAAGTCGCGTTGGACAAAACCAAACAACTTTAATGCGGATATGTGATCTTTGGATGCAGGAGGGTAAGGCGGGCCGATGTGTTCGATGGCATCGACCTCAATGCACCACTTCCGGTAATGACATTAAAATATGCGCATAGCATTGACGGATCGCTGAAACACATTACGAACAACAGCATATTCAGTACTTAAGGCTTCATCTTGTGTTAGCGCGTACCATTCGACGCCTTTACAGCAGAGTTGTCTGTCCGCAAGACGAAGATATTTATACGAAGCAAGAATCTATTGCTTCGTCTACCCCTGACGCAGAACCACAGACGTCTCTGCCACCAATGGTGCAAAAAAAGAAGGGTGTGGAAAGTAGAATGGAATGAAATTGCATTTACTGACGAGTCACGCTTCTGTAGGCAACACCAGGATAATCTCATTCGAGTCTGGAGACATCGTATAGAGAGAATACTGAACAGCTGCATTATGAACTGCCACACAGGTCCTGCATAGGGTAATTATAATATAAGGCGGTAATGTGGATAACACTCTCGATCTCCTCTAGTAAGCATTACCGTTACTTTAAACAGCCAGCGCTATGTCACCGAAGTGTTGGAGACAGTTGCCCTTCCTTATCCTCATGGCTTGCCCCAGTTATATTTCAACAGGATGATACACGACCACACATTGTACGCATTACCCAAAGGTTTTTCATCAATTGCACATTAAACTGCTTCCTTGGTCAGCTTGCTCTCCGGATCTTTCACTTATAGAAAACATGTTGTCCATGGTTGTTCAGCGAGGGACACAGATTACATACCTATCTGCCCTACCAGATCAATATTGGCAACATGTGAAAGCGGCTTGGTCTGCTGTACCACAGAAACACATCCAAAGTTCCTTTTAATTAATACAGAGGTGTCTAGCCACGGTGACCTCCAACAATGCTAGCTACTGAATTTGACCGGAACCACACTTCACAGAATTCTATATATTTAATCAGTTGATACCTTTTTTTCTTAACATATTATCTACAAAATATTTTTTTTCTTCTTGTTGCAATTTGGGTGGCCAGCAGAGTATTTTCATAATATAAATAACTTAACTATGGATAAAAGAAGTAGCATTTTGAAATAAAATATTAATTGCATTTATAATACATATATATTTCATTTTTTTTTATCATATGACGAGTGTGAGTAGCTTAAGTGGGGAAGGAAGAAGCTCTTAAATTTACTAATATTTAAAGATTTATTTACAATAAGGATTAATTAGAAACAGTTTTAGCTAGCTTCTGTACAACGAGCTCTTACACACACAGTCTGCCTGCTCAGTTATCCATATATATCACTTAATATTAGATATTAAGTATTGCCATCTAGTGGCTACTCTCATTATTTTTTAAGTAATATTACAGCTTAATGTTAACATTCGGTTAGACTTAACGATTAATCTCCTGATTAATAAAAACAATACTACTAGACATTAATACATACTAATATTTCAAAATATCACAAAATAAAAATAAACATTAAAAATATTAAATACGTATTCACAGTAGACATACTTACTATTTTTTAACCATCAAATTAAGCAAAAAGTTTCGAAATACTAATTTTACATTTTCTAACCTGCTCTTGAAAAGAGAAAAGAATTGATTAGTACATAATGAAAAATATACACTATATTCAATGAAAAATAATGTAAAAATTTCTGATTTTTTTTTAAAATTCAATTTAGTACTAAAAACATTTAATTAAATGAAAGTTCACTAATTTCAAAGTTTAATTTTGAATCACTGGAATCACTTGTGTCTGGGTAAATTCTCTAGGGTTTTAGTTGACTTACAAGGGTGGTGGTTGTTTTGTTAACTGCATTATTTATATTCCGTTCTGCATCTTTAATTTTCAAGTCCCAATCTTTGTGTTATGGATTTTTCATACTTATAGAAATTGTAGCTAAAAGAGTTCTATGGCATCTTTCAACTATTCAATTTCCTTCAGCATGCTTTATAGAGTTCAAAGTATGCTTAATTCCATTTGTTGTGCAAAACTTTTCAAACAGATGAGAAGTGAAACATGACCTTGGATCACTTATCAACCTGTCCGGTAAACCAAATTCGTTGATTAAATTCTGCAAAGCTTTCAGTATATTTTGAGTTGAAGTACTTCTCACAGTTGTAGCTCATACAAATGTGGTTAAATTAACTATTTTTACAAGAAGTTCTTAATATCCTCTACAAATTTTAACAAAAAGGCCTAGATGCTCCACGTGACTGATAGAAAATGGATGTTTCCTTGGTGCAAGTGGGTTTAAAAATACCTTATTTTTTCCTATTGGAACCTTGTTCAGGGAACACTTAAAACACATTGAATTATTGGAAAACATAAACATATTAAACACATTGAAATATAATATGAAGCGTTCTTACGTAACGCTTCATAGAGGCAAACTAATTTTTCCGTCTCGGAATATTAACTACAGCACCACTGGTTTAGTGTGGCGAAAATATGTAAACAACAAGAAAAAACGATCCCCGAAGAAACGGTATGTAAAATTTCTTTCTCTATCTGTCACCCGGCTAAAGCGGGGATTATTAATGTTTCTATATTTAAAATAAAATAATTAAAGGCGAGTATTTCTTGACTCAATTTAAATATACAATCGATTAACAAAGCAAAAAAAATTATGTTCGTGAAAGAGCATCAATATAATGCTTTTATCTTACTAATAGTTCAGTCGACAGAAAAATGTCCCATGAGATCGTGGAATCTAACTACTATACTTTTCCTCATTGATTTAGGTATTACATAAAGTAAAATTTCTTTATCTTTAACCTTGTTTTTTCTATAAATCTTATTCTGCTTGGAATTATATCCTTCAACCATTTTCTCATCACATCCGGACCTGTCCTCTTCATTATTCTTGAATATCTCTATTAATTTACGTAGTTCCATGTCTGAATTTTGCATCACTAAAACTTATTCTTCTGCAGTCGAGGTAACACAAACTTCAAATTTTATCTCAATAACATTGAGAAAAGTATCATCTGGTTCTTCAGCAGCTGCTCTGCTTAGTGCATCTGTGTGTTTCATTCGTTCTTCTGATCTATGCTGGATCTCAAAATCATATTCTTGTTTGAGATTAAGTCAACTTGGCATTTTAGGACTTGATGACTTTTTAGCGTATAGATACACGATTACTTGACAGTCTATAGCGATTTCAAACTTTATTCCTATCAGAAACTGCCAAAACCTTTCTTATGTCCACAGAATTGACATCAACTCTAATTTACTCGAATTGTACATTTGTGCAGTTTCCATAGTGTTCTTGCTAACGCAATAAACCATCCTGCAGTTCCTTTTACTATCTCTTTGAAGCACTATTCCGGTTCATCCAATTAAACTTGCGTCAAAAGATTCATTTTGACAATCGTAATGAGCTAAAATCGGTGCTTAAATAAGATGAATTTTAAGTTCCTCGAAAGCCTCTTTTTGCTCTTTTTCCCAAATAAACCTTGCATCTTTTTTCGTAAGTTCAGACAATGGTTCTGCCTTGAAAGAATACTTAGAAACAAATCTTCTAAAGAACTAGTAAGTCCTAAAAACCTTAGGATGTCATGCGTATTTTTCGGAACAGGAAATTTTTCAATTGCTGCTACTTTACGTGGTCTAGGATTCAAACTCCCTCTACTAAGTATGAAACCGAGAAATTCAGTCTCAAACTTACCGATTTCATATTTTGGTAGTTTTAAAATTAAATTGGCTTTTTTTAACTATTCAAATACTTCAATAAGGTTCTGTATCATTTCGGTCCATGTTTTAGCTGGAATCAATGCATCGTGTAAATAACACAATACTTTTTGTTGAACAATGGGTACAAAACAAGATTCATGAGTATTTGGAATTCTGCTGGAGTATTCGCCAATTCAAAGATCATTCGCTCAAATTTGCCTGTATCATCTGGAGCTATGTAAGTAGTTTTCAATTTGGCTTCTTCAGTCAATGGTAACTGTAAATAACCAATAGGTAAATCCAAAGTAGTATAAAATTGACTTCCTCCTACGCATTCTAAAATGTCATTAATTTTGGATAATGGAGATTTTTCCTTGACCGTCTAAGAGTTAAATTTCTGTTATTTATAACAAATTGCTGTTCCCCTATCTTTTTCTTAACTAATAATACAGGACAAGAATAAGTAGATTTTATATCTGAAACTATTCCATACCTCTTCCATTCGGTACAATTATGTGCTTCTTCTCTTCAGAATTAATTAACGATTTGTGAAAAATTGGCTTATTGCCATCTATTTCTTCAATGTCAATTTTGCATAAATTCGTGCAGTCTAACTCGCTATGTTTAAAGCAAAAAAGTCTCGATAAATATTTAATAAACTCAAAAGTTCCAATGTTGTATCACTTTCTAAGGATTTGTCGAAATTAATATCTTTCATTAAAATAGGAGACTTTTCTTTGGTTATTGTTATATAACATCAACTTTTTCATTATCACATTTAACTTTATTAGACAGGGTTAAGTTTCCCTCACTTACTTCCATTCCCTTAACTAAGTACCGACCTTTCCTAATTTTTAAATTAAATTCTTATTTATTTATTACTGGTACAACATTTTCTCCGTTAACTACTGCAAGAACAGAATCACAATTCTGTTCCATACTTCTGACTAATATTTCAGTTTCTTCAATTTTTGCTCTAATTAAATTAATTGATTTATTTTGGATTTCTGTTTCATATGTTTTTAATTTAACTGTATTTTCTCTTTTATCTATTTGCATTTCAGAAAAATCATTGCTTTCTTAAGGACTATCAGAATTTTGCACTGCTTATAACGCATTCTCTTTACTCCAAATTAAATTTTAAGTAAGATTCAAATTTACAATTTTTTACTGCAAGAAACTTGTTTCGCCAATTTTATAATGGATATTTTATTCTGATCTGATAGAATTTTAAACTTTCGTTCGGCGCAGTATGTCCTTTTTGGATTTTGCGCCAGAAAAAAGACAATCACTCACTCACTCAGAAAAATCATCGGCATTTGAGTATCCAAATTTTAGATTAACCCCCAATACACGTAAAAACAATGTATGATAAATCTAACCATGTTTTACTTTAAATTAAATAGTATGGTTGGTAATAATCTTCGACAGTTAATAAAGGAATTAATTTTCCACTTACATCCTCAACACGAATATTTACTACAGCTTTTTCAAAATCCAGAGTTACAGAATTAGTTTGATTTCTAAAACGGAATAAATTACTGCTATCTGAGGTCATACTCAGATTCATTTTTATTGCGTTACTTTCTTTTAAAAGCAATAGCTACTACCTGTATCAGTTAATGCAATCACTTTATTTCCATAAATATAAGCATCTTTTAAATAATTCTTAGGCGCCAACGACGTAATTGAATCCGAATGGTTTTGACTGACGGATAACTTATTCCCCTCGAGCATTTGATAGGTTTCAAATTAAAACATTCGCTGAGAATGACCTTTCTTTTTACATTTCTTACAGTGAGCATAAGTCTTCAACGCGGTGAATTCGCGAGATATTATACCATAATCATTACAATTAAATTCCCCTTTTACATTTCGAATATCCGAGCTGACTAACTTTTTTCGGTTAATACATTTATTTTCCTTTAACGGATTTAAATTAAAACATCGTTTATCAATTTTATTTCATTTTATTAACATACTAACTTTACTTTACCTAGATTTTTAATTTAATTTTTTATTTTGAATTGTTTAAAAAAATCCAGTTGGATGTAAAATTAGTTCGTTAGTAAATACCGATTTTGTTTATTTAGTATTTAAATTATTTAAACTATTTCAATAATTTTTTATCATTTATAAAATGGTATGTTCTATCTAATTAGTATACTAGAAAGTCCAAAAATGTCAAACATTATATAATATCATTTCAAAGAAATGAAAATTGTAACAAAATATTTATTTCTTTATTTCAAAATGTTCTGAATTAAAATATTTGTAAAGCATAAATTTTATATATGGAAACCAGTAGTAGATTGTGAACACTAAAAATTTACGGACAAACTTGCTTAAGGAATTTGTGTCAATTGTTATTCAAAGAAAAGTTTTTTTTAAAAAAATAAATGACACTTTAAAAGATGTATGTTATGATCCTTTAACAGGTTATTGTGGTATCAATGAGTTGAAAAAAAACTAAATTTACTCAAAAAGATGTTACTGATTTTCTTCATACTCAAGATGTATATACAAGATATAAACCAATTAATAGAAAATTTAAAAGAAGAAGGTTTTATGAATCTCATATTAATGATCAATGGCAAGCAGATTTATTATTCATAAAACCATTTATCAAATATAATGATGGTATCAAATACATATTAACTGTTATAGATATATTTAGTAAATATGCATGGGCTGTTCCAATAAAAGAAAAACAGGTGAAGAGGTATCAAATGCATTTAAAAGGATATTCAAAGAAAGAAAACCATTTAATATTCAATCTGATTATAGTTTGGAGTTCTTATCTTCTTTAACACAAAAATTGTTTTCAGAAAATAATATTCAGTGGTTTGGTACTAATAATACAGAAATTAAATGCTCAGTAGTTAAACGATTCAATAGAACTTTAAATTTAAAAATAAGAAAATATTTAGCAGCTAATAATACAAGACGATATATAGATGTATTAGATAAATTAGTTTACAATTATAATAACTCTTATCATAGATCTATTAAAATGACACCAACAGAAGCAAGTAAAAAGAAAATGAAAATATTGTATATAATAATTTGTATGTTAAAAAGATAATCAAAAAACCAAAATTTAAAGAAGGTGATAAAGTAAGAATTTCAAAATATAAAGAAACGTTTACAAGAGGTTATCATCCTACATTTACAGATGAAATATTTATAATATCTGAAGTGTTAAAAACAGATCCAATTACTTATAGAATAAGAGATTTAAACAACGAAGAAATCAAAGGCACTTATTATGAGAATGAATTAGTTAAATATAATAAAATGATAATGTACAAAAATTGAAAAAATAATAAAAAAGAAAAGAAACAAGTTATTTGTAAAATGGTTAAATTATCCAGAAGAATAAAATAAATGGATAGATAAAAAGTTTTAATTCAAAATTAAGAGGTAAGTAAATAACCCACAATTTTAAAAGGATAATTTTATTGTATTTTTCATCTTTATATCCTTTTTTAACATCTAAAAAGTGATGGATGGAATTCTGTGTATCACTTTTTTTTACTATAATAAGGTATTAATTCTTTAGATTGTTTATTTTCCAACCACTTTTTAAATCTTTCGATTTTCATACCTTGGTAGCATTAAAAAATCCAGTATTTTTATCTATTATCAATTTAAATTTTCCAAATAATTTAAAGATTTAATTGCATATTTAATTAAAATTCTCGAACAACCGATTTCGGGGTGTTGCGAAATCATTTAAAAATACAAATCCTTTGATTACTTTTTATTTTATTTAGTTTTTCGATATCCATTATGAATTGCTCAATTGTATAATTATTTAAAAATTTTATACTATTGAAATATACTTCTATATTATCTATATTTTCTCTAATCCGATTAAAGAAATTAATAGAATTTCGATTACATTTAATTTCATAAATTACTTTTAGTTTTGGATATTTTTCTTTTACTTTAGTTATATGCTGATTTTTAGATTTCATTTGAGTTCTCATTGCATAATATTGATACTTACATTTTGATTCATTTATTTCAATTAATAGAAATATATGTCTCTTTGCCTCATTAATTGTTTTAATAGATATATCTTCTTCTAACTCTTTATGTTCTAAATTTTCAATTTCTAATTCAGCATTTTTATTTTTTATTTTTTCTGTTTCAATAAGTACTGTATCTAATCTATTTTGAAGTTTATTAATATCATTTTAATAGTCTTCATTCAATTCGTTAATATAATAATTTTTAACTATTACATTGACTTTCATGTAAAACTCAGGAGATATCCAACTGGCTATATTAGTAATCAAAACTTCATTAACATATGTACCTCTAATATTATCTAATTCATTTCTTTTACCTCTTATTTCATAAATTATTTCATTTCTGACAATGGCCCGAATTCGAGCTTTTGTCAGATCACTTAAGAATGTCATTAATTCTTTAGATTGTTTATTTTCTATCCATTTATGAAATCTTTTACCTCCAGATTAACAAAGTTTAGTAGCATTAAAATAGCCCGTATTTTTATCTATTATCAATTTAAAATCTCCAAACAATCCATACGAATAATTATCTTTAATTTGTTCATAAAAGGGGGAGGGGACGTTTTGTATCCTCCCTTTAAAATTTACTATTTTGTATTTTTATTATTAATTTTTTTAAGAGAACACTATTTTATATTTAAATAAATATGTTTGAAAAAATATTATAAAAGTATTACTATTGAATATCAGTCTATTTACATTTAGAATAGAATTGGAATATGATAATTTAAGACATAGAAATCATCACATAGTTGTATTTTTTGGAAGACAAGATTTTAAATTACATAGTTATGATAATATGAGGATAATGGAATTACATATAAAAAGAGTATTAAAATTACATTATTTCAAGCGATTCATTATTCAAGATATATTTGAAGAATTTGAAGATAATTGTGATTTGTTAGATGTTTGGGTTTATAGATTAAGAGAAACTTTAAGAATTAAAAAAATATAAGAAAAAAGAAAAAGATTTATATATATTTATATTTTAATTACTTCAAAAACTATTTAATGAGTATATTAATAATTTAAAATTAGTTACTTGAAAAATATATTAAATAAGTAAATATTAATTGTATTAATAACAATAAATGAAAAGTAATATGTTTAATAATTATTATTCAATTAATAAATTTAGAAAAAAATAGCAAAACGGCCCTTTCAGTGTGGTGGACTTTAACTTGAAATTATAACATTTCTTATGGGGGTGCCAGCACCCCCCAGAGGGCCATACAGTCCACCACACTTTTTACATCTCGGTCCCAGTTTCTTTTATATCCTGGTTCTAGGTTAAGAGCCCTATCTTAATTGCATCAACTCATTCTAACTATTTTGTTCTAGAAGAGCTAGCATTGCTCGAACTCAGGACTAACTCCTGCTATTCAGTTATTCTAAGCACTATACTAACTGGCACCTGTGAGACTTACTTTTTTTGGGTTTATATAATAATTTTATTTAATAAACTTTCTCAAAACTGATAAGTCTTTCAATAAATAGTGCTTCCATCTATATTTTAAAATTAGAAAATATATAAATGGATGATTTTATTCTAGCTGAAAAATTTTATTATTCTAGTGATGAAGAAAACAACGTTTCTGTACCAAAAGAATATTTAAAAGTTTTCAAAAATATTCAAAAGGAGGATATTAATTATGACCAGCTCAGAAGATGAAAATTACAATATAAATATTCAATCATTTTTAAAACAGAGATATGTAAGTATTATAAATTTTATCAAACAATTAAAAAGAATACATAATTTAAATTTTATATTGCAAGCTGATGAAATGTTTTACAAATAATTTGATTTTAACTATTACAAAAAAATTTAAAATATTTGTATGTCATGAAAAAGGTTTATGAATATTTTGGAATAGAAAATAATTTAAAAGTTAAAGAAAATAAAAATGAATGGTATGAGTTTTTAGCATTTTTAAATAATTAGAAATTTCTTATTTTATAGATAGCCCTAAACTAGCGCTACTTAAAAATTATTCAAAACATAATTAATATAAAGTATTTCTACTAAAGAAGAAAAAATGAAATAACAATAATTTTAAAATTAATACATTTAATACCATTAAAATTAATATTATTATCAGAATTACAGTTTTCATTTAAAAAATAAACCATAATAAATGGATATGATTGGTAGAGATTGTAGAATAAGGAAGAATGAAGACAAATTTTATATGCATATAAAGAAAAGAATGAGTAGTTGTATTTAATGTACTATAAAGCAGAATATTCACAACGAGTGTTGTGTGAATGTGGAGTCATTGTACTAAATGGCATAAAGCTAGACATCAAAAATCAAACAAACATAAAAGATTATTAGCAGCTATTATAGTTACTAATGAAGTTTTAAATATTAAATTTTAATGTCCTTAAAATTATTTTATCTTTTTCAAAAGCCTTTATAAAAATACTTTCTAAATAAATTGATAGCTCAAGTTGTCAATTTTTTTAAAATTCTATTTTTAAAATCCCTTTATAAAAATTACTTTCTAATAAATAGAAATAAAAACTCCTCCATTTTTATTTATATTGAATTATTGCTTTTGTTCATATTGAAAATGCTTTGAATACTTTGAGTATTCAAAAAATGAAAAATGTTATAAAGGATTTAAAAATAAAAAGCAAAAGTAAATCTAAGAATGATATTATTAAATCTATAATATCTTATTTTAGAGAAAACTGGAAATTATAGACAAGTTTTAACAGATAAATTAGATTTAGATACTTCAGATTATTTAGATCGTAAGAAGAAAATATTTATTAAATATCCAAAGAAAAGAGAAAATATTAAAAAATTATTTGATTTATATAATTTAAAATTTAATAAAAATATCTGGAGCTAGTAAAGATTATGGATATATACTTAATGATGGATCTGCACATGGAAAAGTAAAAGGATTTAAAATGTCTTATTAGAATGAAACAATGTTAGATTCATCGAATGAAAATAATTACAGGTGAAACTGATTGTATAGATGTCGAAATTAACCAATTTAAAATACAAAATAATAGAGATATTTCAAGTATTAAATAAAATAAGAGATATATGTTTGGATTTGATAAACGTAGAATCTTGGATGATTATAACACAGTTCCCTTTGGATATTAATATCTTCAATAATTTATCTTTTCAATATTTTATATCTTCAATATTTAATATCTTCAGTATTTTATATCTTTAGTATTTTATATCTTCAGTATTTTATATCTTTAGTATTTTATATCTTCAGTATTTTTTTATCTTTAATATTTTTTATTCTCAATTTTTAAAATTATTTATAAAAATGTATTTAAAATAAAATGACTGATATATCATTGATATTCAATATTCAAGGATTTATCCTTCCAGGTAAAAAAATTATCAGAGAAATTAGTTGGACACATTTAACAGAACCAATTGCTGAAACAATTCAAGTGTTTACACCCAATTGTGAATTAACACAACAAGAAATGAAAATTGTTCGTAAATTCACTCATGAAATTCCCGGTCTAAGATTTAAAGATATTCAGATGATAAAAGTTTATGGATTAGTAATGAAAATGTTAAAAATTGTATACAGTATTTATATGATGAATATGGTGGTAGATTTGCTTATAAAGGAGGAATAATTAAAAAAGGAATATTTGAAGAATTAACTATACCAGCTGTTGATATTGATGTACCTAAATGTCCTAGAATATTAGGTCCTATGTGCACTTTATATAAATGTTGTCAATATAAGAAATCCATTAAAAAAATAGTTTGTAATAAATGGAAGAAACAAAATACTTAGATATTAGTGAAGAAATAATTGAGATATCAAAATTAATTAACCACCTGATTGAAATCAATAAAATACATGACAGATAGGGAATTGATGATTTAATAATGAAATATATTGATCAAATAAGAGAATTAATTTTAAAAGTTGAAAATAAAGATATAAGAGAAAAAGCACTTGATCTAGTAGATGAAACATCTTTTATTACATTATAAATAAATACCTTCAGAAAATATTTTTGAAAACGTAAAATCATTTAATAAAATGAAATATCATAAATGGAAGAATTCAACAACATTTTCAAAAAGAATATATATCCTGAAACTTTTAAATTGAGAGATTTAGAATTTAGAAAATACAATTTGATATCTTTGAAAAAATCAAAACAAAATTTGGATTAACAAAATTTGGAAACTTCATTAATTGCAAAACTAGAAGTAAACGATGATGAAAAAGAATTTTACTTAAGTTCTTGCTATGCTGATTTATCTGAAAGAGCAATTAAAAAAATAAATAAAATAATTATCTATTCAATTACAAAGGTAAAATAAATGATAAATATTATGATTATGAGTTGGAAGAAGTTAAAATCTTTATCTTTTTTAAAAAAAACACTTGTAATGGCTTTTACCTTTTTTTTTCAAAAAACTTACAAAAGTATCGTATTTCTTATTAATAAACATACATTTCGTTTAAATTTTAGATATAAAAAACTTTACTTACTTAGTTTGAGGAATCCTAAAAACAGTAAATTAGATTTTTAGACATTGAATACATAAGGTAACGACCAATTATATCGACTTCACCCACCTCGTTGTACCACTGCTTGTGATGACAGCCATAATGTGTACATAAAAGTGATAATACTGTGTGCATAACAGTCTCGTGACCAGCCACGTCACGAGGCTTTTCCAAGGGATTCAATCTATTAATAATTCGATGTCTGCTCTTAATATTCGCTGTCGATTGCAGCTGAGTGAATTATACACAAGTTGTCAATTATTTCGTTTATCAAAACTCCATGTATCTACAGCACCAAAGATGCGGTAAATCACTGATATGGACAACGGAATGGAATGACATTGTCATCCCTGACCAATCTCACTTTTAATCTACCGCATCCCGATGGTCAAATTGGACCCTGGTGACACCTCATTCAGGGAGTGTTAAATAGTTGAATTATGCATTATAGGGTTTTTTTAATTTATATTTGAGTTAGTTGTTTAATCATGATTCATAAAAGACTTCTAGTGTCATACGATGACGTTTTTGAGTTCGATCGAAAAAGTTCAATCTATTAAGGATTGCGGATTATCCTCTCGAGAAATCAGTAATCATTTTTGAGGAAATCTAGCCATAGTAAAACGGATGCATGATCACTAGGGAATGAAATGCTTACCTACAGAATCAAGTTTATCCATTTCATTGCATTACTGTATGTACTCGGCACATGGGAGTGATGGATAGCTTATCTACATATCTAATCAATGTACAAAAGATTCAATCTGTTACGTAACATTCGGTCTCAGCGTTCACCATTCCACGTTGTTTACTCAAAACATACTTTGTTTCTTTTACTTTTAATTTAAAACCGCATGTGCTTCTCTAAAAATAGTGTGCTGAATTATGGATATGGACATTAGAATGGAATGACATTGTATTTGCAGTCAAATAATATTCTCATTCGTGTACACAACAATGATAGGATTCAAATCTGGAAACAACATGGGGAAATATTGCTGATCTGTTATTTTACGCATAGCCCCGCCGACCCATAGCTTCATCACTTACCATCATCAACCCTCCAACAGGATAATGCTTGATCAAACGTGACACGCTACTTTCAATTTTTTCACACGTCAGATTGAACTGCTGCCTTGGCTTTCTTGTTCTACCAATGTATCACCAATCGTAAACGTGCAAAACAAATGGCCTAGAATGCAACAAACTCTGCAACACCAGATCAACTCTGAAAATATGGAAAAGCTGCCTGAACTCGAATACTTCAAACATACAAATAAAACTTTCTGATTCCATGCGAGGTGTGTGACAGTGGTTATAGGCAATAATGGTGATTACATTGACATAATTATAATTTTTTTTTTTATCTTAATACATATGTTACAAGAAGCTGTGATTTGAATCATTTTATTTCCCAGACAATTTTGTTACGATACCTGTGTTTTTTCTTAAAGTTGCCTTTTGTGTGGCCAGCAGTATGTATCTGAACCGTAAATTTGTAAGAATTTCTATTATATAATTTACAGCATAATGCTAAACTTTCCTATTTTTAATTTCTTGTAAAAGATGTAAATTTTCATTTAATCCGGGTATATCGATCAACATCAGATAGGCAATTCATATATAGTGACGTTACTGTAGCATCACCATCACATATAAACGTATCATATTCCGTCATACTACCATCTTTTAATGCATTTCGTAAACAATAAAATATAATATTTATCAGTTCCTTATAAATATAAATGTATGTATTTTTCGAATATGTAATAAATTTACTACAGTTCTGATTTTTTTCTCCAAGTGTAAAATATCTAATCACTTAGGTTTTAGAATAAACTCAAACTGCAGAAGCCTGTCTAGATAGAGACAGTGTGATCGAAATATTCCTAATTCCAACCATTTCTAGAGGTACGATATCTAACACTTGATAGAAAATGCATATCAGTCTCGGTATACAAAATTGCAGATGGAACGAAAAACTCAAAGGAAGGGTCTGACGGGCCTCGTTGACTGAACTGCACTAAGTGCATATTGAAGTGAATGGTAGTATCTACAAAGTGAACAACTGTGGCAAAAGTGACCGCTGATCCCAATTAGCAGTACCGTTATCAATGATTACAGTCTGATACCTTCATGGATAGAGCATTTACGACAAAGCAGTAATTCTCAACCAACTTGTCACACATGTTAATGCCTAAAAACGCTTACAATGATTCCGCACTTACGTAAAGTTGTGGATTATTAAAGGGATGAAAATAATATGGTTTGACGATACGCCTTTCACTATTTTTCCCTTCAACAAGGCGAATGCATATTTGGAGAGACCTACAGGAGTGAGTTAACGTGATTGGCTATTTACTATTATCAAACATGGAGGTTGATCTCTATGATATAAGCAGCTGTATAATAGTGTTTTGCATGACTAATAGTAAATGCAAATATGATTGGGAGTGATTTAGAGAAACTTTAGCCCAACCACACAGATCCATCTAAAGATGCAAACTTTGTTTCTATAAAGAGATGGAATTTTCCAGAGTAATATGTATTTATCTATGCAGTGGGTCTTAACCACATATAGATTCATGAACAGTGAACTGAAGATAAGTATATACCTGGGCCCATAGAATCCTGCAGCTTTAATTCAATTGAACACTTATGGTGTATTTAAAGTTATTCATTATGGAATCGGTATCCTCCAAGAGCATCTCTCCAGAATATCTCCATGAAGTACGATACAATATTTCCCCAAACACTTCACTGCGCTTGAGTGAACCAATTTCTAAAGGAATCCAAGCTGTATTACATATCAAATGTGGTCCTACATCAAATTAATAAAGGATACTTTATGAATCTAAGCTTTTCCATTATTTTGATAACTAAGTAAGTATTAATTAATTAATTTTTTGATTGGTATCATGCCCATGGGGAGAACTACAAACGACATGAATTTGCAGCTGGTTACCTTCTTGATGTTTTCGGAATATACTCTTTTCGATGTCGAAGGAGGGGGAATTCCCTGAGCTGAGCTAGGGATTTCAAAATGGAAGTGAAGTTAAAAATGTGTTTTGGGGTAAATCGAATAATATCCAAATTAATGCAAAGACGGTAATTTCTATTTAATTTGTTGATTATTTGTGAATGGATTATATTAATTCATTAGATTCTGGAAAAACAACCAATAAGATTATTCAAATTTATTTAGTGTAATAGTATCTTAAACAGGATTTTTTAAATTCTAGTTCCTTAATGAATTTATTTTTTATGAAATAATTTGTTGATTATTCGTTAACTTGATTTTTATTCATGTTTGTTTGCATTAATTTGATGAAAAATAATAAGAGTAATTGAAATTTTTAAAAATTTTGCTGTTGCTTTAGCAAAGGTCTTATTTTTCCTTTGTCGAAATCTGTTATGTGAAAACTAGAGAGAAGTAAAAGAAGTTCTTTACAGATTATTTAAATAATTTGAATTTTAATTACAATTATAGCGCCCCCTGTCTGCAACACCACTCATGACATCATCAACAAGGAAGTGAGTCCCTATCCATCAACCGTAGGAAGGAGACGTATATGCATATGACTCTCCATGTTTACCCTATCCCTTTAACTTTATATGTTTAGATGTAATTTTGTTTTATTTGTAATATATGTATCTGTGTTGTGGTCAAGTTGTACCCTAAATTGTAATTAATAAATTATTTTGAGCTACTTAAGGAATTTATTTCTTTGTTCCCCTATTATATATAGTAGTATACCATATATATATATATATATATATATATATATATATATATATATATATATATATAGTAGTATACCAGAAAAGTGCTACAATATAAAATATTGGCTGCCTAACTTGAGACCCGAGTTCGAGTTTCTTTTCGCTGTTAAAAAATTCTACCCAGAATTAATTTATTATTATTTATAAGAATTCTGGGTATTATTTATTTTGTTGTTGGAGGGGAATTAAAAAAATTTTACATTTTACCTCCTGATGTGTTGTAGTTTATGGATTCATGACAAATATAATCTCATCCCAGATTGTGGTTCAATTGGAGGTCTCCTTCAATTGGAGTATCCCGTTTTCGATTTGAGAATTCCAGATAAGTTTATGTTACTGTATTACATTTTTTAATATCTCCTAATTAATTGCGAAGAATTACAATTAAGGAAGTAATTAATGAGTGTTAATGTTTAAGCACTTTTGAATATAAAACTGTATAAAAAATTTTGTTTATAAGTTGTTGTGTTTCGATAAGTGTTATTATATTAAGTTCTTGAATTCAGAACAGTATTATTACTTGTGAGTATAGTTATTTGTTTCATTTGGTACATATGTTTCAAAACTTATTAAATACATAATATTTTTATAGAAGTATTGAATTAAAAGAAACATTAAATTTATTATTATATTTGAAGTATTATAGCATAGGTGCGTGAATTATATGTAAAGAACATTATGAACAACAAGTAAAGTATCTGTTACTTCTGAATATTATATTTCTTAATTCTAAATATTTGAAAATAGCTTCTTGACAGTGAGATAGCGTTTTACAATTGACTATCTAATAGAATTTAATTGTCTGATGGCTGTGCATTTTCTTGCGATGATACTTTTGTTTTGATTTAAAACACGAAACAAGACTCCGCAAACGACCGTTGTTATTGCTTTCATAAACGCCTCTCTGTGTAGCCTTTCATTTTCTATTAATGCTACGAGTTCAGTATATATTAATGCTCATTTTTGTTTTATTTTTTTCGTCATTCATTTTCTGTTTAGAATCTTTGTGTTTTATTCCTTAAGTAAGTGGTTTCATTGAATAAAGGAAGAAAATATATTTTTTTCCATGTATATGTAAGGTTATATATTAAGATAACAAAATAATTATTAATATTTTGGTAAAAGGTATCAGAATTGATATTCTAGAAAATTGAAGAACTGTGAAGTTAAAGAATTAAAAGTCAATAAAACATTTTTGTTATTTACATATAAAATATTCTTTGAATGCATATGATTAATTTATCTTAATATATTTTGATTTATTGAATGTGGTATCAAAAGTATTGATAAAATATAATTTATAAACAAAGGTACATTTAGTGATTATTGGTAATTGTAAAGCGAAAGTAAAGAGTTATAAATGAAACGAAAATAAAAGTTTCATGGTAGAATTTTGAAATGCTTTGTTTGATTTGAAGTATATAATAAAAGTAAATTCTTATAAATTTAGTAAGATTAATATAATAAAATTAATTTGATTATTTTATGTATGGTGAATATCATATGAATATTTCAAGTTTATTTACAATATTTAAAGAGTTCATTTTATTTGCAATTAATGCTTTAATAAATAATAATAGGTTACACTTCACTTGTATTTAAAGTTAAAAGGTTAATATTTTAACATAACATTGTAAGACTGATGATATTTAAATTTCGTTTTAACTAAAATAAAGAATCATATATTAAAAAATCAGTATTTTATAATCAGTTGAAAATAACTTCAGAACTATTAAAAATAAAACTTATGCAAAAATGTTAAAACTTGGGAAGAGAAAAAAAGATTAGAGAAACTTTTCTACAGAAATAGGGCTAAGGGTAGCAGATGATCTGAAAGTAATTCAACTGAAAGATTACAACCAAATCAAAAGATTATGATGAAGAACTTGTGAAAAATATGTTAACTAATATAATAGATGAATGGTTTGAAAAAGAAAAACAAGGTGAATTCGGAAGAATTGCCCAGCAAGAAGCTGCTAAGGAAGAAAAACTAGCCAAAGAAAAGGAAGAGGAACAACTACGCATTGAAAAAGAGAGAGCGTATGAATTGCAACGCTAATAACTTCAAGTGGAAGTTCAGAAGGTACTTTCCTCCACTGCCACAGCTCCAGCCAGTGAAGCAGAGAACAAGTTGGTATCTGAATCGAATTCTTCCAAAATTAATCCGAATAAAGATGAAATAGGACTTTATTTGACAATATTTGAACATGAATTGAAATTAGTGAATATACCTGAACTGAATTGGATGCCGTACTTGATAAGCTCATTGTCAACCGAAATAAATCAATTAATTGCTACAGAAAATGATAAAGATATTAAAGGCTACTCAAAGGCGAAAGAGATACTCTTGAAGCGTTATAGACTTACATCAGATAGGTTTCGACAGATGTTCTCGCAACATAGAAAAAGTGCACAAGTAACATGGAAAGACTTCTCTTTTGAAATTAAATCGTATTTCGAATGATGGGTAAAGGAGTTAAATATCAACACTTTTGAAAAATTGCAAGACATAATCATAGCTGACCAGTTAAAGAAAAGAACACCTCCAGAGGTTAGAGAACATTTTGTTGATCAATGGTCAGAGCTGAATGATTCTTTAGAACTTGCAGAAAAACTCGACAGTTAAGAAAATGTAAGACTGGGAATGAATAAAAATTCCCCTATCTTTGCTAAGAAACCATATTCCAAAGAATATGTTAAATCTGCTTCAGAGAGAAACTATAAGCCTCCTAACTCTTGAACAAATGACAAAATCAAATATTCCAACTATGAAAGTCCAAAATTTACTAAAGACAAGCCAAAAAGAAGATTTTCTGTTCATTGCTATGGATGTGGTAATCCTGGTTTTATTAAGTCTGTGTCCAAAGTGCAACAAACTAAAAGAAGAGGCTAAAGCAATTGTTAATGGTGTAAAGTTGTATACCGCAGAAGCTTTAGATTCATTGTCCAGCTCAAATGTTTGCGGTAAAAAGGCAGCTCTTTGTGCCGACACAGGTGCATCAAATTACATTGCGGGAGAGATATTTTATACTTTATTGAAAGAAAAAGGTTTCAAATTTCAAAGAAGACTATTACAATGGTACTTGCCGATAGAAAAGAAAGAAATGTCCCTGCTTTGACAACAGTCGTAAATCTTAAAATAGAGGTAAAGAAAGTTCGCATGAAAATTATTGCGTTACAAAACGCTAAAGACAATAGAATATTGCTTGGCACTGACTTTCTCCAGGCTGCTGGTATTGTGCGTAACATCCAGAATGGCAAATGGCATTTTAGTGAAATTCCACACAGACATTACCCATTTTACCGTGAACCATCCGAAACCGTAAGTACTGCAAAAGTAATAATGTCGCAGAAATTAACTTCTCCTGACATATCTGCTGAAATTTCAGACACCTCTAATTCCGTGAAATTGAGGAATGATGAAGGAAAACACTTGAAAAGAGAACACAAATTAAATTCATTGCTGGAAGAATTTGAAAATAACTTCAAGCCAGGAGTAGAACCTACTCCTTTTATTGAACATAGAATCCAGACTGGAAATAGCCTACCTGTTGCTGAACCTCCATATAGAATGACACCTGCAATGAAAGAGTTGTTGAAGAAAGAGCTAAATTCCTTACTAACAGAAGAAATAATTGATGAATGTGAATCTCCTTATGCAAGTCATGTGGTATTAGTACCGAAACTGAACAGTACCATCAGATTGTGTGTCGATTTCCTCAAGTTAAACTCAACGACTATTCCGGATAACTATCCACTACCTAGAATGGATGATTTATTGACTGAAGCCAAGTCAACGAAATACATGTCTACGATAGACTTAAGATCTGGTTATTATCAGGTCAAAGTTCATGAATCAGACCAAGAGAAGACTGCCTTTATCTGTCCATATGGAACTTTTAAATTTTTACGTAAACTTTTTGGGTTGCGCAACACACCCGCAACTTTTCAACGTCTCATTCATAAATTTAGATCTGGTCTCAAAGATGTTTTTTTACTGTCATACCTTAACGATATCCTTATCTTATCAGAAACTTTTGATGAACAATTATCAGATTTACGAAAAGTGTTTGAAAGACTTTCTATATTTAAACAGAATGCTAATAGAAGCAAAGGCAATCTTTTCTTGTGACAGAGTGAAGTATTTAGGTCATTGGATAACTGAAAACGGTGTAGAAGTGGATGCTGACAAAGTATCTGCTATTCAAAAAATTCCAAATCCAAAATGTGCCAAAGTACAATCCTTCCTACAGACTTGTTCCGGAGATATGTTTCCCATTTTTCTGTAGTTGCTAGACCTCTTAGTGACTTAACTAAAAAGAATAAACAATGGACATGGGGTGATACAGAGCAGATAACATTTGAAGAGTTAAAAAGACGGCTGATCTCACCACCTGTGTTGTCTTAGGCAGATGGATCTAAACCATTCCTCACAAGAACTGATGCGAGTAATTACGCTCTAGGAGCAGTCCATATCCAAGGAGAAAGACTGGAAGAACATGTGATTGAGTATGCCAGTCGAATGCTCAGTTAGGCAGAAAGAAATTATTCAACTACCGAAAGAGAAGCACTAGCGGTGGTATGGGCACTTGAAAAGTGCTGTGGCTATGTGGAAAATCAAGAAATCATTATAGCATTAGATCACCAACCTTTGAAGTGGCTTATGAAAATTAAATCGCCATTCGGATGCGTAGCTCGATGGGCTCTTCAAATACAGTAATTTCACCCGAAAATTCTTCACACTAAGGAAGATCTAATGTAATTGCAGAACTTCTGTCCAGACCATGTGATAAAGAAGACAAATTTGTTTGTAACTTGAACATTATTTCCATAGATTTACCATCTCGGAAATCTAAAGCCATTCGCGAAGAACACTTGAAGGACGAGAATGTAAGAAAGATCATAGACTGCTTTGAAAGTGGACGGAAAGATGAAAAATATGTAAATTGGACAAGTAGAGGTTATCTGATGAATCAGGGAATACTGTATCGATATTCGCCTGAAACAGTCAGAAGAAACACAACCAATTGTCCCTGGTCATGAGCGAGAACATGTCCTACAGCAATATCATGATTCTTAAAGTGCTGGATATTGTGGAGATGAGAATACGTATCATAAAATTGCTTCTAGGGATTTCTTTCCTGGCATAAGAAAATTTATCGCGGAATGCGTGAAAAATTGTGCTGAATGTAACCGGTACAAATCTAACAATCAGAAACTTGCTGGATTACTCAGTACGCCTATTTATTCACAAAGATTTGAGACTTTGGCAATAGACTTGTTTGGTCCTCTCCCAGAGACCACAACTGGGAAAAAATGGATATTTCTTGTTAAAGATACCAGTAAAAGATGGATCGAACTTTCTGCCTTAAAAGATTCCACAGCTATCAATTGCTCTAAAATACTGATAGAAGAAGTCTTCTTACGCTATGACTTACCTAGTAGCCTAATCAGCGGCAACGGTGTACAATTCGTCAGTTCTGTAATGCAACAAACTTGTAAGATCCAAGGTATTAAGCAAGATCTTATACCTTTATACCATCCTCAAGCAATTCCTGCTGAAGGAAAGAATCGAGACCTAAAACCCAAATTAGCAATTCTAGTTGATGATTCGCATGATACTTGGGAGGACAAACTACTCATGATACGTTTTGCTTTAAACACCGCAATTTGTGATTCTACAAGTCTTACGGAAGCTTATTTTCAGTTCGGAAGAGAGCTTCGTACCACAGATGATATCATTCATGATATTAGAGCTGTCATTTATAATGATAATTTCGTCACAGAGATAACACCTTACTTGAAAGAATTTGCACGCCTTACACCCATAATACGAGAGCGTGTAGAGCAAAAACAATATGCTAGAAAGGAGTACTTTGACAAGACGCATAGACCAGGCGATAAAGTTTGGATCACTTTACATCCCGTGAGCAAGTCCAAAACCAAAACAAGTAAAAAATTCATGCCCAAGCGTGAAGAACCTTGTATTATATTTACGAATATATCACCAAATACAAATGATGTTGCAGATCCTGCTGCCCCTCATCAAGTACTCGGTACTAATCATACCAGTATGTTGAAGTCTTATCAACAAATCATCTAGAGATAAAGGGCCAGTATACCCTTTGAAATGTAGAAGACCACGTCGACAACCTCAGAAGATTCCTAATCTTAATCCTGTCTCCTTGCCGGGACGTCAGCGGAGCCAGAGGGGGAGTCTATAGCGCCCCCTGTCTGCAACACCACCCATGATATCATCAACAAGGAAGTGAGTCCCTCTCCCTCAACCGTAGGAATGAGACGTATATCCATATGACTCTCATGTTTACCCTATACCTTTAACTTTAAATGTTTAGATGTAATTTTATTTTATTTATAGTATATGTATCTGTGTTGTGCTCAAGTTGTACCCTAAATTGTAATAAATTATTTTGAGCTACTTAAGGAACTTATTTCTTTGTTCCTATTATATATGTCTAAACCAGAAAAGTGCTACACAATACTTTAACAAATCACACTCAGTCATATTTATATTTCCTATATATTTAAATGATCTTAAAAGATTTGATTTTATGACACATCTTTCTCTGAGGTATGTGATGATATTATAACATTCTTTGGTATCTCATACTTTTGTAATTATTTTTGTTACAGTATTCAAACATAATGTATTCTCATATATATAAAGAAAATTCTGTATTGGAAATTTGTAAGTAGAACTTTTACTTCATCAAATACAAATTTGACTTAACGTTTTTTTAAAAATTGCAATTTTTTATTGCATACTTAATAAGAAACATAAAATAATTAGAATAAAAATAACTGATATACAAAAAACTTGTTTCAGTATTTCGTAACCATTTGGATGGTTTACTTTAATTTTTGCGTTCTTTTGTTGAAATTTTTAAATAGTGCAAAGACATTATATAAATAATTTTTATTAGGATTTGTGAGTATTTGTATGAATAGACATTCTTTGATTCGGTTTTTAAAAAGTGCTACTAATTGTCGTAGCATTTTCATTAGGTAATTCTCTCTAAAGATGATAACCATATAAAAATCAAGATTATTGTTTTGTACATGTCAATATGAATAGCATTTATTTTAGTTTTATTTTCTTTCTTTATTATTTTCTTTTAACAGTGAAATTGTAATTGCATAAGAATTGGTAATTATATTGTTAAAATTCAATTTTTGAGATATTATATAATTATTTAATATTGTTGGTAGATATTCTTAGTAAGAAACGATGTCAGTTTATTCATAACAGAAATAAGAAAATAATTGTATAGCATAAATTTCAAGTTTATTCATCACATTTACATCATGAAAATTCATTTTCAAAATGTGTGCTGAACAAATGCTTTTATTTTCCTTGATACATAATATTATTTAAAAATTCGCTACATTAAAACTATATCTTCCGAATGGACTACATGGAAAAAAAACACCTTTTGAAATATTTTTCGTTCATGAATGATAAAAAATTTATTTATTTATTGCAAATAATTTTGGCAAGTATTCTGACTATTATTCATATATGTATAAGTTTGTATTATAATATGTATGATTAAAATAATATAAGTAGTATAATAATTTGTTACGCAGCTCAACTATATAAATAAATTTCTATAAAAGTAAATTACACATACCATATTAGTCTAACTTTTATTTATATAATTATAAACACGAAGCACAAGTTATATCCAAATTTAAAAAAAGGGGGTGATTTTTTCTCACAAAAGAATTTCAGTACTTTGAATATGACATATCCAAAAGTAATTTTACAATTTTATTACATTATATAAATATATATAAATGGTCTTAAGCTAGTATTAAATGAAAACAAAAATTTAAAGAAAATTTAGGAAGAAATTTAGGCAAATATATACATTCAAATAGTAACACCAATTCAGTTTTAACTAAGCAAAAATAAATCATTATTCATCAAACTTCCCCTAATAATACATTTACGGGAAAAAGAATATGTCAAAACAAGTCAGTTAAAACTGTTATTTTAAATGGATGTAAATTTAGATATACAGCGATGTTCTAAATATTTTGGCTTCTAGTGTGATCTATATTTGTCATCAAACTGTGAGGCATGCAACTGTTTCCGTCAGAATTTTAGAGATTTTTTTCTTGTTTAGTAACAGTGACACCCGTTTAATTTTGAGTTGTCATTTCAACGTTGATATAAATAGTCAGAATTATAAACAATATGAAGGAATGCTTGTCAGTTTAAGAAAAGTTTAATGCCATTATAATCTCTTGTTAAAATAGTTATTACTGTTTTCCGAATTTCTGAATTCACTAATTCTTCATTTGGTTTACTGTTTGATTCAGGCCAATTCTCTTTACTTTCCAGTAACCAATTTGGTCCCTCCCACCATTTTTTCCGATCAACTGTTCGGCGGAACAACCTCTGGATAACAAATTGGCAGGATTGAGAGTACCTGATATGTGATGCCAGTTAGGAGAAGTCAAAGAATGAATTTCTATGACCCGATTGTGTATGAAAGTTCCCCAATTTTGATTACGTTGAATTCAACATAAAGCGGTTGTTGAATCATTCCAACAATATACATCAACAGTAGCAAGAATGAGATCTTTAATAATGGACGATAACAAACGAGCACCTATACAGCATGCTAAAAGATCACTGCGAGGAATCGTTATGGGCTTCAAGGGAGCGACACTGGATTAACTAAACTAATTCTGACCCCATTGTAATTTTCGACTCGTATAAAAACGGATGCACCATACGCCTTTTGACTTCCATCACAAAACAAATATAAGCTTATCGATTCATCAACTAACTGAATCCCAAACCATCTGGGAATATTTATTTCTGAAAGTAAATGCAATTTTTGATGCCAATTTTTATATATTTTAATCAAATCATCCGGAAGGTTATCATCCACTTCAGCTTTAACTTCCATGTTTCTTGTAGAATTAATTTTAGAATCTACATTACTGGTGCGGTATAACCTATTATGTCAAAAACTTGGTTATCTACAGCTAAAACCATTCTTTTCGTAACCGATTCTTGCGGTTGTTTTCCTTTCTCTATTTTGCACGTCAATGTATCTTTACCAGTATGCCATGGAAGGCCTAAAACATAAATATCATCTTCCATAGAGGAACTATTTTCGATCACTTCACTGCTTATATTAGAATTCCAACATCTTAGATTAAATGAGTCAGAAGCCATAATTAATTTAGATTCCATGAAAAACTTTTTTAATTCTATCTCAGAATTTAGACTCGTTAAACAGTTATCTACGTAAAATGCTGTTTCTAAAATTTCCACGGTGTTCTCTTTAAGTTTTCCAAAACCTTGTTTAAATGATACTTTAAAATAGCAGCCAATAAATAAGAGCCACAAGTTAAACCAAATACCACTCTTTGACGGCCATTTTCATTATCGTACCACAAAAACAGTAAAAAATCCCTATCTTTTTCTCTTATAGCGATTTGTAATAAAGCTTTCTCAATATCTGTAATGCCAACGTAATTCTTACGAAACCGATTTAAAATTGAAGAAATTAGTTCTATTAAATTTGGCCCTGAGGACAAACAATCATTCAACGACAGAGAAACGGGTGGGTGACTACTAGCGTTAAATACCGGTCTAACACTCGTTGTGCTGCTCTCTTTTATTACAGAACGATGGGGTAAATAATGAACTCTTTTTACTTTTTCACTAGAAACCGTTTCAAAAATGCCAAGATTGAGCCAATCCTTAAAAACCTTACAATATTATTCAAATTTTTCTGAAGTCATTAATTTTCTTTTTGTGCTTAAAATACATCTATCTGCGTTCACATTATTATCAGATAAAAGAGAATTTTCAAGTACCCAAAGCAACGCATATCTACCCTCATGAGTCATAGTAAGAGTCTCTTTAAAATATTTCTGAGTGTCCTCTTGTAATTGAGATTTACTTTTTTCCGAAGAGGGCTCAGTTATTCCCAAAACATCCAACTTCCACAGTTCACCAATAAATCTATCATTTACAAGTAGAGATGAAATAATAAAAGAAGCTGAACACTCAGAGCGTCGTTCAGAATCAGAATCAAATTTTCCCATAATGGTCCAGCCAAGTTTAGTATAAACTGCTGTAATTCCTGACTTCAGATTAATAATTTCAACATTTAACAGTGTATTAGCAATATCTGGCCCAATTAGCAATTTAATTTATTTATCAACATTAAATGATTTTTTTTAATCATTTATTTTAATTTTTTGAGACTTTAGCTCTTTTAAACATCGACCACATGTAATTTGTTTTCAGAACAAATTTGTTTCTGAAAATAGGTTTTAAGAACTTCTATTTTACATATGTAATTACATTCAGTATCACTAAATTCCACAAAATTATTTTTATACACTTTTTCAGGAATCTCAATACCTCCAAATAAAGACTGTTTAATTTTAGTTTCTCGCCAATGTAATTAAAATTCATACTTTTAACAATATCTTCAGATATATAAGATTTCATAGAACCACTATCAAGTATAGCTCTAATAAATATTTCCTTTGAACCATTATGAATTTGGACAGTTAATGTTTGAAACAAAACATCTGTAGATGTTATATAACTATTAAGAGTTCTTGTTTAGTTTTCACATTTTTCTACATTTGATTTATCATCTGCTTTATGAGATGGTAAATCTGGGCATAAAAAATAAAATGGCAATTTTTACATAAAGGACACTTATGGACAGACCTACATTGTTTACTAATGATTTTTCTTTAAACAAACGAAATAAGCATTCTTCTTTTTGACAATATCCTTCTTACATTTAAGATTCACAGAAAATGCGTCATTACAATTTTCTGATAAATGAGATGACTTATCACAAAAATTGATTGCATTGTTTTTAAACTTAGTACTATAATTATAATTATTATTGTTATAATTACTATTCATACTTAATAATTCACATGCAGTAGGAACAAATTTAGATTCATTAGACTTATTCTTTTTAACATTTACTTTTTCAGAACAGAAATCATCATGTGTCATTTTAATTCTAAATTCTGCATCAACTTCAGTTTTAATAAAATCAATAAGTCCAAATCACTCTTACCTGAATCACTAGGGGTCACGTTTCTCTTTCTCTCCCAAATTTTTATTAATTTGGTTGGGATAGCAGATTCTACTAATGGATATAATATGTGAGCAAATTTATCTTTTGTGAGCACTAAAGACTCAAGCTCGCGTAGTTGCCGGCAACTTATCGTACAGTGTTATTAAATTAACACTTGATTTGTCAGTTATAACTAACGAACGTAAACTTGTATGAGAATGTTTTCTTTTCCAAACCGTTCTTGTAGATAGTCCACAGCTTTCTCGTAGTTAGCTTCGGTGGCTAAAAAAATTTGCACTATTTGTCTCGGAATTGATGCAGACTTTGTTGATTGAAGTAAGTAATGGAGTTTGTCTCTGGAATCAATTCTGCAATGTTCATGTGAATCTTACAAAATCAATTCCAGAAGTTCAGTCAGTTCTTCGGATCTCCATCAAATTCTATGAGTTCTATTTCAGGCAATTTCTGTTTCATAGATGACATCACAGGAGCAGCGACAGTTGATGTGGCACTGTTCAACTCTGGGGAAGCAGCGATTCCTCTGTGGTCATTTAGTTTCTTGGTAAACTTGCTTACCTTAACTTTATATTCAGAAAATTTATCATAATATTCTTGTGCGGTTTCATATTCCTTTTTGGACTCTGCTTCTTTACAACCCTTCTTTTGAAAAAGTTCAAAATAATTCTAATCAATCGATCGTAATGTTTCGTATTTTTCTGTGAGTTTCTCGAAACAGATTTCTTCTTCATCAGTATCTTTCTGTATTGATTTTAAGAAACCTTCAAGTTTATCAACTTTCGTAAATGCAGAAGGTAAAGCTTTTCTTCCTTGCTTGATGTTGTCGAAATCCATTCTTAATAATGGAAATCTAAGCAAAAGCACTTAATTATCGGTGAGTTGAGTTAAATTATGCTTAAAAAATAACATACATCCCGGCAAGGATGTCAGAAATGTGGAGAATACTTAATCCAAAGCGGGTATCTCACCGATAAAGAAATTAATATAATCCCTCGTATTACAAAACATTTATTGGACATCACATCCAGAAAGATATCCAAAAACAGAAGTGCGTAAAATATAAAAGTAAAAAAGAGAAAACTTAAGCTCTTAGTGACAGCAGTGGCGGCGCCGATGCACTATGCATGCATGGGAGGAGAAGGAGGCGATAACTCCTGCTATTGCCATTCTCCGCAACAGAGAGAAAGACAGCCCTAAGCAATCAGGCTCCCAAAGTCGGCCACTAAATAATTATGCTTTTTATTATTTAGTAATATGATTTAATTAAAATAAGTTTAAGAGTTTTAAGGATTTACATTATGTATGTTTAAAAACAGTTTTTAATATAGTTTTAAAATCACTTTTTGAACTGTTTACGTAACTCTGAAAGTATAATTCCAACCAAATTATTTCATGACATCATAAGAAGTTTTTGATAAATATCTTAGTATATAATGATTAAGAAATTTATGAGAGATATGATATATTTTGAAGAGGTTTGCTTAAAAGCTGAAATACAGAAATTTTATCTGCTTATATTTCATGAAATGGACAAGAAATGTAAAAAATTAACAAAAGGATTAACTTTGAATATTCTTCTCTCTGGTTTCTATAAAATTCTTAAGAATGTATTAATTAGTTGCAAAAGTACAGAATGATTTATGCTGTAAAAAGTAGAACTGGATTTATTTATCAGATGCTTATTTAAGCCCCACGCGGAAGTTCAAGTAACGGAATCTTCTATTATAGATTAGAAAATTCATATTCTATTAGCGTCATTTTTTTCGAGCGAAATGTTTTATGATTTTGAAAAAAATGAAATTTCAGTACCTTTTTGATGAACAATTAAATGAATACTTTTATTCTTCATTTTGAATGTTACTAAATTTAGCATTGCTTAAGTATTTCAGGAAAATGTACTTTAAAGGCATTTGATAATGAAACAGTATTATAATAGATATTTATCATTTGAAAATTAAAATAAATTGCTCAGAAACAACCTATTCTTTAATTTTAAAATCATAATTATGTTTTAAGTACTCATATTAGACGGTTAAATTATTCATTAAGCAAATTTAAAATAAAATTTTTTCATGATAATGTTAAAATTTATAAAAAAATATTCTTTGAAGCTCCTTTTCAAATTTAGGCTTACACATTCCTACATCAGCAACAACATATTCTAAAGCATAAGGGTTTTGCAGGTTATTTAAATAATTAAAAATCCTAATTTTTTCACACACACATTTATTCTACAAGAATGCATATACCATGGAATTTCAGGATAATGTACATATTTACAAAAATGCAGGTATTCTTGCATATGAAATATATTGTTAAATGAAATAAAAATATCATTTTTAGACAGATTCTATTTTCCAGAAAAATAGCTTTCAAAAAATGTAATAGTTAAAAGAATGGTTCGTCAACTTTGCATCTGCACGGAAATGGGAGCTTTAAAAGGACGATTTTAAACTTCAAAAGCTTACTTTGAGAAGAATAGAACACCCTACATTCGGAATAAAAGCTCAGATTCAATCATTATATATCAGAATATGCAGTTATGACTTTTGGGATATAAAATTCCATTTTAACTCAAAAATTGGTTTTGACGAATTCTTTTGTTGAAATTTTGACTTTTTTCCAAATAATACGCGAACCTTGCAAACTTTGAAGTAAAACTACTAAACTAAACTTTAATGAAATTTTGCGATTGTTAGTGTAGAAAAAATGTTTTAGTTACTTAATTTAAAATTAAATTTTTAATCATTTATTAATATTTAAAAATGCGAGAAATTATAGCATTTTCCATATATATATATATATATATATTTACCAATATGAGCGATAAGTTATTTAAACTGCCTTTTCATATCTTATAAATTAATCATCCAAGGTAGACAAAATTATATTTTTCGAGAGATCTTAGCTATTCATGATCATTTAATTTATAAAATAACTACATATATATATATATATATATATATATATATATATATATATATATATATATATATATATATATATATATATATATAATGAAGAAGTAAAGAAGTAGTTCTTATATTTACTTTACACAACCCTAAGGCAAACTCTACGGTAATATTTAATATATTTTTCATAAAAATGTATTTATCACTTTTTCAATTAAGACAGTAAATCATATTAAGCACTTCTTTTTTATATTAGACAATTTTATAGAATAAAATGAAAGTAATTTCATTCATAGAAAAATTATGCTTTACATATATGTGATGATTACTTAATATTACTTCGTTATTTTAAAATATTTCTAAAACATTAATTGTCATAAGCATATTATTTGAAAAACAAATTTTTTTTATTCAATACAAGAAAACACTTTTGAATATTACTTCTATTAATTTACATATAAAACGTTCACGTATCAAACTTTTGATAACATTAATTTACGTATAAATCAAAACAGATTTATTATAATAGGAACTATAATTTGAATTTGAAATTTTCAAATTTCGAATCGAAATTTTAAAATACATAATTTCGATAATATTATTATCACCTTTTTAGATATTGAAACCAATACTAATCTATGTCTAATAATGAAAATTAATGTAATATTAATCATAAAACTTTAGTACCTTTCGGACACAATGAACTATTTAATAACTCAAGAATTAGTTATGAAAATCCTAAATCACTTATTTACTTTAGACCTAATGATAAGAAAACTATAATTTATAAAAGAAGTGGTAGAAAAATTAATAAAACATCTGAAAATTACCATATAAATAATAAATATTGGAAGGGTAAACTCTTTGATTGAGAAAATCAATTTTCAAACTGTCATAATTATTCTTTTTGTAGAAATTTTATTATGAGTTTAAGTAAAAGAAAAACACACAGTGTGTATATTTCTTTCAGATTATTTAGATCTCTAATTTAAATAATAAACATTTTAAGACTTTAATGTTTGACATTTTTAAATATAAACTAAATATAAATTCGAATAAGAATATTAAATCAGATTATTTTACAATTTCATTTAAGCATCTTTTATAAGATAAAATTAAATTCCCAAATATTATTAAAGAGCTTAAGAATATCTTTAAATAATTGTAAAATTAAGTGTACTTTTAAATATGATTTACTGTTTGATAGACATATTTTTATAATTACAATAATTTTTGTATTAATATAAATATTAAAAAGAAAATGCCGAATGTTTTTCTGTAATGACCCTAAATACAATAAATTCCTAAATTTTACTTATGGACATATAGTTACAGAATATACTGATATTATATTTGATGCTGAATTAAGAAATATTATTAATAAAGGTACTAAATTTAGACCAGTTAAATATTATAACCAGAAACAAATTCTTAACTTTTTCTTCAATGATATATTTATTTTTAAGGCTTTTAATACTTATTCTATTCCAATAGAATTTTTTACTCGATAAAAATGGAACTTTTACGATAAATTAAGAAAAAGTGTAAATAATTTAAAATTTATAGAAATTAATAAAAAAATATCATAAAGATTCTAAGAAATATCTCACTTAACAACCAACTAATTAATTCAAACAAAACCACAATATTTGAAAACATTCTCGCATTTTCTAAATAGCTTAAAGTTAAAAATATAAATTTTGATATTCCATACATTACAGTTTATCCTATTCTATAAAAATCCGGTTAAACTTTGGTTTATTACATATGGGTAAAACACTTATGCAAATAAATTTTGAAATTTATTTTCTTATCATTTAAATATTATTTTAAATGATATAACGTATTTTTAAAACACATGAATAATTATAAAATAATAAACCTATTATTGAATTTATGTCTTCACATAATATATATGATGTTTCTTCTGACTTCAAGGATTTATTTAGTAGCATTCCACACGATAAAATCTTTGAAATTATATTTTACATTTACGATTTTAGTTCAATATTAAATACAGATTTAAAATTTTGGAAAGATCTCTGTGCATTTACAATAATTATATTTTTATGCAGAAAAAATTTATTTACAATCAATGGTATCTCACAAGGCTCAAAATTATCAAGTTTATGATGAAATGGTTAATGAAATGGTTTGCTGTATGAAATGGTTTGGACATAAGATCTGCAATTACATTAAATCTTCCTGGAGAGTAAAGAATTTTCTGGTGATATGACTGGATTTGCACAGCCCATCGAGCTAAGCGTCCGGATGGCGATTTAATACTCATAAGCCACTTCAAAGGCTGGTGATCTGATGCAATAATGATTTCTTGATTTTCCACATAGCCACGGAATTTTTCAAGAGCCCAAACCAGCGCTAGTGCTTCTTTTTTGGTAGTTGAACAATTTCTTTCTGCCGAACTGAGCAATTGACTGGCATACTCAATCGCATGTTCTTCCGGTCTTTCTCCTTGGATAAAGACTGCTATTAGAGCGTAATTACTCGCATTTTTGAATAGGAGATACTTTGTCAGCATCCACATCTACACCTTTTTCAGCTATCTAATGACCTAAATACTTCACTCTGTCACAAGGAAAATGGCATTTGCTTCTTTTAGCATTCAGTTTAGATATAGAAAATCTTTCAAACACTTTTAGCAAATCTGACAAATGTTCATCAAAAGTTTCTGATAAGATGATACCGTCAATGTATGACAATGCAAAAACATCTTTGAGACAAGATTTAAATTTAATAATGAGACGTTGAAAAGTTGCAGGTGCGTTGTCCAACCCAAAAGGCATATGTAAAATTTTAAAAGTTTCAAATGGACAAATGAAGGCAGTCTTCTTTTGGTCTGATTCATGAACTTTGACCTGATGATAACCAGATCTTCAGTCTATCGTAGACATGTATTTCGTCGACTTGACTTCAGTCAATAAATCATCCATTCAAGGTAGTGGATAGTTATTCGGAATATTCGTCGAATTTAACATGAGGAAATCAACACACAATCTGATGGTACTGTTCAGTTTCAGTTCTGACACCACAGGACTTACATAAGGAGATTCAAATTCCTCAATTATTTCTTCTGTTTGTAACGAATCTAGCTCTTTCTTCAACTTTTTCGTTTCAGGTGTCAATCTGTATGAAGGTTCAGCAACAGGTAGGCTATTTCCAGTCTGGATTCTATGTTCAATAAAAGGAGTAGGTTCTCCGCCTGGTTTGAGGTTATCTTCAAATTGTGCCAGCAATGAATTTAATTTGTGTCTTTCTTCTCTTGTCAAGTGTTTTCCCTGATCATTTCTCAATTTGACGGAATTAGAGTTTTCTGAAGTTTCAGCAGATATGTCAGTAGAAGTTAATTTCTGCGACATTCTTACTTTTGCAGTACTTACGATTTCCGATGGTTCACGATAAAATGGGTAATGTCTGTGTGGATATTCACTAAAATGTCAAGGGCCATTCTGGATGTTATGCACAATGCCAGCAAACTGGAGAAAGCTCCAATCAATATTGCCTTTAGCGTTTAGTAATGCAATAAATTTCATATGAATTTTCTATCCATCTACATTAAGATTTACGACTGTTGTCAAAGCTGGGACATTTCTTTCTTTTCCATCGGTAAGTACCATTGTAATATTTTTCTTTTGTAATTTGAAACATTTCTCTTTCAATAAAGTATAAAATTTGATGCACCGGTGGCAACACAAAAAGCTGCTATTTCACCACAAACAGTTAAAAAATTGATCTAGGCAATGAATCTGAAGCTTGTGCTGCATACAATTTTACACCATTAACAATTGTTTTAGTCTCTTCTTTTAATTTGTTGCACTTTGGAAACTTAGTTGGAATAAAACCAGGATTACCACATCCATAGCAATGAACAGAAAATCTTTTTTCTGGCCAGTCTTTGGTAAATTTTCGACTTTCTTAGTTGGAATATTTGATTTTGTCATTTTCCCTAGAGTTATGGAGCTACTAGTTTCTCTTTGAAGCAGATTATCAGTCTTTGAAATTTGGCTTCTTAGCAAAGCTAGGTGAATTTTTCTTCATTCCTAGTTTTATATTTTCATATCTGTCAAGTTTTTCTGCAAGTTCTAAAGGATCATTCAGCTCTGACCATTCATCAACAAAATGTCCTCTAACCTTTGGAGGTGCTCTTTTTTTAACTGGTCAGCTATAATTAAGTCTTACAATTTCTCAAAAGTGATGCTAATCAACTCTTTTACCCATCTTTCGAAATACGATTTAATTTCAAAATACAAGTTTTTCCATGTTACTTCTGCACTTTTTCTATGCTGCGAGAACATCTGCAGAAACCTATCTGATGTAAGTCTATAACGCTTCAAGAGCATCTCTTTCACCTTTGAATAGTCTTTAACATCTTCTTTATTTTTTTCTAGCAACTAGTTGATTTATGTCGGCTGGAAATGAGCCTATCAAGTACGGCATCCAATTTATTTCAGGTATATTCACTAATTTTAATTCATGTTCAAATATTGTCAAATAAAGTCCTATTTCATCTTTATTCGGATTAATTTTGGAAGAATTCGATTCAGATACCAACTTGTTCTCTGCTTCACTGGCTGGAGCTGTGGCAGTGGAGGAAAGTACCTTCTGAACTTCCACTTGAAGTTATTAGCGTTGCAATCCATACGCTCTCTCTTTTTCAATGCGTAGTTTTTCCTCATCTTTTTCTTTGGCTAGTTTTTCTTCCTTAGCAGCTTCTTGCTAGGCGATTCTTTCGAATTCAGCTTGTTTTTCTTTTTCAAGCCGTTTCTCTATTATATTAACTAGCATATTTTTCACTAATTCTTCATCATAATCTTTTGAATTGGTTCAAATGTCTTTCAGTTGAATTACATTTAGATCATCTGCTACCCCTAGTACCATTTCTGTATCTAGGTTTCTCTCGAATATTCTTTTTCCCATTCCCAAAAAAACATTTTTTTTTAAATAGTTTTGAAAATATTTTCAACTTATTTAAAATACAGATTTTTTTCAATATGTGGTTCTTCATTTTAATAAAAAAGAAATTTAAACACCATTAGCCTTAAGTACAATATCATGTGAATATAGAAACCTCTTAACATTAAATATAAGTGAAGTGTAACCTATTATCATTTATTCAGATATTTATAGTAAATAAAATGAACTTTTTAATTATTGTACATAAACCTGAAATATTCATTTGATATTCAGCATCATAAAATAATCAAATCAATTTTAATTTATTAATTTTACTAAATTTATAAGTAATAATTCTTATTATATATTTCAAATCACACAAACCCAAAACAAAGCATTTCAAAATTTTACCACGAAGCTCTTATTTTCGCTTAAATTATAACTCTTTACATTCTATTTACAATTACCAATAACCACTAAATGTACCTTTATTTATAAATTATACTTTGTCAATACTTTAACTCCATAGTTCAAAATACATTAATTAAGATAACTTAATCATATTCAAAGAATATTTTATATTAAAATAACAAAAATGTTCTATTGACATTTTATTTCTTTTACTTTAAAGTGCTTCAATTCTCTAAAATATAAATTCTGATTCTTTTTACCAAAATATTAATAATTATTTTGTTATCTTAATAGTAGTATATGGGGGTGGGGGGCTAAAGGAAACTAAAAATATGCAAATTTTTTGCAAAATAAGACCTATTTCGCAAGTTTTATCGCTGTTTTTTGATAAACATTTGCAAAAATAGTGCATTTTTGATTTTTAAAATTTAAACAAAAAAGTGTGTTTTTCACTAAAAAATGACGTATTTTTCACTAAAATATACAGTATTTTTAGTGTTTTTCAACTGTTTTTGATGAAAAATAGAGCTTTTTTTCACTTTCAAAATTTCAACAAAAACATTTGACCTTCCATTAAAAAATGATCACTAAAAATACATTATTTTTATGTTTTTAAGCTGTTTTTTTGATAAAAATTGTGTTTTTTACGTTTTATTATAAAAATTTTTGTTTTTTAGATATTTAAAAGTATGATTTTTATTATAGGAAATGCAAGGTTTCTTTGAAAATATAAGGTAAAAGCCATTGCATGTGTTATTTTAAAAAGATAAAGATTTAAACTTCTTCCAACTCGTAATCATAATATTTATCATTAATTTTGCCTTTGTAATTGAATAAATAATTATTTTTATTTATTTTTTTAATTGCTCTTTCAGATAAATCAGCATGGCAAGAACTTAAGTAAAATTCTTTTTCACTATCGTTTACTTCTAGTTTTGCAATTAATGAAGATCCAAATTTTGTTTTGATTTTTTTCAAAGATGTCAAATTGTATTTTCTAAATTCTAAATCTCTCAATTTAAAAGTTTCAGGATATATATTCTTTTTGATGTCGTTGAATTCTTCCATTTATGATATTTCATTTTATTAAATGATTTTACGTTTTCAAAAATATTTTCTGACGATATTTATTTATAATGTAATAAGATGTTTCATCTACTAGATCAAGTGCTTTTTCTCTTATCTCTTTATTTTCAACTTTTAAAATTAATTCTCTTATTTGATCAATATATTTCATTAATAAATCATCAATTCCATATCTATCATATATTTTATTGATTTCAATTAGCTCGTTAATTAATTTTGAATTCTCTATTATTTCTTCACTAATATCAAAGCATTTTATCTCTTCCATTTATTACAAATTATTTTTTTGAATGGATTTCTTATACTGACAACATTTATATAGACTGCACATAGGACCTATTATTCTAGGACATTTAGGTACATCAATATCAACAGCTGGTATATTTAATTCTTCAAATATTTGTTTTTCAATTGCTCCTTTATAAGCAAATCTACCACCATATTCATCATATAAATACTGTATACAATTTTTAACATTTTCATTACTAATCCACAAACTTTTATCATCTGAATATCTTTAAATCTTAGACCGGGAATTTCATGAGTGAATTTACGAACAATTTTCATTTCTTGTTCTTTTAATTCACAATTGGGTGTAAACACTTGAATTGTTTCAGCAATTGGTTCTGTTAAATGTGTCCAACTAATTTCTCTGATAATTGTTTTACCTGGAAGGATAAATCCTTGAATATTGAATATCAATGATATATCAGTCATTATATTTTAAATACATTTTTATAAATAATTTTAAAAATTGAGAATAAAAAATATTGAAGATAAAAAATACTGAAGATATAAAATATTAAAGATATAAAATACTGAAAATATAAAATACTGAAAAGATAAATTATTGAAGATATTAATATCCAAAGGGAACTGTGTTATAATCATCCAAGATTCTACGTTTATCAAATCCAAACATATATCTCTTATTCGATTTAGTACTTGAAATATCTCTATTATTTTGTATTTTAAATTGGTTAATTTCGACATCTATACAATCAGTTTCACCTGTAATTATTTTCATTCGGTTATCAAAATCTAACATTGTTTCACTCTGATAAGACATTTTAAATCTTTTCATTTTTCCATGTGCAGATCCATCATTACGAGTAAGTATATATCCATAATTTTTACTAGCTCCAGATATCCAATATTTCATATATTTATCTTTCAAGTTCATCTGTCAAATCTCCTAACATACATCCTATTTCAATATTTTTGGTTCCATCATCTATATAAACAACGCTATCTGTATCATAATATATTATTTTTTCCTTTAGTTTATTTAACATTTTATATAATCGTATTCTAGCAGAACTGGTTGTAAATGCTGCTATATAAATATTTAAGTTAAAGTTATTTTTCTCATATTGTTCTTTCATTTTGTAACTCATTTCTACACATTCATCATTCATAAATATCATGTTTAAATCTTTTATTGTATCATCTAGTATAATTCTATAGAAATCTTCAATCTCCATTACGTATTCAGTTTGTTTCATATTTTTTCGCTGTCCAAACTTTCCGCATAAAGAGTTCAAACATATTTTAGCTATAAATCTCAAACCTGGATTTTCTTCTATGTTTTTCTATTTAACCTAATTTCTCTTTAACTACCTTCTTATATTTCTTTTCATTTTTAAAATTATATTTCCATTATCACATGTTTCGAGTTAATTTTTAAAAACAAATTTACATACTCTTTGAATAATTCATTTGATTTATTTTCAAAGTTCCAAAGTTCATAAATATTCATTATTTTATATCCTTTTTTAATAGCAAATTTCATTTCATCTGTAGTCCAAGTACCTGTAAAACATCTTTTGTTATCGCTGTGTTTACATTCTGAATTTCTGATAAAGTAACAATCTTTACATTTCTTTTTATCAAGAGACGATTTGAAGTGTTTACAATGAAGGGTTTCAGAACATGATCTACATATTGAAAACAACAGTTTTTCTCCTTTATAAGGTAGTACAGGATTATATAATTTCCGAGGAGGTAGTGTTTACATTAGGATTTAAAGGTTCGATGAAATCTCTTTTCCAGTCTCTTTTCATGTATTTTTTCATATCTTTATTACTGTCAAAAGCACATTCCCATATAGTTATTAATTCATATCCTTCTTTCATTATTTTCTTATTAATTTTTTTAGTTCTTTCATATAAACCTTTCATCAATATTTGATTTTTAAGATTTATTTGTGTACCAGAAAAACAATTTTTACATCCATGCCAATAACAGCCATGCAATTGAAAAATTGTATTTTCATGAAATCCATCAACTTTCTAAGTTTTATTTCCTAATTTCAATTTTTTTCTCTCCTCCATTAAAAGCATGTTGAATATTAATATTTTCCTTTTTTGAAATATAATCTAATCAAGCAATTGATTTTTTACAGTATTGATCTTTATGATTTGTATCATTATCAATAGGTATAGTATCTTTTTTCAAGAATTCATCTCTGTAAATACCCATGCGCACACCTGTTAACGTTACATATTTAAAGGGATCTACATTAACAGTTTCTAAAAATAATCTTGTCAATTCCAAGCATCCTTTTCTCAAAATATCTACATACGATCTTCAATATTTTATAAATTCTTTTTGAAAATCAAATGTTTCATTTTTAACAGAGTTATACCATTTATTAAAATTATTTCTTTCATTAGTAACCATTGTGTCATATCCACAGTAATATTTATCAGGATATTTACCAACATAATTTTGATTACTTTTGGTATTAAAAAGATGTGGAAAGTATCCTTTAGCTAATTCAGTTAATGCAAATGTTTTTAGAAATTTTTTAAGTGGTATCATTGTGAAATTTATGGAATCAATAAATCTTATATTGTAAGTAGTAGAATGCATATAAATTAATTTATTACCTTGGTATATAGTAAATACTTTGATGTTATTTTTGATACAATATTTAGCTAAAAATTGAAAATCAAATCCTTTTCCATGATGAGCTAAACATGTATATCCATAATGATTATCTTTAAATAACTAACTACAAAATTCATTTTCATCTTTAAATATTTTCTCTTTACCTTTATAATCGTGACATAGATTAACGTCATGAATTTCAGTTTCTTGAATTGTTTCAAGATCAAAGAATATATATTTTTCAGTGTAATCAAATTTACATTTTTCACACCAATCTTTTTGATCTCGTATGAAAGTAGGACACTTCTGTTTACACATACCTCCTTTTGAACTCTTTTGTTTCATAAAACATTTATGATCGTTCGTTACCCATCTCCAACAATTTTTACATGTCAGTTCACCACATTTATGATCCTTACGTTTTCTTTCTAAGGTACTTATATTTCTTTAACACTTTAAACATTTCCATAATATTTTACAAACACTATAACCTTTATCATCTTTCGTTTTGTGATTTTAAAAACATTCTTTACCTATAAATTTTCTATTGCATTTATTGCAAAATATTTCCTCTCCTTTACAATCAAAATTTTGAACAAAACATCTATTACATTTCAAAGGACATTTGTGACGATTAGTTTTTTTATATCCTATTTTACAGTAATTACAATAATGATCTTTACCTAAAAACCCTGACATTAAAATGATTTTGAATCTTGTATATGTAAATACATGTAGATTTATATTCTCCAGAATATAAACTTTGATTACAGTTTTCTCTACAGTAAACATTAATTTGAATATCTAAGGTTTTTTGTAATAAACGAACTTTTCTAATATATGTTATATCATATTCTGTTAGTTTCGCATGATATAATTTATCACATAATGATTTTGGATTTTGAACAGCTAGAGGAGTGACAATAGATCTAGCTAAACATATATTATCATTATTTTTTATTTGACAAATACTTCTCTTCTTTGAAGGATCTGTTTCTGAATACATTCTTAATGATTTATGTCTAACTCCTTCTGGTAGTTCAATTACATGAAAATCAAAAATGCATTCAGTTATATCAAGTTTCTTATATTCAATCTTATTATTTAATGTTTCTAAATATACTTCGTAAGCATCTTTAGTAGAGATCATTTTCGGATGAAAAGGAGCACTTAATTTTGGATTATGCACAATTATATCAACTTTACCGTTTATATTTCTTATAGCTTTTCTAAATAAATCTGATAAAATATTAAAATACTGTACGGGTTTAATTTTATTAATCTCTACAATTTTATAAGATTTTCTATGAGTCATATATTTTTTTTATATATTTACCTTTAATTTCTACAATTTCATAATCAGGTTTAAATAACTCATTCAGTTTTACTTCTCTTTTAATTTTTTTATTTTTCACAGGTTCAAAATCTTTAGTATCTTTATTAAATTTTAAATTATATGAATCAAATAATTTTTTTAATATTCTCTCTTCTCTTTGGATATTAAATAAATAATTTCTTTTTACGATCTAAATAATCAGAAGTATCTAAATCCAATATATCTGTTAACACTTGTTTATAATTTCCAATTTTTCTAATATAAGATATTATAGATTTAATAATATCATTCTTAGATTTACTTTTACTTTTTATTTTTAAATCTTTTATAACATTTTTCCATTTTTGAATACTCAAAGTATTCAAAGCATTTTCAATGTGAACAAAAGCCATACTTGTATTGAAATAAAAAACAAGCAATTTTTTATTTCTATTTATTAGAAAGTAATTTTATAAAGGGATTTTAAAAATAGAATTTTTTATTTTCTATTTATTAGAAAGTGTTTTTATAAAGGGATTTCAAAAATAGAAATTTTAATTTTCTATTTATTCGAAAGTAATTTTATAAAGGCTTTTGAAAAAGATAAAATGTTTTAAACGATGTTAATATTTAATATTTAAGATTTCATTAGCAGCAATTATATCTGCTAACAATTTTTTGTGTATTTTGCTTTTCTCATGTCTCGCGCGATGCCATAAGGTATAGTACCTCCCACAAATACAGCGTTCAGATTGAGAATAAATATCTTTGGTACATTGGATACAAAGAGTCATTCTTTTCTTTATATGCATATAAAATTCTTCTTCATTCTTTTTTATTTTACAATCTCTACAAATCATATCCATTTACTATGGTTTATTTTTTAAAATGGAAATTGTAATTCTGATAATAACATTTATTTTAAAATTATTATTTCATTTTTTCTTCTTAAGTAGAAATACTTTATATTAATTATGTTTTGAATAATTTTTAAGTAGCTATCTATAAAATCAAAAATTTCTAATTATTTAAAAATGCTAAAAACTCATTCCATTCATTTTTATTTTCTTTAACTTTTAAATTATTTTCTATTCCAAAATATTCACAAATCTTTTTCATGACATACAAATATTTTATAGTTTTTTTGTAATAGTTAAAATCTAAATATTTGTAAAACATTTCATCAGCTTGCAATATAAAATTTAAATTATGTTTTCTTTTTAATTGTTTGAAAAATTTATCCTACTAACATACCTCTGTTTCAAAAATGATTGAATATTTATATTATAATAATTTGCATCTTTTGAGCTGTCTTAAGTAATATCTTTCTTTTGAATATTTTTAAACACTTTTAAATATTCATTTGGTACAGAAATATTATTTTCTTCATCACTAGAATAATATACTTTTTCAGCTTGAATAAAATCATCCATTTATATATTTTCTAATTTTAAAATATAGATGGAAGCAATATTCATTGAAAGACTATTATCAGTTGTGAGAACAAAGCTTATTAGATAAAGTTATTAGATAAACCCAAAAAAAAGTAAGTCTCACATGTCCCAGTTAGTATAGTGGTTAGAGTAATATAGCATGAATTAATCCTGTGTTTAAACCCTGCTCGCTCTTCTAGAAAAAAAAAGTTAGAATGAGTTAATGAAATTAAGATAAGGCTCTTAACCTAGAACCTTCTTTAAATTTTTTTTTTTGATTATCTTTTTAACATACAAATTTTTATATACAATATTTTCATTTTCTTTTTTACCTTCTTCTGTTGGTGTCAATTTAATAGATCTATGATAAGAGTTATTATAATTGTAAACTAATTTATCTAATACATCTATATATCTTGTATTGTTAGCTGCTAAATATTTTCTTATTTTTAAATTTAAAGTTTTTTTAATCGTTCAACTACTGAGCATTTAATTTCTGTATTATTAGTACCAAACCACTGAATATTATTTTATGAAAACAATTTTTGTGTTAAAGAAGATAAGAACTCCAAACTATAATCAGATTGAATATTTAATGGTTTTCTTTCTTTAATATCCTTTTAAAAGCATTTGATACCTTTTCACCTGTTTTTCTTTTAATTGGAACAGCCCATGCATATTTACTAAATATATCTATAACAATTAATATGTAATTGGTACCATCATTATATTTACTAAATGGTTTTATGAATAATAAATCTGCTTGCCATTCATCATCAATATGAGATTCATAAAACCTTCTTCTTTTGAATTTTCTATTGATTGGTTTATATCTTGTATATACATCTTGAGTATGAAGAAAATCAGTAATACCTTTTTGAGTAAATTTAGTTTTTCTTTTTAACTCATTGATACCACAATAACCTTTCAAAGGATCATAATATACACTTTTAAATTGTCATTTGTTTTTTTAAAAAAACACTTTTCTTTGAATTACAATTGACACAAATTCCTTTCATCATAGGTTTTCCATTTTTGGATGTAGTGGTTATAACGTCTTTACTATCTGTATGTGTTTTACATTTTAAGCAGTAAATAAGTGAACCCATTCTAAATGTCTTTATTGCTTTAATGATTGGTTTAACAATTCCTCTTTCTAATCTTTCACGAATTGTAGGATTTGGAATTTCATCTAATTCTTTTAACATATTTGTATCACATATTTCATTTCTTGTCTTAGTATCTTTATTTTTTAAATAACAAATATCATGTCTATATGCAGTTTCATCAACTCTGTTAATTGGTTTGCTCCATTCTTTGTATGATAAATCTGGAATTAATCTTGTTTTTCCATGTAGTAATTGAGTTCCAGGTCCCGTAAATGAATGTCCAGGTAGATGCATTTCAAATGGTTAATTATTAATAGATTTATTAATAATAACTTTTCCATTTTTACATTTGCAATTCTTTTTATTACACATTTATTTAGATAAAAAATTATTTATTAAAATCTTCTCTCATATATACTTCTTGTTCAGTCAAACTATTTGATTTCGATAAATTTAATAACTGCTTATAAAATTTATAAGCTTGTTTGTATTCACTCTTTTTAGCAGAGATATTTAAAGACTTATCAATTATTTCAATGACGCCCTCTGTTACACTCAATGCTGATAAGGGAAGAAAAACGAACTCAGATAAACCAGATGCACTGAATAAAAACTTAACACTATAACTGATAACGAAACACTCAATTTATTCATCAATTGATAAGGCTTTCGATAGATATAAACTCTCTTTTCCAAATATTCTTCCATTTATAAAGGCTCAAAATTTCTTCTGTATCTCATATTTATATTTACTAAATCCAACATAAAGAAATCAAAACGTTTTTGAATTGCTTTCCTGTATAATTTCTTAAATTCTCCATTAGTAAGAATTCCATCAATTTCTCTAATTATCTGTTGGATTTCTCTTGGTTGTAAACTAAATAAAATAAAATAATTACAATTCTTTCTTATATTAATAGGAGTAGAGTAATATGATTGACTCAGATAAATAATGGATGCATTTTTCTTTCTTCCTCTGATAAACAATTCAGCTATATCGCTTTGATCTTTTTCAGTTATACAATCATCAAAAATTACTAGATTTTTCATACATGGATCTAAATCATCTACTTTTATGAATTCTTTGGAATCAGAAGAAAATAATACTTGTTCTTTTTTATATTTATTAAACAATTCCAACAATAATTCTTTTCTCTTTATGTTTTTACAATTTACAATATCTTCTCTTTCTATGTCATCAAACATTGTAAAATTTTCTTGCAGTGTAATATATTTTGGTTCATAAATATCTTTAGCACATACAAACAAACCATCGAATTTCAAATAATCATATATTAAATTAACAAGCAAATTAGTTTTTCAAGATCCTGAACTGCCTACAATTAAAAGTCTAAAAGAATGTTTTGGTAATGAAGGCTTTTGATTTTCATCTGTAAATTCTTCATGTTCTGTATAATCTTTTATTTTTATCATTTATTTATTTTTAAAATATCTACTCGGAGTAAAAAATAATCTACTCGTTGTAAAAAATAATCTACTCGGAGTAGTAAATTATTTACTGATAAATAAATGGATATTACTGAACGTGAAAGAAATAAAAAATTAAAACAACAGATTAGAAATGAGTTAGAATTATTAAAATTACAATCTGAAAAAAGAAAAAATAATGAAGTTAAACTTGAATCCGATTTAGGTATTGAAAAATCATTAAGAGAATTTCATAAACCAGTAATTAAAAAATTACAAGACCAAGAAATTTCAAGAAAACAAAATCTTGAAAGTATTCAATATGCTATAAAAGATTTAACAGATTATATGTCATTTTTACCTCAACATGAATCTTCTAAGCATTTGGTCTATTCTTCAGATGCTGGAAATTTAATGGATAAAGCTAAAGGAATAATAAGATTGAATTTTAATAAAAATTTAGATTTTGATTTACTTAAAAAATGAAGGATTAGAATTGCCTTCTGAGCTATTAAATAAAACAGATGAAGAGTTAGATGAAATAATTAGTGTAGCAAAATCTAAACGAGATGATTATAAAAGACTTAAAGGAAATTTAACTAAAAACAGAAATTATGAAACTAATGAGAAGAAAAATCGAAATATACAAGATAAAATAAATGAAGCCGATTCTAACATGAATAGATTAAAATGCATATAAAAGCATTGAATACTCTTAAAGCAGGAAATGAATATATAGGCAGTGGTATAAACAAATTAGAAAAAATGAATTGACAAATAAAATATGCAAAGGCTCTAAGTCTAAACAATTATATAATCAAATAATTATTATTCTAAATAAACATTTTAAAGTAGTAACAAATGATTATGTAAAAGAATATTATAAAATATTTTAATTTTAAATAGATGTATGTAACAAAAAAATTTTATTTGTGTGATAATCAAATTTCAAAATTAAAATCTGGATATAAAAAAGGAGAAGTTTCCTTGCAAATAGATAAAAGTAAAACTCCTAATTATGATTTACATCTTACCAATACACAAATCAATCAAAATGCAAAAGGTAAAAGAATTACAATTAGTAAAACACAGTTACAAAAAACTGGAGGATTTTTACCATTCCTGATTCCTATTCTACCATCTTTAGGTCTTGGAGTTGCTAGTGGTGCAGCAGGATGGGGTACTAAAAAAATATTAGATAAAATTTCAGGAAATGGAATTAAAAAAAAAAAAAAAACGTTGTGGAAAAGGGGTTTATCTTCCCTCGGAATATCCAACAAAATAATAGAAGAAAATATGAAAAACGAAAGAGGATTTAGATGTACATTTACTATAGATATGCTACCTAAAAATATAAGAAAATTTGAAAACGGAATTATTAATTTAGATGTAACTACAGGAAGTGGAACTCACTGGGTTTGTTATTATAATGATCCAAAATATGATTTTGTAGAATAATTTGATCCCTTTGGAGAATATGAATTTGAAAAAATAAAAATAAAAAATGATTTTCTTCCTAAAAATATAGTCAATTATTTAAAATCTTCAGGAAAAGAAATTCGTTATAATTCTAGTTTTTTACAACAACCTACATTTGTAAAATGTGGTTTATATTGTATGAAATATATAACTGAAAGAAATAAAGGTAAATCCCCTATTGATGTATTGTATTCATTTACTCAAGAACCTAGTATTTCCAATGAGAAAATTGTTACTTATAAATAAATGAAGTATTTCATTTTAGATTCTAAAAATGCTAGTAAATCAGAAGATTCTGCAATTGAATATTCCAACCCTTTCAATTTTAAGGAAATAGCTCTTTAGTACATTTCTTGGAATTCATTCTATGTACATTTCTTGGAATAATATTACTGACAAAAATAATAAATTTTCATATTTTGATGGTAAGAAATGGATAGTTTTCACTATTCCAAATGGTTATTACAGTATAAAAGTTTTGAATCGTTACATGGTTAAATACTTTGGAAATGATCCTCCAATTTTATTTGGAATTATATAAGAAAGACAAAGATTTGCATTTAAATTGAAAAATCATTATAAATTTGATTTATCACAAAGTGAATTGTACAAAATTTTAGGATTTGAAGCAAAAATATATGAAAATGCAGAACAAGAAGGTAAATATATAGCAGATATAGCTAATGGAAATGATAATCTTTATATTCATTGTGATATAGTAAATGGTGCTTATATAAATCACTTTCAATCAGATGTGATTTACTCATTTACAACCACAAATCCTCCTGGAAGTTTATATTCTAAAGAATTTGAGAAAGCTATATTTTTTCTAGTTAAATCTGATTCCATACATAGAATTAGAATGAAAATTACAAATCATCGAGGTGAACTAATTGATTTAAGTAGACAAGAAGTACAGTATAGATTTATAGCTAAATAAATGAATAAACACAGATTGTACAGAAAGAGTAAGAAAATAGAAGGAAGAGGTTTCTTTTCTGATTTAATAGAAAATGCTAAACCTATTATAGAAGAAAAATCTAAAGATTTCATAATAGAAAAATTAAATGAGACTTTATCAAAAAAGAAAAAACATGGTGGAAGGTTATCTACAACAAGAAATTAAAATTGTAAAAGTTGATGGAAGCAATATAAATAATGAAAATATTACTTTTGTAAATGGCGGTGGTTTAATAAATTCGAGCAGATTAACAATAGAAAATACTGAAATTGAATCTACTATTAATTGTAAAGCAATCATGAATCAAGTATTAGCATTGATCAGTTTCACATCTGATAATTCAATATCGGAAGCTACTAATGTGCTTTTCTATATTGATACTTTTGAATATGCTGACAGAGATAATTTCAAATATAATGGAACTTTGGTTGATGCAACTAAAATTACTGATTTTTATAATAATTTCAAAATGAATGAAAAATATAATGATGGATTTGCAAAAAGATGGAAATTCACTAAAGGTGGTCAAACTGTAAGAATATGAATACCATTAAAATATACATTTGATTTTTTCAGAGAATATAGAAAAGTACTTACAGGATTTCAAATTAAAATAGAAATTCAAAGAAATGATAGTAAAAACATGCTATACACAGATATTCAAAATCCTGATTTCAAAGCAGTTGTTGAAGACCTATCTCTCTGGTTACCATATGTTAGATTTAAAAATTCAGCTGCTGTAAAATTCAATCAACTAAAATTTTAATATACTCCAATAGAAATAAATTGGGATCATTATAATATTTTCAAATCAAATTTATTTAATAAAAATTCAAGTGGATCTTATAATATTCCTGCAACATCTGATGAAGTTTTAAGTTTATACGTCATTCCTCAATATGATGAAAGGAATGAAAATATGAACCAAAACAATATGACGTTTGATAACTTGGATATGATAGAATGCTGGTTAATGATTAATAACATAAAAGTTCCAACAGTAAGTTATTTAATGGATTTTAATAGAAAAACATTATAATCGAATATATGCAGCTCTTTTAGAAGCAGGAATGAACAATATAAATGCAAAAACAGGTTGCATGATAGATTATTCAAATTTTAGTTAATATCCTATAATTTGTTTCAATCTAGAGAATCATGAAAATTACACAAACCTGAATAATTTAATGATCGAATTCAATTGGAGGTTAAAAAATAATACTACCAAAAATTACTTTTTCTACTTCATTTTGAAAGAAAGAAACAAATGCTCTGTGAATATGAAATCTGAGGAAATAACTATAATTAAGACATTGAAAGCATAATGAGTTTTTTACATTAATAAATGACAGCTTATTATCCTTTGTTTGATGATGAAATAAAAGAAGGACCTCCAGGTCCTCCAGGTGTAGTGTTTAAATTAACAAACGATGGAAATTATGATATAGAAAAAAAGAATTTAAGAAATGTAAATGAACCAAAATTATTGAATGATTCAGCTACAAAATTTTATGTGGATAGAATTCATGAACATTTTAAAAATGAAGTTAGAAATTTATCAGATGCTTCTCTTATTCATTTACAAAATGATAACTATAATGCAAAACATAAAAGAATTTCAAATGTGTCAGATCCAATAGATTTACATGATACAGCTAATATGAATTATGTGAATATAATTGTAAAATAATTAGATCAGAAAAGAATAATATATTCAGCTCAAGGTAGTTTTGATGTTAAAGATAAAATTATTAGCAATATAAAAGATCCTGTAAATGACAAAAATGCTGTTAATAAACGTTAATTTGAAAACAATGCTTTATTTTTGAAAGAAAATGCTTTTGATGCTATTAACAAAAAATAATTAATATTCCAACTCCTACTGTTAAATACGATGTGTGTAATAAATATTATTTAGACAGAAAAACACCCATCAATAACAAAAAGAGTGATAATATATTAATAAGAGATAATGATGGATTTTATGTACCTTCTTTAATTAAAAATGGTGTGTATAATTTTGGAAATGTAAGATTAACAAATGTTGCAAATCCTGTTATAAATAAAGATGCCGCAACAAAAGAATATGTCGATTCTCAAACTTTTTATGCTACAATTAAAGAGAGATATGCAACATATCATACAGGAGGTTTTAGACCTGTAGAATTCAATTTAATGAGCTCTAAACTACTAGAACCTGATTTAAAACTAGTAACTAATATGTATATGAAAATTACAATTTTTTTTAAATCATAAAATTGTACACATAATCCTTTAGTACAATTACAAATTGGAGAAGAATTTATATTTACTAGACCTTTAACAACTGATACCGAATCGGTTACATGTTTTGCATATGGTAAAAGAAACGATCGTGTTAAATTATCAATTGGTAGTGATGGACAATCAAATAAATTAAAACCTTTCTTGCATATAGAAAAAATAGATTTTCTTGGAAATCTATTTATAAAGTATTTATATATCAAAACTGTATAAAGCTTTATATATGTAAAAAAAGAATTGACTTTTTTTAATCTAAATAAATGGCGCAAATTGATTGGATAGAAGTAGCTAAAAACCCTCTTACTGAGGATTTAATTAGAAATTTTTAGGATACTGTAGATTGGAAATTAATTTCAAAGTATCAAAAATTATCTGAACTTTTCATAATGGAATTTAAAGATAAGGTTGATTGGGAATATATTAGAGCATATCAACCTCATTCTGAGGCATTTTTAATAGTAAATGAAGATTTGGTTCATTGGGATACAATTGCAAGATATCAAACATTATCTGAGAAATTCATAAAAGAATACAGTGATAAGATAAATTGGTCTGATATATCAAAGTTTCAATCTCTCAATGATTCTTTTATAATTGAAAATGTCAAAAAATTAAATATGCCATTTGTATCAAGATATCAATATAAAATGTCAGAAGAAACAATAGAAAAATTAGAAGATGAAGTAGATTGGAATAATATTTATACATACCAACAGAATTTATCTCCTGAATTTATAATAAGATATTTACAAAAAGTTAATGATTCGTCTGTAATGATGAAAATACAACTTTCAGATGAAAATTTTAACAAAGTTTATAGACGACTAAAGCTATGGTATCTAGGTAAAAATTGTTTAAAAAAGTAATTTTTTATATTCTTAAAAAAACACATGCAATGGCTTTTATCTTATATTTTAAAAAAACTTACATTTCTTATTAAAAAAAAACATACTTTTAAATATCCAAAAAACACAAATTTTTATAATAAAACAGTTTAAAAAACTCAATTTTTATAAAAAAAAAAACAGCTTAAAAACATAAAAATAATGCATTTTTTGGTGATCATTTTTTCAATGGAAGGTCAAATATTTTTGTTGAAATTTTGAAAATGAAAAAAAGCTCTATTTTTCATCAAAAACAGCTTAAAAACACTAAAAGTACTGTATATTTTAGTGAAAAATACGTCATTTTTTAGTGAAAAACACACTTTTTTGTTTAAATTTTAAAAATAAAAAATGCTCTATTTTTGCAAATTTTTATCAAAAAACAGCTATAAAACTTGCAAAATAGGTCTTATTCTGCAAAAATATTGCATTTTTTGAGTGTCCTCTAGCCCCCCTCCATATACTACTCTTATTATATAACCGTAAATATAAACGGAAAACCAGTACATTTTAATTCTTTATTCAATGAAACCACTTAAAAAAAATAACACAAAGATTCAAAGCAGAAAGTGAATGACGAAAGAAGTAAAGTAAAAATAAACCTTAATATATAATGAAATCATAGCATTCATAGATATTGAAAGGCTAGACAGAGAGGCGTTTATGAAAGCAATAACAACGGTCGTTAGCGGTGCCTTGTTTCGTGTTTTAAATCAAAAGTATTATCGCATGAAAAATGCGCAGTCACATCAGACATTTAAATTTTGTGTTAGGTACTTAATTTTAAAACACTATTACACTGTAAAGAAGATATTTTCAAATACTCGGAATTAAGAAATATAATATTCATTAGTAACAGGTATTTTATTTATTGTTCTCTTTACATAATTCACGTACACATACTATTATAATACTTCAAATATAATAATTAAAGTTTATTTTAATTCATTACTCTGATACAAAATATTATGCATTTATTAAGACATGAAACATATCTACCAAGTCAAACAAATAACTATACTCCCAAGTAATAATACTGTTCTAAATTCAAGAATGTAAAATAATAACACTTTTTTTTTTATCAAAACAACTTATAAAAAAATTATACAGTTTTATATTCATAAGTGCTTAAACATTAACACCCATTAATTACTTCCTTAATTGTAAATCTTCACAATTAATTGGGAGATATTAGAAATATAAAATCAGAAGCAGAATCATATCTGGAATTCTGTAATCCAAAACTGGATACTCCAATTGAACCACAATCTCGGATGAGATTATATTTTTCATGAATCAATAAAATACAACACATCAGGTGGTAACTTGTAAAATTTTTGAGTTCCCCTCTAATAACAAATTTAATTCTGGGTAGCATTTTTTTAACAGCGAAAAGAAACTTGAACTCGGGACCCACGTTGGACTTCATTATTTTATATTGCAGCACTTATCTGGTTTAATAGGAACCAAGAAATATGTTCCTTAAATACCTCAAAATAATTTATTACAATATAGGGTACAACTTGAGCACAACAACAACTTGAGCACTAGGATAAGTTTTTCTATATTCCTGTTGAGAATGACCATATCTCTGACATTTAAAACATCTAAGAGAGTAAGAATGAATGGAAGAAGTTTGGAACTAATATAACCTGCTTTTATAGATTTTGGCACAATACTGATGTTTGAGAAGTTAAGACAACATGTTGGTTGGGGATAAATCTACCATTGCGTCGAATATTTATTCGACATGCAGCACAGACTTCTTGATTACGTAGTTCTTCAAAAATTCGGTTTCTGTTACATGTATGAAAACCTGGTTTGTGAGAACGCCCCGGTACACATTCAGAGTTTTGTAAAACGATGTTTTAGCATGATATGAGCCCAAGTTTTATTTAATTATTGATTATCGAAGTTTGTTTCGTATCAACTTTTAGAGAAAATCTCCCAATCGTTAATTTTTAAAATTCTGTAATTCACCCAATCAAGATAAAAGATGTTTTTATTTAGGAAATGGTGATACCTTGCGAAACGTTTGTGCCGTTTTTATCAACATTTAACAAGTAGATTGATTTTAAGTGAGTAAAGAATTAGAAGCCATTGGATATATTTAAAGGTTCAGGCTGGGCATCACCACTCACCACGGAGCCCTACAAGGTATGGCAACCACCGGCTCTTGACATTTCCTGCTCATATCATTCATACACTATAAGTAATCTCCGGGAACAGTGAGCAATCTTAATGCCAAGCCCAAGGATATGACGCCTTTGCTTGATCCCTATTAGATTAGCCGCGACTGTAGCTAGTTATCAGTCGATTGATACAGTGGGGACCACAGTGTATCACCCGTCCAAAGGGTTGACATTGGGGACCATATTTGAATTGATGTCAATCCCTTTTGAACAACGGGAGATAACTCTTGCATATCCACTGCATCATGGCTAAAGAATAGATAAAGATATGTGCTTGCGTGTTTGTTTTGGGAGTTTTTTATCAATATGTAAATGCAATTCAATTAATATCTTTTCGCTGAATTATTCATCCTCTTCAAAGTAGAAGTTCCATTTCAGTCATTGCTGAGTAATGAATGATAGATACAGTGTTTCCATTTTCCAAATGCACTTCTAAGAGATGGATGCGGGGAATTATTACGTATTATCTTTCTTTCTATGCGTGAATGTATTTTGCATGTTCGAACAACTTTTCGGAAGACATTACGGTAAGGTCCTTCTAATTTATGAAAAAAGGAAATAATCCCCGGATGCTATGTTTAGGTTTTACGCGGGTTGATTCTAGAATACAAAATTGCAAATATTGTCTTTTAATCATAGATTTGTTCAAAGGAAAAGCATTATCATACAAGGGACGCACAACTTCACTTGACTTTCCAGGATAATTCTGTGACTTCCTTATGAGCTTAAGATATGTACACATCCATTATCCATGAGAAAGAATTATGACATAAGTCTATAAGGAAAATCACAATTCAATAGTTTTTATGTGCTTGAAAACTTGCACTAGACTACCCATAACTGCAAACCATCGTCGTTTGTCACCTTTTTAAGGAAGATATGTCTGCAATAACAGCATTTAAAAGGCTTTTGCTAGTAAAAGTGTTTTCCGTATGCATCTATGTCCTTCTTTCTATAAAACTGATGTCGCAGAAAAAATAAATTGAACAGAAAACATATTTTATAGTAAGCAAAACAAATATTGTAGAATACAAAAATTACAACTAAATTTTAAAAAAAATTAAATTAATTGACATAAATTGATAAATTTGACAAATTTATTAATTAATTAAAATAATTAATTGACATTAATTATTTCAATACAAATTAATTAATTGACATAAAAATTAAAAAAAATTGACATTAATTTTTTTATATTACTTCTCATTTTAGAGGAAAGGAGTGCAACTACTGAAAAATAATGCATGATGTTCATGAATATGTAATGTACTGAGAAAAAAAATTAGACTATTAAAGTGATTAAATTTGCCAAATTTTGTAAGCATAATTTGAATATCCTAGGATACAAGTAGTTCTAGGTTGATATTTATTTCAACATTTTGTTTTGTTTGTTTCCAAGCTATGCTCGTAATTTTTACATGTCAGAGAAAATAATTTTGTAAAACTATAATAAAGTAAAATTGTGACAAAATTTAAACAACAGCTTTATTTTGGTTAAAATAAATCTGTTGTTTAAATTTGTATAAATTTGCTTTGCTAAGTTCAACATCATTCATATCTAATGGAGTTAATCTATAAAATATCTCTGAAACGAATTGCTTATTTCAATAAATTGCTACATCTAACCAGACTATTAAATTGTGTTTTAAGCAACATCTAAAAGGTTCTTTGTTGAATCGAGAGTTCTTACCAGCAAATAATGTGCAAAAAAGTATGTATAATAGGCAGTGAAAAGTAAAATTGATGAAATCGAAGATACATTTTTATAATTCACAGCAAAATACATTATGATGTAGTTTTTCGAAACATAGACTTTAAATCTTAAGAATATAATGGATGTTTGCATACATCTATGTTTGTAAAATAGTAATAAATCACTTCAAATAATAATTTATGAAAAAGAATATAGCGATAAAATTTAACATAACATATGTCATTAAATAATGTTTTTGGTAATTTTTATTTCCGAAAATGCATTTTCAATTCTTTTGAGTTGTATCTATATAAAAACGAATCGAGAGGAAAATAGATTACTTCTAGTTAAGTGCCTCTATTATATTATGAACTGATTACGCTAAGAAGATGAAAGTTCCCATAATTGTGATCATTTTCAACTCACAATAACATTTAGTGATAATTAAGCTATGAAATATTATATTTTAACTTAATTTTAATATTAAAACGTTGAGGATACAAAAATTCCTAAAAATGCGTATCAGATCAATATATAAGAGTAAAATACGTCTTAGTTACCACGGGTGCAATGGTCTACAGAAAATTCCCTCCCCCTTCAGATCGATGTCAAAATTGAGGGAGTGGAATCTCTGGTGGTATCACCTATCGGAGGAGTTTAGAGCAAAGCCATACGTTCACATTCGCAGTGCTCTGGTTAAATGAAAGAGGAACTTTACTAATTTAAATTTGCAAATAGCTGTCGGTAGAACAAGCTCGGCTTGTCCAAGTATCATAAGTAACAATATATATCAGAATACTTTTAAATAGGAAATTAAGTGAAATGTAAAATGTACTTCAGTATTATAAAGTAAGAAGAATAAGATATCTTTGTTTATAAAATTTGCAAGAAAAAAAACAAAAAAACATTACTGTCTTAATCTTATTAAAGGGTAAATTTAAAGACTAAATAAAAATCTCTTCTTTTTTTCACCTATACTCTTGTTACAGAAATAAAATGAATATTTTATCTTTTAAAACTGAAGAGGAAATCACTTTTCTTCTCAAATCTTAATATATTTCTGTTTTTTGCATGAATCCTTTTAGTGAATTTATTTCTCTGTCTTTCTACTCTCGAAATCAAGCACGACTTGTATTTTAATTCAAGTGGTTTGTTTGAATATTCAAAACAGTTATGAGAGTCTACATATATTCTCAATCCATATTTTACAATATTTATTTATTAGTTACATTAGTGGAGGTAACAACAAACATTTGCAATGGCAGTGCAGTAAAGCAAAAATGACAGATAATTTCTTTCAGAAAAGATTACATATATTCCAAAAATTTAGTCTGAAGAAAAATGCCATAATAGGAAATTAATAATAAAAGAAAAGTAAATGGAATTTTTTGTGTTCTCGATGATAATGAAACTTGTTACATTTACAATATTTATCTAAATTATAAACCGAGGCCGTGGTAGTCTAGTGGTTCGGGAATCGACCATCCCTCCAGAAGGCTGGTGTTCGACTCCCAATGCCGCAAAAGATTCACTAAGTATATGCGACATACGTGCTCGTTAAATCTGGGGAATTGAAAGTTCTGTGGTTGGTCATTGAGCAGTTAAAATGTGTATAATGGTCAATAGAAAATTTCTTCCACCTTTACATAAATGTCAGAATTGAGGGAGTGATCCTCTGGTGGTGCAATCTATTGGAAGAATGTAACAGCAAAGCCGTATTTTCACCTTCGTGGTGCTCTGGTTACATGAAAGGCGCACTTTTCTGACTTAATTTCTCATAGCCAACGGTATAACGAGCTTGGCTTGTTCAAATGTCATAAATAACAACAAAAATAACATCTATATTATAGAGATACCAACTTCTTTATCATGGAGATAACCAAGCTAAATACAAAGAAGAAGGAAATATTATCTCACTTTTTTATTGTTTATCTCATGACGTAAAAGATATAAACATAATTCGTAATGCCTTTACTCATTGTAATAGAAATTATTGAAATGAAATATAACAATGGAAAAAAGTAACTTCCTCTTTTAATCTGGATTTGCTTTTCAGTGTTTTAAGAGTAGCAGTTGAATTTATTCATCAATATTTGTGCTAGGGTTGCTAATGTTGATTTATAAATTGCTTGTCTTAAACTTAACTATCTCAAATATTATCAAGAAAAGCACATTACATTCAGAATCTAAGACTCAAAAGCAATCTTTAATGTCGTCCCAGTAGTCCTATAGAAACCTTAAATAAAAGCATTTATGGTACTATTTTAGGAAGATAGGATATTTTTAGGTATTTTAGTAGCGTATGTGTGCATTATGTGGCTAATATTAAATCAAAATTGGTAACGAAAATAACATAATCAATTGAGATTCATTAAGAAGTACTGGGTGTGATTTTGATTCAAAATCTTCACTTTAAAAAAGGTACATTGTCTCAACAAAGTGAACGTCCGCAATCGATATAACTATATAAAAATAAATCAAAAGGCAATGTAAAGGTGGTTAATAACGCAATGAAAGTACGTATTGAGTGATTTTTCGTGAATGCGTTTTGTAAACATTAAAATGTAATAATAGCTACATATATTTTTTATGAATAAAAATGAGTATATTCTGGTAGGATCTGGTACATTTACTGGACTCTAAGTCATGGACTTTTATCAAAAGCTTAAGATATCTGTCCTTTGAGATTATCAAAGTGGCCCAAATTTTAGGAAGCCATCTAGTTGGAACAAATAGTTAGAGTTGGGGTGATCAAAACATCCTAATCTCTTTTAAGTGTTTCTAAAAGAGTGGTGTCCAAAGTCATGAAAGCATACGGACAACACATACAATAAATCTAAATAGTGAACAGAAAACGAAGCATAATGTAAGAGATTGCCTGGTATTTAAGCTGATTGTAATGTATAAAAGTGAGCAGTTGGATCATAAGTGGCTTTAAATTCCAACCAATATCTGGATTCTCCAGTTTCTATGATTACAGTTAGAAGCCTCTTCTCCCAAATGTTATGCAAAATGTTGCCTGCAGTAGTGTTATCTTGGAACACTGTCAACTGATGAATGAAAGAAAGTAATATGCCTTAAGAATCATCTTTCAAAATATCCACCAAAACAAGATGTTCTCATTAAGAGAAGGTAATGAATTCGAATCCCAGCTTAACCGAACATCCATAATGTTCACTAATAACGTCTGGGGAAAGTTGAAACTGCGCGTTGTCGCAATGTCCTTCAAGAGAAATGATATCACTAGAGTGGCAGGGCAAGGACTGGCAATGTCCTGCTCAGTCCATTCTTCAAAATCACGAAGATTCCATCCAGCTGCTTCTTTCTAACAGGTAGAGTCTAACTCAAGGCAAGATAGAGGAAAGCATACTTGTGCAACAGCAAGACAGTTGTATGATTTCAAGATATGTGTAGAATCCTATGATTGTCCTTCCCATGACCAATCATGTGGTATGAGTGTGTTATGATAAGGTTAGTCTTGTTATTTTCTATTAGACCAATCGTAATTCTCAAACGAAGGATCACTGAGAAAAAGCTTTCATACATACATAACGCTGCAGGTGAAACCCAGTCTGTTTCTTAATGTCAACGGATTTGGAATTCATGCTTATCACCAAGCCCCTCTTCCATTTGAATCACGGTCAAATGAAGAAGAGCTGTAATCCTATTTTTGATATTCAAGCCTCTCCAGCCAGAAGAGTTTGGGCGTCACAGTTTAATAAGGACACGTGCCTAACCCTCGGACTTCCAATAACTTCAGTAAGGAAAAACGTGCACACACTCAATGGGTTACTGTCTTCAATGGAACCACTTCTCGCGGTGCTGCATTTTCCTCGTGTTAGATCAGTAAGGTTCTACACGTTGATGATCTTACACGAACACCCGGGGGAAACATAAAAACATTTTAGCTGAGCAGATCCATCACATGACGCATAATGTTTTGGAGGAGATGCTATTTTCCAAGATTAAAAGATACGCTTTTAGATGTTGTGGGATACTTTGCATCGTAATTTAATGGACGCAAGTATGAAATCATTCAAAATCAGTATAATTGAGTTGTCATGGGTTATTTTTCAGCGCTCAATATGGAACCGATATCTTCTATCTGTATTTCCCAGATCTTTCATAATAGCTCCAGGAAAAAATAGTGTTATTACTCTCTTACCACTCTTCAACATTTGTGCTATTTGTTAATGATGACTGAGGACAGTTAAACATGCCGTTGTCGCAATACCTTTTATGTGAAATGATACTTTTGCGAGGTTTCAAGCTATAACAAGGGATCTTATGCTTGGGCTCTGCTTCTAATTACGAAACCCCTTTTTGGGGTGGTGACAGCCTTAGTATAATTATCCTAGTGCTTAACAACTACAAAATGTGCCATGATTTTCGCCTCTTATACTGTTCAAATGTGAACAAACCTAGTAGTTAGCAGAGGAATAACAACAATTGAATGAATACATTTTTAGGCAAATCTAAACTTTATTAAAAGCCTAAAGGTGGTCCTGCACCATACTTATAAAGAATTTTGTAAAAACCTAAAGAGTTTTGATTGTTTTGATAACCATCTGTATGTCAGATATCTAATGTAAACAAGCAAACTATCTATTTCAAACAAGCATTAAAATCGTTATAAAGATACAATTTTCGTGGGAAGATTTCAAATTTTACTTTAGAATATCAATACACTTGTACTGATCCATTTTACTGTCAATAAAACCAGATTACCAATTCCAGCGGATGACATACATCCCCATACCATAACTCCTCCTCCACCATGTTTTACTGTTGGCAATAGTTCTGCTTACGAAATTTTTCCCTCGGTTTTTTCCAAACCAAGATTCTGCACCGTCAAGACCAAATATATTAAATTTACTCTCATCAGCAAATATAACACCAGAATCAGTAATCAGAATTTTTATATATGTTGGATTTTGCGAAAACCATTCTGACTTTTCTATTCTTTTCACTGCGAAGAATTTTTTCCTGGCTACTGTACTATGATATCCAGCGTGCGCATGCACACACACGCACACACACATACACAGACAGACAGAGAGAGAGAGAGAGAGAGAGAGAGAGAGAGAGAGAGAGAGAGAGAGAGAGTGAGAGAGAGAGAAAACACTCATACTTGAATTTAGGAGCACTCATACTTGGATTTTTTTTTAATAATTCGAACATCCATTCGATTTATTCCATTGGATAGCTTTGATGGTGGTCGAATATGTCTTTTTTTATTCTAAATCATAATTCTTTCTATGCCATTTAATGATACTGAAAACTGTTGAAGGATTCAAGTTAACTGTTTCAAAAGTTTCTCTAATAGATTTTCCACTTTCAATACGCAAATAAATTGTTAAATTTCGAATTTCAGGCGCAGTTTCTTTTCGTTTAACAGTCATGTCTACGTACAGCTAAAAACCACAAAAATTCCAAAACAATCTGGAGAGAAATACTGCAGACGATTTCATAAATTATTGCCAATTGCATTTGAGTAAAATTACCAAAAATATTTTTATTGCTTATTGCAGACTATTTTTGATGCATATCTAATGGTGTCCCATCAATTATGCGAGCTATTTTTTGCTCCGTTCTAAACAATGGTATTTTTATTTAATTAGTATTTCAATTTTGTAGCAAAAATGTATGTTATGTAACACTTGTTACTAAATTTAAGTATGAAACACAGCCACAAAAATTTGTACTTGTATTTTTAATTAATTTCATTACAGTTATCCTGTTGTAAAGCGCAAGTTTCCCATCACTTTTGTGAGACACTGTGTATAAAAATATTTAATCAATGATCAACTATTTCTATATTGTTAATAAAGGGATAAATCTAATAAATAAGTCCACATTTAAGAAAGGGTTTATTTTAAAACTTCAAAAGAAATTACAAATTACTATATAGTTTCACGTTATTTTTATACATCAAGTAAAAATGTCTAGCATAGTTCACAATATTCGGATTAAACATGAATAAAAATTCTTGGAATTTCAGAGTTGCATGCATAATAATTTCTCATAAAAAATGGTGTTTAATTAAAAAAAAAAAGTAGTTTAATTAAATTGCAAGGCTTCCATTCAGATTCAACCCTAACGTAAACAATTTATACATTAACGAAACAGCAACATTGATATTGATTTTTAAATTACAACAACGATTTTAATATAAAAAAATTGAAAATGGAATGCAAAAACTATAAAATTAAAAAAGTAAAGCCCCAATATTATGTATGAAAATTCGGTTTTCAATTATACATATATATATATATATATATATATATATGTATATATATATATATATATATATATATACATATATATATATATATATATATATATATGTATATTAAATTTTTATAAATGAAAAATTTTAAAATATGAATAATGAATTGAAATTTAAAAATTGAGATAAAAAAAATCTTTAGTTTCATAGAAATTTTAGATTTATTTAATAACCCAACACAGAGAAGATTAAAACTTTTGAAACTTAAATTAGGACTCTGGTTTACTAAAAATCGTTTCGAAATTTTGTGGCTACTTTGTTTCTAATCATTTTAAACAGTATTAAAACCTAATTTGACTGCACAGTGAAAAATGCTTGTCATGATATATATCACATTCCGGAAGTGCATTCAAGACCAAAGACAAGTATCTCTAATTTTTTTCCTGATTCCATGTATTAAAACTGTCTTTTATGAGAACCTGCAAGCTCTAGAAGAAGTTGATATCGAATCGCCCGTTCTTGCTGCCTTTTCACTGAGTAAGTTTTTGAAAATATATTATTTTCTATTCTTAGGAATGTATTGCTTGCAATTTCTTTAGCGAATGCATTGTGGTTTTTTTCTTGTTGGTCAACTCTCAGAAATATCCTTGAACTACGAATTTCTGGATTTAATTTTTACTGAATTTTTCATTCAAATAAGTTTTTTTCTCTTTTATTAACTTACATTTATATTTAAAATTACTTGGAATGTGAATTTGTGATGCAAAACCTCATTTAGAGAAATTGTTAAAATATTTTGTTAAAAATGCTGTTTCATGTGTAATCAGAGATTTATGTTTGCAGCAAAGATTTTAACGATTCTTTTTGTCATTCTTTATTTCATCATGGCACATTTAAAAATTATCTAATTTAAGCTTTGTTTTCCTGGTATTATTTTAATGCTTGTGTTTCCAATTCAAAATATAGATCCCCTGGTAAAATGAAATCTAATCCGGAAGGCTGACCATGACATCAGTGGACAAATCATAAAATCAATCATAGGGTTTAATGAATCAGGTGCATTCTGCTAGTAATATATATATATATATATATATATATATATATATATATATATATATATATATATATATATATATATATATATATATATGCTTTTTATGTGAATGCATGTGTATGCATATATGTAAATTAAATATCATGAGGTTAAATTTTACATATCTGATATTAAAAAAGATATAAATCTAATTTATCAACATTTTTCTAACTTCTCTAATAATATTTTTGATAATATATATATGGGTTTTATTAACTGCCATAGGAAAATACGTTTTTGAGATGTATTTTTACTAAAATATTTCTACTGAGAGACGAGATTATTTCTTACGTTACCAAATATCACATGCGAAATTTCAGAATGATTTTTTTTTAATTTTCTGAATCTCTGTAGGATATATATTTTTTTAACTTCTGGAAGTTTTTACATTTTAAATATTTTTCTTGTAAAACAAATAGCGTTATTTTCAATAATACAACTTAATATCACTTTAATGACAAAGTCAGGCAAAAAATTCCTTTATTTCAAAATAAAAACATTTAATTTCATAATCAAACATAGTATTAGAAAGATAAAAATAACATGTATTTTATCGTAATATTTATAAACATCTGCAATTAAATTCTAAAATGAAGATATAATACTAAGATAAAGTGATAATTTGTCTAGTTAACTCTTAAAACTGTATTGATAATTTGAACATATATAATATATAAAAAAATGTTCTAGCAAGTGTCTGACGTATATGCCTAATCGTATATTTTTAGATATGTATATAATTAAATGCAATATAATACTAGACAGCTCAAAATAACCTAGTATAATACATTTTTTATAATTTGCTCACAACTTAAAATTTTTATTCCCTTTATTCGTCAGTATTTTTATTCCTATGATTAAGTAAATATTTGATTTCGAAAACAAAGGCTGGAAAAAAATTATTTTGTTTTGACATTATGCTAATTGGTATACTAAGCTGTCTTTGGAAAATAATTTTTGTAAGAAGATTACATAAATGATATGTTTGATTTCAATTATATTTGTCAATCCAGTTGGTAATAATCTATAATACCTTGAATTACTGTGTTACCTTTTCTTGTTATTTTTTCGAAACAAACTCACTACGCTTCATTGCGCATAACATTACTGCCTCTTCTCAAACTTACAAAACCCAATTGCATCCTTATTTTCAATTATCGCATTAAATAGAAATGAATATATAATCAGTTGTAATCAGAGATTTATGTTTGCAGCAAAGATTTTAACGATTCTTTTTGTCATTCTTTATTTCATCATGGCACATTTAAAAATTATCTAATTTAAGCTTTGTTTTCCTGGTATTATTTAATGCTTGTGTTTCCAATTCAAAATATAGATCCCCTGGTAAAATGAAATCTAATCCGGAAGGCTGACCATGACATCAGTGGACAAATCATAAAATCAATCATAGGGTTTAATGAATCAGGTGCATTCTGCTAGTAATATATATATATATATATATATATATATATATATATATATATATATATATATATATATATATATATGAATACCTTTATGATATATACCTTTTTGAAATTTTATATTTGCTTTTTAAACGCCTGTTTCTCTCAGGTTTTTCAAACTTTTATTTTGCTTTACGAGTATTTTAAATATTATCATGTAACATGGTAGTAATTGTTTATTGGTTGTCTCATTTCATTAATTTTGCAACGCATGTCAAACATTTTAGGACTATCTTTTACAGTATGCTAGAGATTAGATGCATTTGTTTTAAATTCACTAAGAAATTATAAATTTGTCTCTAGAAAATTATATTCCTATTTTTGCTTTTATAAATAGTCAAATTTTGGGAAGAAAATTATGTATAAATATTCCATATGTGCAGTATAACTTTTCAATCTTTAAAATCTTGGTATAATTACAAAAATAGTAAGAAATGGTTACTTATTTTTTCAAAAAAAGTGGGGAATATTTTTTCAAATTTTTTGCAAGTTGTAATCTATATGTAAGCAAATTACTCTATTAATGAATATGAAGAATAAAATCAAATAGATATTGAGAAATATTCCCTCACTCTTTCATTGATATCCTTTAAACAGAGCTATTGTAAAATAATTTTATTCAACATAACATTAAGTCAGTTTCTAAAATATGCTATGATATATATTATGATGTTTACATTAGAAAAAAAAGCAAATCTGAGAAGGGAAAAGAACAATTAATCATGCCGACCGCCCTGTCTCGTAGTCAGAGTGCCTGACTGCGGATAGGGAGGTCCTGGGTTCGAATCCCGGTTCGGGTATGGATGTACTTTCTCACTATATCTATCCTGTTTTTGTCGTTTCTGTGTATGAATGAGGTGTGAATGGTACTACCCTATAAACGGGTCTCTATGGCAAGTGTGTACTGAAGCAGTTGGACTCCACACCAAATATGGTTCAGTATAGTAAAGTGGAGCAGCACACCCCATATAGTCAGCCTAAGCTGGCATAAAAAAAAAAAAAAAACGATTATTCATTAATCGCTAAAGATTTATTGCCAATAAATAATAATCATTCTGTATTAGTTCATGACATAATTCTAATTAATTCTTTAGAATAGATTAGAATTTTTCATAGAAAGTGATGTATGTTGTATCCTCACAAACATAGGAGTTTATTTCTACTATCGCATTGCCATGGATTTACTTCTAATTAAACCTAAGGGAAGTTCAATGAACGGCTGTGTAAGCCTCTTAAATATCACCCCCAGAAATTCTGGGAAAATCTTACAACTTTTCTCGAATATGACTCGAGGGAAATTTGTTTTCTCTTGGGGTAGTTCAGATTTTGGAAAATTGCGTATCGAAAAAATTAACTTTGCTATATACATTATCTTTAAGAGAAAAACATATATCCGAAATTTATATTTTTTATTATTACAGTTAATAAATTTTGAAATGAAAAACAAAAATTCTTAGTAAATAAAATCTTTTGTGGTTTTGTACTATATATATATAAGTAAGCAAAATATCTGACATCAATCAAACGATTGATGAAAATTAACAAATAAAATTGTGGATTTAGTCTTACGTCGCCTGACATTACTTTTAGTCATATTCTGCAAAGAACTATATAAGTATTATGCAACCACAAATAACCACAACGGTTTATCATATCATGTACAACCACATGCGTGTCTAATATACATACTTTTCATATCCATAATATTCCCTAGAATGTCTTGGACGTCTATTAGACATTTTTTTACTAGACACACCTCTATTAGATGCCAATTTTAGATCCATATAATTCGTTAGATGTCTTGGAGGATATTTGGAAGTCATAAAGATGTCCATGATTAATCACGAATTGGCTGGTGTTCTGTGGACAACGTATGGGCATCCATGATTGGGGATATTCTGAGGCCTGATATTTGGATCTTTAGCCTACCATACACGATGCATTTTAATGATCAGTGCAGTATGGCATTTTGAAAATTTAACCATTTGTGGAGTAGTTTGACGAGTTGAATAAGAGAAGCAAGCTCTGATTTTTCCTCGAACTTCGGGCTTAACAGGAACCTCCTTATGTCGAGTCCCTTTCCACTTTAAAGTATTCTTGGCGATATTTATGTTTGCTGAATTTTTCCATTTTATTTGTTGAAATATCTACAGGGTGCGGCAGTATTGACTAAGCAGTTTCTATCAATTACCGTTGTTGGGGTAGGCCGTTATATATGGTCTGCCTTTGTTCAATCGGTGACCCCCTTTCAGTAGCCAACATGATCTGTACTGGTGCACATCGTTGTTTTGCAGTTCGCGCTCATTATGAAACCAGCAGATCCGTGATCGCTACATAACGAGCTTTTCGGTGGCAGTTAAACATTCCGCAACAACGTCATTCCTAATGCAAACACAATTTGGTTCTGGGTTTGGCAGTTGGAGGACAGTGATAACACACTAAGAATAGATAAACATGGCTGATACAGATCCATCAGAACGACAGAAAATATGCAGCGGCTGAGAACAGCAGTTCAAAAATTGGTATAACTTTCTGCTCGACGACATTCTGTACTATTAGAAATTTCATACCGTAATTTACGAAGAATTCTGTAATGTGATTTGAAGTTGTGTGACAATTTTCTTTAGGGTTATCTGAAAAAAAACGTTTTCTAAAACCTCTCTCCCGCCCTACCAGAGTGAAAAGAGCTTGTTGGCTTGTTTGTCGCTCAACCATCATTTTTTGCATACGAGGGCTAATTAGACCGGGACCTACCGTTTAAAGTGCATTCCGAACGACTACAAACATCCATGCCCTGCCCAAGGTGGGATTCGAACCCAGGAACTGTTGAACCGAAAGTAAGTGCGCTAACCATTCGGCTGTCAGCTCGGCGAATTAAAAGAGTGAATTATTTACGAAGTGAATGCCATAACTCCGCGATATGTGTGCAAGAGCTGTTTAAAACTTCAATGATCGTCTATAACAATGTATTGATGCTAACAGCCGGCATCTTGAGGAAATTAGTTTCAAAATTAAATGAATGTAAAAGGGTATATTGCCCTAATTTAGAAAATAAAAAAATTTTTTCGCTATACATCCAGGTTTAATTTTTAGTGCTCCTTAAAACTGCTTAGTTGGTTTTGCTGCACCCTGTATAAAACAAATAATGGAAGAATTCACAGAAGTATACAAAGGTGAGCCTTGCTTGTGGCATGATCATTCACCACACGAATATTATAAAAATAAAGTTGGCGTTTGAAAAATTATAAGGTATTCGTAAGAAATTGACTAAAATTTGCTACTTGAACGAAATAAAAAAGGAACTTGTTTTATTCTATTATATTAAAGTATGAAATATTAATAAAAATGTATAACAAATATTTAAAACCCTTTGATTTTCCATATATTGTATATACATAAAAGGGAAAAAAACATTAAAATTCAGTTTATGTGAATTTCGTTAAAATGTTTTATTAATTCCTGTTAATGTAGGTGATCATCATCTTACCTTATGTTTTAACTTAAGAAAAAAATACACGAAAATTTTAAATTGAATTTATTCAATCCAATTTACATTATTTTAATCTAATGTATTAAAAATGATTTAGTAAATTAATAAATGGTTTTTAGAATTAGTTTTAAATATTCCTTATGGATATCTTTTACAATTGACTCTTAAATGTTTTGTATCAAAGTTTGATTTTATTGATATTATTTGTATCAAAGTTTGAGGCGACATAATTTTTAAAATTTTCGGAAGTTCTAACTATTGCTAGAAAACGCAAAGTTGCCATCAATCGTTCCTGAGGTCGTAAAAAAGAAGGCATGAATGTATCATTTTTAAAAGTAAAAAAGAGTTGCTTTATCCAATAAACAAACAACACTCACTCACTCAATCAATAAATCAATCTCTGCGCTTATATATTAAATTTGTAATATTTAATAGAGTAAGTGAAAACGAATTAAATTTTTTTTAAATAACTCCTTTTCTATCAAATTATTTGTTATGATTAACAAAAATGTCTATATAAGCCAAATTTATAGATTTATGTATAAATGCTTAAACAATATATAGATAAAAAATTATTAATTTAACTTACCTTGATTTAAATTATTGCAGTTGTTTTTGTTTAAAGTTACTGTTTTTATTTTAAAAATATATTTGATAACAGAATAATAATTTTCGAGCAATTATTGTTTTAGGAAATAATTAAATTCGCAAAATATTTCAAGTGAAAAAATACAAATATTGAGGACAAGATTAAAATTACAGGAAAAATGTTTTTATTGAAAAATAATTATATCATACGTTCAAAAATCATTAAATGTCTGTTCTGCAAGTATAATATCTTTCTTCTGAAATTAATTTGAAATAATTTTTTGTGAAACAAACAAAAAACAAATTTTCAAATAAAGAAATGGTCAACAAGTATTTATGTATTTATCACTCATTAATTTTCTTATAATAAAAATCAAATATTATTAAGAGCTTATCAAAACTTATAAGCTATATTTCTATATTCAATGTTTATTGGAAATCTAAAGGCAAAACTAGATTAACAAACGTATCCAATAGTTCTTTGATCACCTCAAATGTTTCTCAAAATTTTTACAGTATGAAATGAGTATTCCAAATAATTTATGCTGTCGTTATTTATGACACTTGGACAAACCAAACTTTCTAGCCGACTGCTATGCGAAATTAAGTCAGAAGGGTGCGTCTTTTGTTTTAACTAGAGCACTACGAAGGCTTTGCTCTAAAACTCCTCCTATAGATGACACCACCAGAGGATCCATTCACTTAATTTTGACTTTGATCTGGAGGGGGAGGAAGTTTTTCTAAAGACCATTACACCCATGGTAGCTGCTCAACGAACGAATACAGGACTTACGATTCCACAGAATTAACAAGCAGATATAACGCATAAACTCGGTGGATCTTTGGTGGCATTGGAAATCGAACCCAGCTCTTCCGGACGATGGCCCTATGTCCAAACCACTGAGCTACCGCGTCCTAATATTTTCGTTCAACAGCAAGTATACTGTTCAGCAACCATTCAAAGCATATCGGCATAGATTGATGAAAGTATTTTTTTGTCAATGAAAACTGATGAAACATTCTGTTTCTTTAGAAAGCTCTAAATAGTTAAATAAAAATTTAATAATCATAATTATCACAATTTTTTTAGACACCGAATTCAAATATAATATTTGTCTTCGATGTAGTGAAACATTCCTTTTTTTCTTTCTTTCTTTGTGCCTTTTATTTATTTTTAAGTTCTCAGTAGGTTCTCTCTATGTTTCAGCGAATAATGGATCATAAATATTATATAGAAACGAAGATGAAGGTATTAAGTAATTTTTATCAAGGATATTTAGAATATCTATATAAAATTTATATCAGAAACTCTCCCAAACTGTTCAAAACCGGCTCGTTTTATCATCTGACATGTGACGCAAAGTAAAAAATTATATTAAATTTAATTAAAATGTCTCTTAAAGTAATGTTGTATGGAAGTTCTTTCAATAATTTACATCATCTTAAGATTTATATCAAATGTTTTTAAATATATTAATGCCTAGAAATAGTACCAACCATAGTTTTACATCCAGTAAAAACGTAATTTAATTCTCTCCTTGATGAATTTTTGATTTTATATTTTATTATAATGTGCACTGGCGCAATATGTACTATGCTACTTATCAACTTTAGCAAGAAATAATTATTGTAAAGGTTAACTATCTAACACCCCTTTATAATATTAATGAAAATGAACTTTCCTTATTGATTGATGCTTCAAACGAATTGTACTTTATTTTTCATGTCATTTTTACTTAAATACTTTATTTTTATGTTCAATGTGTGCTTATAATTTTGATGCAAACTTTTCGAAATGTTTATTTAGTCATAAACGTGTTTAATATCATATGCAATTTCTGTTTACAAATTTTCGAACGTTTTTAAACACTGTTTAATTTCATTTTCATTCAGTTTAAAATTTCTATTTTATGCCAAAAAAACATTTCTCTTGATATTTTTAAACTTATTTTTGGAAAGATAAAATGAATAAAAATCATACATTAGAGTTAGAATTAGATGGTATCTTTACAATGATATCATTAAATTTAGATTTAAATTAAGATTATCTTAAATTTGAAATTATCCGACTCAGAAATTTATAAAGGAATCAATTGCTTCTAAAAACGTGATAGGAATTGAACCCAGTCTTTGAGGACAATTTTAACAAAGTACTAAGAAAATAAGATTTCCCTTTTACATGTTTAGCAATGTACACTACATAGTGACCTCTGTATTAAATCAAAGATAAAACATACACACAAGAAAACCTTAAACATTTGAAAAAAAATTACTTTTTCTATCATATTTTATATATATATGTATATATAATCTGATAGAAAATGAAAATTTCTCTCATCATGGGTTATGTATACATATATGAGTAGTATATGGGGGAGGGCTAGAGGACACTCAAAAAAGGCAATATTTTTTGCAAAAGAAGACCTATTTTGCAAGTTTTATAGCTGTTTTTTGATAAAAATTTGCAAAAATAGAACATTTTTCATTTTTAAAATTTAAACAAAAAAGTGTGTTTTTCACTAAAAAATGACGTCTTTTTAACTAAAATATGCAGTATTTTTAGTGTTTTTAAGCTGTTTTTGATGAAAAATAGAGCTTTTTTTCACTTTCAAAATTTCAACAAAAAAATTTGACCTTGCATCGAAAAAATGATCACTAAAAAATGCATTATTTTTATGTTTTTAAGCTGTTTTTTTGATAAAAATTGAATTTTTAAGCTGTTTTATTATAAAAATTTGTGTTTTTTTGGATATTTAAACGAATGTTTTTTTTTTATAAGAAATATAAGGTTTTTTGAAAATATAAGATAAAAGCCGTTGTATGTGTTTTTTAAAAAGATAAAGATTTAAACTTCTTCCAACTCGTAATCATAATATTTATCATTTATTTTACCTTTGTAATTAAACAGATATTTATTTTTATTTATTTTTTAATCGCTCTTTCAGATAAATCAGCATGGCAAAAACTTAAGTAAAATTCTTTTTCACTATCGTTTACTTCTAGTTTTGCAATTAATGAAGATCCAAATTTTGTTTTGATTTTTTTCAAAGATATCAAATTGTATTTTCCAACTTCTAAATCTCTCAATTTAAAAGTTTCAGGATACATATTCTTTTTGAAGTTGTTGAATTCTTCCATTTATGATATTTCATTTTATTAAATGATTTTACGTTTTCAAAAATATTTTCTGAAGATATTTATTTATAATGTAATAAAAGATGTTTCATCTACTAGATCAAGTGCTTTTTCTCTTATATCCTTATTTTCAACTTTTAAAATTAATTCTCTTATTTGATCAATATATTTCATTATTAAATCATCAATTTCATATCTATCATATATTTTATTGATTTCAATTAGCTCGTTAATTAATTTTGAATTCTCTATTATTTCCTCACTAATATCTAAGTGTTTTATTTCTTCCATTTATTACAAACTATTTTTTTGAATGGATTTCTTTTACTGACAACATTTATATAGACTGCACATAGGACCTAATATTCTAGGACATTTAGGTACATCAATATCAACAGCTGGTATATTTAATTCTTCAAATATTTCATTTTCAATTGTTCCTCCTTTATAAGCAAATCTACCACCATATTCATCATATAAATATTGTATATAATTTTTAACATTTTCATTACTAATCCATAAACTTTTATCGTCTGAATATCTTTTAAATCTTAGACCGTGAATTTCATGAGTGCATTTACGAACAATTTTCATTTCTTGTTCTGTTAATTCACAATTGGGTGTAAATACTTGAATTGTTTCAGCAATTGGTTCTGTTAAATGTGTCCAACTAATTTCTCTGATGATTTTTTATCTGGAAGGATAAATCCTTGAATATTGAATATCAATGATATATCAGTCATTTTATTTTAAATGCATTTTTATAAATAATTTTAAAAATTGAGAATATAAAATATTAAAGATATAAAATACTGAAGATATAAAATATTAAAGATATAAAATAATGAAGATATAAAATATGAAAGATATAAAATACTGAAAAGATAAATTATTGAAGATATTAATATCCAAAGGGAACTGTGTTATAATTATCCAAGATTCTACGTTTATCAAATCCAAACATATATCTCTTATTCGATTTAGTACTTGAAATATCTCTATTTTTTTGTATTTTAAATTGGTTAATTTCAACATCTATTCAATCAGTTTCACCTGTAATTATTTTCCTTCGGTTATCAAAATCTAACATTGTTTCACTCTGATAAGACATTTTAAATCCTTTCACTTTTCCATGTGCAGATCCATCATTAAGTATATATCCATAATCTTTACTAGCTCCAGATATGCAATATTTCATATATTTATCATTTTCAAGTTCATCTGTCCAATCTCCTAACATACATCCTGTTTCAATATTTTTGGTTCCATCATCTATATAAACAACACTATCTGTATCGTAATATATAACGTTTTCTTTTAATTTATTTACATTTTATATAATCGTATTCTAGCAGAACTGGTTGTAAATGCTGCTATATAAATATTTGTGTTAAAGTTATTTATCTCATATTGTTCTTTCATTTTGTAACTCATTTCTACGCAATCGTCATTCATAAATACCATGTTTAAATCTTTTATTGTATCATCTAGTATAATTCTATAGAAATCTTCAATCTCCATTACATATTCAGTTTGTTTCATATTTTTTCGCTGTCCAAACTTTCCCCATAAGGAGTTCAAACATATTTTAGTTATAAATCTCAAACCTGGATTTTCTTCTATGTTTTTCAATTTTATACCTAATTTCTCTTTAACTACCTTCTTATATTTCTTTTCATTTTTAAAATTATTTTTCCATTTATCACATGTTTCAAGTTTAATTTTTAAAAACAATTTTATGTACTCTTTGAATAGTTCATTTGATTTATTTTCAAAGTTCCAAACTTCATAAATATTCATTATTTTATATCCTTTTTTAATAGCTAATTTCATTTCATCTGTAGTCCAAGTACCTATAAATCATCTTTCGCTATCGCTGTGTTTACATTCTGAATTTCTGATAAAGTAACAATCTTTACATTTCTTTTTATCAAGAGACGATTTGAAGTGTTTACAATGAAGGGTTTCAGAACATGATCTACATATTGAAAACAACAGTTTTTCTTCTTTATAAGGTAGTAGAGGATTATATAATTTCCGAGGAGGTAGTACTTTACATTTTATTAAACCATACCAATTTTTATTATATTTTTCAGGGTTAAATATTTTATCAGGATGACCAACTGGATAATAATCAAAGTAATTAACTGTTGGATATAAAGAAGTTACATCTAGGTATCTTCCTTTTTCATTCGTTTTAAATTCATATTTTAATTTAGTGGGTTCACATCTACCACCATAAAAAGCATCTCTAGGATTTAGAGGTTTGATTAATTCTCTTTTTTATTCTTTTTTCATGTATTTTTTCATATCTTTATTATTGTCAAAAGCACATTCCCATATAGTTATTAATTCATATCCATCTTTCATTTTTTTCTTATTAATCTTTTTAGTTCTTTCATATAAATCTTGCATCAACATTTGATTTTTAAGATTTATTTGTGTACCAGAAAAACAATTTTTACATCCATGCCAATAACAGCCATGGAATTGAAAAACTGTATTTTCATGAAATCCATCAACTAGTTTTATTTCCTAATTTCAATTTTTTCTCTCCTCCATTCAAAGCATGTTGAATATTAATATTTTCCCTTTTTGAAATACAATCTAACCAAGCAATTAATTTTTTACTGTATTGATCTTTATGAATTGTATCATTATCTATAGCTATAGTATCTTTTTTCAAGAATTTATCTCTGTAAATACCCATGCACACAACTGCTAACGTTACATATTTAAAGGTATCTACATTAACAGTTTCTAAAAATAATCTTCTCAATTCCTTGCATCCTTTTCTCAAAATATCTATATCTGTTCTACAATATTTTATAAATTCTTTTTGAAAATCAAATGTTTTATTTTTAACAGAGTTATACCATTTATTAAAATTATTTCTTTCATTAGTAACCATTGTATCATATCCATAGTAATATTTATCAGGATATTTACCAACATAATTTTGATTACTTTTGGTATTAAAAAGATGTGGAAAGTATCCCTTAGCTAATTCAGTTAATCCAAACGTTTTCGGAAATTTTTTAAGTGATATCATTGTGAAATTTATGGAATCAATAAATCTTATATTGTAAGCAGGCGAATGCATATAAGTTAATTTATTACATTGGTATATAGTAAATACTTTGATGTTATTTTTGAAGCAATATTTAGCTAAAAATTGAAAATCAAATCCTTTTCCATAATGAGTTAAACAGGTATATCCATATTATCTTTAAATAACCAACTACAAAATTCATTTTCATCTTTAAATATTTTCTCTTTACCTTCATAATCGTGACATATTAATAGATTAACTTCATGAATTCCAGTTTCTTGAACTGTTTCAAGATCAAAGAATATATATTTTTCAGTGTAATCAAATTTACATTTTTCACACCAATCTTTTTGATCTCGTATGAAAGTAGGACACTTCTGTTTACACATACCTCCTTTTGAACTCTTTTTTTTCATAAAGCATTTATGATCATTCATTACCCATCTCCAACAATTTTTATATCTCAGTTCACCACATTTATGATCCTTACGTTTTCTTTCTAAGCTACTTTTATTTCTTTTACACTTTAAACATTTCCATAATATTTTACAAACACTATAACCTTGATCATCTTTCGTTTTGTGATTTTCAAAACATTCTTTACCTGTAAATTTTCTATTGCATTTATTGCAAAATATTTCATCTCCTTTACAATCAGAATTTTGAACAAAACATCTATTACATTTCAAAGGACGTTTGTGACGATTAGTTTTCTTTAATCCTATTTTACAGTAATTACAATAATGATCTTTACCTAAAAATCCTGTAATAGAAGTAATGACATTAAAATGATTTTGAATCTTGTATATGTAAATACATGTAGATTTATATTCTCCAGAATATAAACTTTGATTACAGTTTTCTCTACAGTAAATATTAATTTGAATATCTAAGAATTGTTCAAATATTTTAACCTCTTCTAAGCTGCATATTTCTAAAGGAATATTACATAAATTATGTAGTTTTACAGCTAAGGTTTTTTGTAATAAACGGCCTTTTCTAATATATGTTATATCATTTTCTGTTAGTTTTTGATGATTTAATTTATCACATAATAATTTTGGATTTTGAACAGCTAGAGCAGTGACAATAGATCTAGCTAAGCATATATTGTCATTATTTTTTATTTGACAAATTCTTCTCTTCTTTGAAGGATCTGTTTCTGAATACATTCTTAATGATTTATGTCTACCTCCTTCTGGTAATTCAATTACATGAAAATCAAAAATTCATTCAGTTATATCATGTTCCTTATATTCAATCTTATTATTTAATGTTTCTAAATATACTTCGTAAGCATCTTTAGTAGACATCATTTTAGGATGAAAAGGAGCACTTAATTTTGGATTATGCACAATTATATGAACTTTACCATTTATATTTCTTATAGCTTTTCTAAATAAATCTCATAAAATATTAAAATATTGTACAGGTTTAATTTTATTAATCTCTACAATCTTAAAAGATTTTCTATGAGTCATATATTTCTTTATATATTTACCTTTAATTTCTACAATTTCATAATCAGGTTTAAATAACTCATTCAGTTTTACTTCTCTTTTAATTTTTTTATTTTTCACAGGTTCAAAATCTTTAGTATCTTTGTTAAATTTTAAATTATATGAATCAAATAATTTTTTAATATTTTCTCTTCTCTTTGGATATTTAATAAATATTTTCTTTTTACGATCTAAATAATCAGAAGTATCTAAATCCAATATATCTGTTAACACTTGTTTATAATTTCCAGTTTTTCTAATATATGATATTATAAATTTAATAATATCATTCTTAGATTTACTTTTACTTTTTATTTTTAAATCTTTTATAACATTTTTCAACTTTTGAATACTCAAAGTATTCAAAGCATTTTCAATGTGAAAAAAAGCCATACTTGTATTGAAATAAAAAACAAGAAATTTTTTATTTCTATTTATTAGAAAGTAATTTTATATAGGGATTTCAAAAATAGAATGTTTTATTTTCTATTTATTAGAAAGTATTTTTATAAAGGGATTTTAAAAATAGAATTTTTTATTTTCTATTTATTAGAAAGTATTTTTATAAAGGGATTTTAAAAATAGAATTTTTTATTTTCTATTTATTAGAAAGTATTTTTATAAAGGCTTTTGAAAAAGATAAAATGTTTTAAACGATGTTAATATTTAATATTTAAGATTTCATTAGCAGCAATTATATCTGCTAACAATTTTTTGTGTATTTTGCTTTTCTCATGTCTGGCGCGATGCCATAAGGTGTAGTACCTGCCACAAATACAGCGCTCAGATTGAGAATAAATATCTTTGGTACATTGGATACAACGAGTCATTCTTTTCTTAATATGCATATAAAATTCTTCCTCGTTCTTTTTTATCTTACAATCTCTACAAATCATATCCATTTATTATGGTTTATTTTTTTAAATGGAAATTGTAATTCTGATAATAACATTAATTTTGAAATGATTATTTCATTTGTTCTACTTAAGGAGAAATACTTTATATTAATTATATTTTGAATAATTTTTAAGTAACTATTTATAAAATAAGAAATTTCTAATTATTTAAAAATGCTAAAAACTCATTCCATTCATTTTTATTTTATTTAACATTTAAATTATTTTCTATTCCAAAATATTCACAAATCTTTTTCATGATATACAAATATTTTATAGTTTTTTTGTAATAGTTAAAATCTAAATATTTGTAAAACATTTCATCAGCTTGCAATGTAAAATTTAAATTATGTTTTCTTTTTAATTGTTTGAAAAAATTTATCCTACTTACATATCTCTGTTTAAAAAATGATTGAATATTTATATTATAATAATTTTCATCTTCTGAGCTGTCATAAGTAATATCTTTCTTTTGAATATTTTTAAATATTCATTTGGTACAGAAATATTATTTTCTTCATCACTAGAATAATATACTTTTTCAGCTTGAATAAAATCATTCATTTATATATTTTCTAATTTTAAAATATAGATGGAAGCACTATTCATTGAAAGACTTATCAGTTGTGAGAACAAAGTTTATTGGATAAAGTTATTAGATAAACCCCAAAAAAAGTAAGTCTCACAGGTCCCAGTTAGCATAGTGGTTAGAGTAACTGAATAGCATGAATTAATCCTGAGTTCGAGCCCTGCTCGCTCTTCTAGAAAAAAAAAAAAGTTAGAATTAGATGATGATGCAATTAAGATAGGGCTCTTAACTTAGAACCAGGAAATGAAAAAAAACTGGGACCGAGATGTAAAAAGTGTGGTGGACCGTATGACCCCCCCAATTGTTATAATTTCAAATTAAAGTCCACCACACTGAAAGGGCCGTTTTGCTATTTTTTTCTAAATTTATTAATTGAATATTTATTATTAAATATATTAATATTTATTTTTATTAATATAATTAATATTTATTTATTAACTATATTTTTCAAGTAATTAATTTTAAATTATTAATATACTCATTAAATAATTTTTGAAGTAATTAAAATATAAATATATATAAATCTTTTTCTTTTCTTATAATTTTTTTAATTCGTAAAGTTTCTCTTAATCTATAAACCCAAACATCTAACAAATCACAATTATCTTCAAATTCTTCAAATATATCTTTAAATACTAATCGCTTGAAATAATGTAATTTTAATATTCTTTTTATATGTAATTCCATAATCCTCATATTATCATAACTATCTAATTTAAAATCTGGTCTTCCAAAAAATACAACTATGTGATGATTTCTATGTCTTAAATTATCATATTCCAATTCTATTCTAAATGTAAATAGATTGATATTCAATAGTAATACTTTTGTAATATTTTTTTCAAACATATTTATTTTAATATAAAATAGCATCCTCTTAAAAAAATTAATAATAAAAATACAAAATAATAAATTTTAAAGGGGGGGTACAAAACGTCCCCCCCTTTTACTAACAATTCTTGGGGGGTGAGAATTCTCCCTACCCAAAATTATCATTTTAAAGGGGTGATTTACTCACCTTGAATTAAATCTTTTTTATCTATCCAACTATTATATTCTTCTGGATAATTTAACCACTTTACAAATAACTTGTTTCCTTTCTTTTTTAATATTTTTTCAATTTTATATACACTATCTTTTTTATCATATTTAACTAATTCATTCTCATAATAAGTGCCTTTGATTTCTTCGTTGTTTAAATCTCTTATTCTATAAGTAATTGGATCTGTTTTTAACACTTCAGATATTATAAATATTTCATCTGTAAATGTAGGATGATAACCTCTTGTAAACGTTTCTTTATATTTTGAAATTCTTACTTTATCACCTTCTTTAAATTTTGGTTTTTTGATTATCTTTTTAACTTACAAATTATTATATACAATATTTTCATTTTCTTTTTACTTGCTTCTGTTGGTGTCATTTTAATAGATCTATGATAAGAGTTACCATAATTGTAAACTAATTTATCTAATAAATCTATATATCTTCGTGTATTATTAGCTGCTAAATATTTTCTTATTTTTAAATTTAAAGTTCTATTGAATCGTTCAACTACTGAGCATTTAATTTCTAAATTATTAGTACCAAACCACTGAATATTATTTTCTGAAAACAATTTCTGCGTTAAAGAAGATAAGAACTCCAAACCATAATCAGATTGAATATTTAACGGTTTTCTCTCTTTGAATATCTTTTTAAAAGCATTTCATGCTTCTTCACCTGTTTTTCTTTTAATTGGACAGCCCATGAATATTTACTAAATATATCTATAACAGTTAATATGTAATTGATACCATCATTATATTTACTAAATGGTTTTATGAATTATAAATCTGCTTGCCATTCATCATCAATATGAGATACATAAATCCTTCTTCTTTTGAATTTTCTATTGATTGGTTTATATCTTGTATATACATCTTGAGTATGAAGAAAATCAGTAATACCTTTTTGAGTAAATTTAGTTTTTCTTTTTAACTCATTGATACCACAATAACCTTTCAAAGGATCATAATATACATCTTTTAAATTGTCATTTGTTTTTTTAAAAAAACACTTTTCTTTGAATTACAATTGACACAAATTCCTTTCATCATAGGTTTTCCATTTTTGGATGTAGTTGTTATAACATCTTTACTATCTGTATGAGTTTTACGTTTTAAACAATAAATAAGTGAACACATTCCAAATGTCTTTTTTGCTTTAATGATTGGTTTAACAATTCCTCTTTCTAATCTTTCACGAATTGTAGGATTTGGAATTTCATCTAATTCTTTTAACATATTTGTATCACATATTTTATTTCTTGTTTTAGTATCTTTATTTTTTAAATAACGAATATCATGTCTATATGCAGTTTCATCAACTCTGTTAATTGGTTTGTTCCATTCTTTGTATGATAAATCTGGATTTAATCTTGTTTTTCCATGTAGTAATTGAGTTCCAGGTCCCGTAAATGAATGTCCAGGTAGATGCATTTCAAATGGTAAATTATTAATAGATTTATTAATAACACCTTTTCCATTTTTACATTTGCAATCCTTTTTATTACACATTTATTTAGATATAAAATTATTTATCAACATACTTATAACCATTTAATTGAGTTTTCTTTATATATTTTTCTATAGGAAAATACTGTAAATTTTGAATATATTCATCTTTTCTCATATATACTTCTTGTTCAGTCAAACTATTTGATTTCCATAAATTTAATAACTGCTTATAAAATTTATAAGCTTGTTTGTATTCACTCTTTTTAGCAGAGATATTTAAGGACTTATCAATTATTTCAATGACGCCTGCTGTTACACTCAATGCTGATAAGGGAAGAAAAACGAATCCAGATAAACCAGATGCGCTGAATAAAAATTTACTAACTGATAATGAAACACTCAATTTATTCATCAATTGATAAGACTTTCGATAGATATATACTTTCTTTTCCAAATATTCTTCCATTTATAAAGGCTCAAAATTTCTTCGATATCTCATATTTATATTTACTGAATCCAACATAAAGAAATCAAAACGTTTTTGAATTGCTTTCTTGTATAATTTCTTAAATTCTCCATTAGTAAGAATTCCATCAATTTCTCTAATTATCTGTTGGATTTCTCTTGGTTGTAAACTAAAGAAAATAAAATAATTACAATTCTTTCTTATATTAATAGGAGTAGAATAATATGATTGACTCAGATAAATAATGGATGCATTTTTCTTTCTTCCTCTGATAAACAATTCAGCTATATCGCTTTGATCTTTTTCAGTTATACAATCATCAAAAATTACTAGATTTTTCATACATGGATCTAAATCATCTACTTTTATGAATTCTTTGGAATCAGAAGAAAATAATACTTGTTCTTTTTTATATTTATTAAACAATTCCAACAATAATTCTTTTCTCTTTATGTTTTTACAATTTACAATATCTTCTCTTTCTATGTCATCAAACTTTGTAAAATTTTCTTGCAGTGTAATATATTTTGGTTTATAAATATCTTTAGCACATACAAACAAACCATCGAATTTCAAATAATCATATATTAAATTAACAAGCAAATTAGTTTTTCAAGATCTTGAACTGCCTTCAATTAAAAGTCTAAAAGAATGTTTGGTAATGAAGGCTTTTGATTTTCATCTGTAAATTCTTCATGTTCTGTATAATCTTTTATTTTTATCATTTATTTATTTTTAAAATATCTACTCGGAGTAAAAAATAATCTACTCGTTGTAAAAAATAATCTACTCGGAGTAGTAAATTATTTACTGATAAATAAATGGATATTACTGAACGTGAAAGAAATAAAAAATTAAAACAACAGATTAGAAATGAGTTAGAATTAATAAAATTACAATCTGAAGAAAGAAAATATAATGAAGTTAAACTTGAATCCGATTAAGATATTGAAAAATCATTAAGAGAATTTCATAAACCAGTAATTAAAAAATTACAAGACCAAGAAATTTCAAGAAAACAAAGTCTTGAAAGTATTCAATATGCTATAAAGGATTTAACAGATAATATATCTTTTTTACCTCAACATGAATCATCTAAACATTTGGACTATTCTTCAGATGCTGGATATTTAATGGATAAAGGTGAGGGAATAATAAAATTGAATTTTAATAAAGATTTAGATTTTGATTTACTTAAAAATGAAGGATTAGAATTGCCTTCTGAGCTATTAAATAAAACAGATGAAGAGTTGGATGAAATAATTAGTATAGCGAAATCTAAACAAGATGATTATAAAAGACTTAAAGGAAATTTAACTAAAAACAGAAATTATGAAACCAGTGAGAAGAAAAAACAAAAAATACAAGATAAAATAATAGAAGCCGATTCTAACATGAATGGATTAAAAATGTATATAAAAGCATTGAATACTCTTAAAGCAGGAAATAAATATATAGGCAGTGATATAAGCAAATTAAATGAATTGACAAATAAAATATGCAAAGGCTCTAAGTCTAAACAATTATATAATCAAATAATTATTATTCTAAATAAACATTTTAAAGTAGTAATAAATGATTATGTAAAAGAATATTATAAAATATTTTAATTTTAAATAGATGTATGTAACAAAAAAGTTTATTTGTGTGATAATCAAATTTCAAAATTAAAATCTGGATATAAAAAAGGAGAAGTTACCTTGCAAATAGATAAAAGTAAAACTCCTAATTATGATTTACATTTTACCAATACACAAATCAATCAAATTGCAAAAGGCAAAAGAATTACAATTAGTAAAACTCAGTTACAAAAAACTGGAGGATTTTTACCATTCCTATTCTGACATCTTTAGGTCTTGGAGCTGCTAGTGGAGCAGCAGGATGGGGTACTAAAAAAATAATAAATAAAATTTCAGGATCTGGAATTAAAAAAAAACGTTGTGGAAAGGGGGTTTATCTTCCCTCGGAATATCCAACAAAATAATAGAAGAAAATATGAAAAATGAAAAAGGATATAGAGGTACATTTACTATAGATATGCTACCTAAAAATATAAGAAAATTCGAAAACGTAATTATTAAATTAGATGTATCTACAGGAAGTGGAACTCACTGGGTTTGTTATTATACTGATCCAATATATGATTTTGTAGAATATTTTGATCCCTTTGGAGAGTATGAATATGAAAATATAAAAATAAAAAATGAATTTCTTCCTAAAAATATAGTCAATTATTTAAAATCTTCAGGAAAAGAAATTCGTCATAATTCTAGTTTTTTACAACAACCTTCATCTGTAAAATGTGGTTTATATTGTATGAAATATATAACTGAAAGAAATAAAGGTAAATCCCCTATTGATGTATTATATTCATTTACTCAAAAACCTAGTATTTCCAATGAGAAAATTGTTACTTATAAATAAATGAAGTACCTCATTTTAGATTCAAAAATTCCAACTCCTACTGATAAATACGATGTGTGTAATAAATATTATGTAGACATAAAAACACTCATCAATAATAAAAAGAGTGATAATATATTAATTAGAGATAATGATGGATTATATGTACCTTCTTTAATTAAAAATGGTGTGTATAATTTTGGAAATGTAAGACTTTCAAGCGTTGCAAATCCTGTTATAAATAAAGATGTCGCAACAAAAGAATATGTCGATTCTCAAAATTTCTATGCTACTATTAAAGAGAGATATGCAACATATCATACGGGAGGTTTTAGACCTCTAGAATTCAATTTAATGAGCTCTAAACTACTAGAACCTGATTTAAAACTAGTAACTAATATGCATATGAAAATTACAATTTTTTTGAAATCTGAAAATCGTACACATAATCCTTTAGTACAATTGCAAATTGGAGAAGAATTTATATTTACTAGACCTTTAGCAACTGATACCGAATCTGTTACATGTTTTGCATATGGTAAAAGAAACGATCGTGTTAAATTATCAATTGGTAGTGATGGACAATCAAATAAATTAAAACCTTTCTTGCATATAGAAAAAATAGATTATCTTTAAAAAAACACATACAACGGCTTTTATCTTATATTTTCAAAAAACCTTGCATTTCTTAAAAAAAACATTCGTTTAAATATCCAAAAAAACACAAATTTTTATAATAAAACAGCTTAAAAAACTCAATTTTTATCGAAAAAACAGCTTAAAAACATAAACATAATGCATTTTTTAGTGATCATTTTTTTTCGATGGAAGGTCAAATTTTTTTGTTTAAATTTTGAAAGTGAAAAAAAGCTCGATTTTTCATCAAAAACAGCTTAAAAACACTAAAAATATTGTATATTTTAGTGAAAAAGACGTCATTTTTTAGTGAAAAACACACTTTTTTGTTTAAATTTTAAAAATCAAAAATGCTCTATTTTTGCAAATTTTTATCAAAAAACAGCTATAAAACTTGCAAAATAGGTCTTATTTTGCAAAAAATATTACATTTTTTGAGTGTCCTCTAGCCCCCCCCCATATACTACTTATATGCATATAAAATTTACCATTATCCTCCTATTATTATATTTCCTTCTATTAATGTTTGTTTTTGTTTGCTTCAGTTCTTTTTGCATTTGGGAATATAAGATTCTTTTATTTTCCTGTTTTTGAATAAACTTCATTTGAATTTTCTATGCTACATGAGTTCTCTTCATGAACATGTTGCCTGGATTTGTACATTGTAATGAAGATATTAAAATTGAGAATCATTTTTATTTATTCACGTATTTCTGTTAATATGTGTGACCAATATTAGTATCGATCTTACTTTTAATTAAGTCTATAATATTCTTAGTTTTGTAAGCAATAATCTTCTGTGCTATACGTGTTTCTGATATTCTATTGAATTTCTGTTCATTTCTCTATAAAACATTTATTTTCTTTAAGATAAAAAATAATATTTACTTTCCTTATTAGTTGATATTTTGAAAATGTAAAAATCTCTTCTACCTCATATGCAAACAAATATATATGTTTTTCCGCTATCTGTTTCAACTCTAACTATCTTGTTTTACATCAAATATTTTATCCACTCAATCTTATGCAGTCTTTCAATCACAAAAGCTTAATAACGATTTATGTTTGCAATTTAATAAGTATATTAACTTCCAATTACGTTTTACTTCTTAATATAAAACACAATAAGCAAATAATTTTTAATTTTTTAATAAAAGCAATAATGCAAAAAGTCAGACACTAAGTTTTATTCAGTCAAAAAGTGAATAGATTCGACATAAACACATTGGCATTTTGATGGGATTAGTTTTTAAATCTAACAACTTCACTTCACTTCTTCAGTTGAAAACAAATATGAGTTTAACTCAGATTTGTTAAATTTTTAAACAATTTATCAGAATTAGACATTTTTGTTACTTATAAAAGTTTAATAATCTAATAGCAGTGTTGAGTTTGAAATTGACATTAATTTGTTTACATTTAAAGAGAATTTTAATTTTTCAAAACTAAAAAAATATAATCTCGGAAATTGTTTACCAAATTTTTCTTCAGTAATATTCCTTTTATTTTATATCCGATGGGTTTTAATTCTTTATTCAATATTATTCATGTCCTAAATTTTGCATGACATTTAACAATATATTTAAAATATTTACAGATAAAGATCTTAAAGTTTTAAGTTTTCGTACTCAGTTTTATAAAAAGGAAATTATTCGCAAAAAGATTTAATTAATCCTTAATATGCAAACGGCATGCTCAGGTATCAACTTTGTTTGATTAAATTGTAGTTTTATCTTATTAATAAATTCCTCTATTTTTTATGAGTAAATTATGACTACTATGTATTGTGGTCTCTACTTTAAATAAGAATATATTTTATTTACTTCCCAGGAATGCGCATAGAAAGTAATTTTTCACTTCCTGAAAACTTCTTATACATACATAAATAAACGTTTCACTTAATTAATATATTGTTTCAATGTTTTATTATTCTGTGAATGGTTTATGATGTGGACTGTAATGTGTTTTGATTTCAGAGTTCAGGAGGCACTAATTCTCTTCCTGAATACATTATAGGAAATCACATGCCTTTGCTGAAGTGGAACAGCTTCCTAATGATTATTCTCATAGGAGATAGATACATATTATATTCTCATAGGAGATTTTAAATATAAGACATACGTCTTATATTGAAATCTCCTATGAGAATATAAGGAGTTTGAATTCCTTAAATTATGCCATGAAGCCAGTCTGAAGAAAATTTGCCTAAAGGATTATAAACACACACATTAATAATAGTTATTGCCACTGTGATCTTGACTGCTAAGAGTTCTCTGCCATCATCTGAAAGGCAGATTTTAACATTTAACAGATAGTGGAAAAGTAATCAGGATAATTAGAGTTTACCTTCTCTTTTCACTTGACTTCATTTATTCATTTATAATTTCGTTCATTCAAATATTTATCATTTAACTGTTACTAAAGCAAGACATGAATTACAGAAATTAATTAAAATTTCTTTGTTATACTTTTTACTTTCATCTTTTAATTATTTTGTTTGTTTTAACATCTGAGATTTCTTACTTTTGTAAAAACACACTTTTTCCATAAATATTTTCCCGACTTTTCAGTTCTTTGGAGCACTTATGTTCCAGAAGTGGAATAATTTCTTATATCTTTATTTTCTTCTTTATAATAGATAGTTCTAAAGAAAACTTTATATAGAACATCAAGAAATTATATACTTTTTAAATCTAAATGTTTTCAGCATTCATTTTGTTTTCTATAAATTTTTTCAAATGTAAATTATTTTGCTCTTCAGAATTTTTGACAATTTTGCTTTCAAATTTAAATAAATTTAGTCTTACATAATGATTTGGAAGCAATCACCAGGCAATGCCTTATAATAGATTTAGTACACTCGTCTTCCATTAAGTGCCTTGAAGTATTGATCCATGCTTAGAACACCAAATCACTGCTGCGATGACAGTCTCTTCTCCAAAGTCATACCACAACAGGGAAAATAATTTAAGCATCACAGATTCGTGTGGATACCTCCCAACCTCCTGAACTCTATCTACCCCGTGCCGGGGAAAATATTCACCTTTCCACTCACTCTCACGCTGAATGTAACACTTTGGTTTGCTGATATTAATTGAAATTTTGTTTTAAAACAAATTTACGTCATTAATTACACAACAGTGTTTTTAACTGATTCAATTATATTCTTGAAGCCATTAAAATTGTTTATAATATGAAAGTTAACAACAACCAAGACTCAAACGTTACAAATAATAGTACTGTATGAGTAAATGGTATATAATTATATATATATATATATATATATATATATATATATATATATATAATAGTAAATGTTTATAAAATTAATATATATATATATATATAATTGTAAATGTTTATAAAATTAATCAAATAACAAATGGAGAATAATAATCAAATACTAAATGAAGAATAATAACTTGAAAATACGAAATATAATAAACAAATGGAAAATATGTTCAATAGATAGTTTAAAAATTTCAAAGAAACGGAATAAAATAAAATTGAAACGAAGTACCAAAACATGATTAGCTTCTTCACACAAAGTTACAAAGTATGGCTATTCGTCACTGGCTCCAAACTGAAGTCATAAAGAAGCCAATGTACCCCCAAACCACACTAAACATGCCAAACTAAAATGGAAGAAATAAATGTCGAGCTAAAAAATAAGCCAAAATATTAAATACAAAGTTGAAAAATACACAATTAATTTATATTAATCAAAATCAAACCCTAATCCAAACCGCAAAAATACTTAGGGTAAACCACATACATGAATTTAAAGACTAAGTGTAAGCACTATTGGCTGTTTCATACTTCTTACAAGATTTTCAAGACTCTAGTGACCACTCTGTATTTTATAACTACGTCTTTCTTCCCTCTTGACATTAACCCCTATTACATTAGAGAATTGCTGATACTTCAGTTTAAGCTATTCTCGTAGACTTACATGATGTTGCAACATTACATGATGTCGCAGCGGAAATTTCAGCAATTAATTCTATTCGTCCAATAATATTACAGATTTTATTAACAGCTGCGCAGTTGAAATTTGAACACTATTTTGTTTTCGCATAGTTTCATGTTAAATGAATGAAAGTTATGGGCTATATTAGCAGCCAAAAATCAGCAACATTTTTGCGCAATCAGCAGCAACTCAGGCAATTCCTATCGCCAATGATTTTAAAAATTGATCAAGGTTTGTCTACCTAGCGGAAATAGTACAAGCAATGGTTGCTTATTTTTATTTTTGTTTTCACAATTCAATGTAAAAATCTGACTACATTTTAACGAATATTTCATAACTCAAATTATTTTATTTAAATAATTTGAAAGTATTTCCAAATTTTTATTCATATTTTCTTAATAGGATATACATTTATATCATAAAAATTTCACGCAAAATTTAAAACATTATTATCGAATGTATGGAAGAAAATATCAAAACTTAGTACTATTAAAATATAGTACATATTTATTAAATCATATTATTTTTAATTAATTTAATTTAAATTTGATACAATTTGTAAATATGAAAATTTAAATTTGAAATTGTAAAAAATAACTATTATAAGACTACTATTTCCTTTGAATTTTGCTGACATTTTTAATTTTCATAGACACTTTCAAGTGGAATTATTTCAAAACTATATTAAACATTGAATCTGTAACTCCTGATTACTAAAATAAAATCAAAACATTGTATGGATCAGACTTTTAGAATTTCCATTAAATGGTATTTATATTAAATTCTTCTTTTTTTTAACCTCTTTAAGAATTTAAAATAAAAAATTGCTTTGCTTAAAATGCATACATTTAAAAAATCTAATTAAGTACTGAATGTCCAATAGTAAGGCATAAGTAGTGCGAATGCAATTTTCATTATTAATAAACATTTTTAAATTAAACATTTAAAAATGCTTATTAATAATAAAAATTGCATTTGCACTTTTACTTTCTTAATAATTTTTAAATCCTCACTACTCAAGGTATCTATAGGCAGTGTATTCATCAATGTTTCTTGCCCATGAACTGTCCAAAGTTAAAGATTGCCGACAGAAATCTAATTTTAATTTTAAAAAAAATGCGCAGTTAAAAACAAATCGTATCCTGTCAGACGATAAAATAATACTATGGCGTTATTGCATCGTTTTAAAATTCTACTTCTTTTAGCATTATTTTTTAAGTCATCGGTATGAAATACATGCTAAAGGTAGTAGAAAATATGAAATAATAAATAAAGTGGATTATAAGCTTTTAACTCAAGAATCTGTTTACATTTGCAAAAAATTATAATAAAGAAGATATAAATTTAGTAATTAAATACAGTAAAATATTTAAGAACTTGTTTTATTTTCTTCATAAGTTTTTGAAGGCTACAGAAAAGGAATTTCAATACATTGATATATTCAGACAAAATATTTCTTTAAAAAGATGACATAAAAAATATCAAAATTCAAGAGTGAAATTGATTCAAACAAAACAAAGAATCTGAATTAATTAGCTTTCTATAAATTTGACTAAAAACAAATTTCCAAATAAGAATTTATCATGAAATCTGGAATCAACTAGCTAGAATATGCCACCTTAAGAATTGTATCCAAAAAAGCAAGCTGTTATTAAATCTAGTATAAAACAGTTATCTTCTTAGAGTAAACCTGAAATTAATCGCAAGCATTCATTGGACGAATAAAAGGAATTGCTAAAATTTGTGCTGTTATATCACGAAATGTTAAGTCTACGGGAGTTGCTCTAACTGAAGTATATTCAACGGTAATGTAATAGGGGCTTTATAAGCAATGCTCTACAGCCACAAATAGTGTTTAATAAAGTTAATTGAGGTGATATTATTAGTTATAAAATATTTTCTAGTCATTTTATTTGTTTATTGATGCTGTTAAAATTATTATATATATTATAAATTCTATTAAGTTGATTGAAATTAACAATTTCATAAATTTTATTTGTAATGTTTGAGTGTTGAAAAAACTAGATTTTTTACTTTGAAATTAAAGTTATTAGTTTTGTCATGAATGTCAATGTTTGTAGAAATATTTTTTACAGTAATCAAAATATTCAAAAATTCAGCTTATAAATTATTTTGTTTGTTCTAATTAATTTTGATTATTCAGCATAGACAGTTTTATAAATTGTGTCAAATTCTAAAAAATTGGAAATTATGAAATCATCAATATCTCTGCAAAATGCCTCTGAATATTCAAAGATTTTTCATAGTAATGCAAATATTAATTTGCCAAAAAACTTGCGAATTTTGAGCCTTGCAGGGTACTATGACTTATATATTTTTCTTTATAAAAATATAATTTTTGCAAATGTAAATGTATATTTTTAAAAATTTAAATCAATATTTAATACTAAACTAAAATCATAAAAGTAAAATATAATAACATCAAAAAACGTTTATCGAGAGTGAAATGCTAATGAATAAGTCCTTGAAGTCATCATTAATATTATGAGTAGAAACAAATTTAATAATAGGTTTATTATTTTCAATTATCCATGTGTTTTGAGAATCATTAATATTACTTAAAATAATTTTTAAATAATAAGAAAATAAACTTTCAAATTAATCTGCAAAAGTGTTAAATCCATATGCAATAAACATGAATTAAAATGGATTTTTATGGAATTTGGGATACATTGTAATATTTAGAATATTAAAATTTATATTTTTAATATGAAGTTCTTTAGAAAAATGCAAGAGAATTTTAAATATTATTGTTGTGTTTGAATTAATATGTTTGTAGGTTGTTGAATTAGATATTTCTTCATTTAATAATTGGTATAATAAATCTTTTTACCGAAAAAGGCAAAATTGTTAGACGCTAATCCACAGGAGTAATAATGAAAAATGTTTGAAGCTCTTTCATAGAATTTTTTAGATATTATTTATTCATTCTTTTAAATTTTAAATTAATTACATTTTCTTTAAATTTGTTGTAAAAATTCCATTTCGAATGTGAGAAAAATTCTGTCTGAATTTAATAAGAATTAGAAGCCTTAAAAATAAATCTATCTATATCAGTGGAAAGAACAAGAATTTCTTTTCAGTTATAAGCTATATAAAGAAGCAGGCCACACTGATTCTTTGTTCCACTTTCTTTTTATTCTATGTTTCTCTGATATATTTTAAACTATTTATTGAACACCTTTTCTATCTGTTTATTATATTTCGTATTTACAATTTATTATTTTCCATTTAGTATTTTATTATTATTCGCCATTTGGTGTTTGATTAATTTTATAAAAATGCACGATAAATTATATTTAGCAATTCTGCTTAAGCTGCTTTAGCACTGAATGTATTGCTAAGCATATGATATTTATATTAATTCTTGTATTTATCAATTTTTGCCTGTGATATTTGTAATCATGTTATATATATATATATATATATATATATATATATATATATATATATATATATATATATATATATATATAATATTGCAAGAGTATATATCTCTAAACAGTGCATTTAAATAAACATGATAATATTGAACATAAGTAAGCATTTTGTTTTGCTTTTTCCCACTGTTTGTCTTAGCTTAAAAAAATTTTTAAAGTTTCAAATGCACACTTTCAAATTTCACATACTTTTGAATGATTTTCAAATTTTTTGGTATTGAGATAGAAGTTCTTCCAAAATCATGTTAGGAAATATTACTTAACTGACTTTTTGTTTAATTTCTCATTGATAATATTTTCCTGTCACCAGGGGAGGGCAAAACTCTCAAGCATTCACATTTATAGCCATGAATGAAGAAGTGTAATATATATTTTAGACACAAAAGCTATTTGAATTAACCTTGCTCTTATTCTGCAATTTGAAAGAGAAACTTACTTTCACAGACCGGTGAAGAGACTAAATTTTAAATTCTGAATTCAGTTTTAGAGCCAATTTATATATTCGGTTCAAATTCATTTTAATGAAATAAGGTATAATATGTTATTTAAAACCTTTTATAATTCAGTTAACTTTATAAAATTAAAAGTATAATAACTGTTGGCGATTTACATTATCAATATGTGAGAAAAGTTTTTATACTTCTGATTGATTTGTTTTGTTTGTCGCTCAACGATCATTTTTTGCACACAAGGGCTAATTAGACCGGGACCTACGGCTTAAAGTGGATTTCGAACCACTACAAACATCCATGCCCAAGGTGGGATTCGAACCCACGAACAGTTGAACCATATTTCTGATTGAGACATTTAACATTTTCTTTGACAATTATAATTTATTTTCAAAGTACTGAAAATGAAAGGGTTTTAGAATATAATTACTTCTTAAGTCATTTTGAATATTCTGATGATTTAAAATATAAAAATATTAATATATTTGTAAAAACTAACATATTTTTTCTTTTGTTTTCGATATATATCCACGATCTGATTTTTTAAAATGTTAATTTTAAATATTCTAGCATCACAATTTTTTTATAGTTTATAAAATATAAGACATTGCGTACCTTTCTTTTATATTCAAAGCAACAAACATCTCCTAAGCCTCATTTAATGATTAAAAATTCATATTCAAATCAATAGAAACTAAATTAATTCTATTCTTTCACAGAAAACTTTCCAACTTTTCTTGTCATAAAATTTTATTTTTGTCCCCTCAGAGCTTTTTTTTTTTTTTTTTTTTTTGTGTAAAAAACAAATTTTTTATTTTGCACTAGTGTATAAATTTTATTATCAAGTATAGCTTTGTAGTTTTTACTTTCTTGCATTACATTTTCGTAAATTATAAATAATCGAAATTAAGAGTATTTTAAGATAAAAAATATTTAAATGTTCCCTTATATTAATTATTATTAACGTATATATATATATATATATATATATATATATATATATATATATATATATATAAATGGCAAAAATTCGAAGGATAAGTATACGTACGCCAAAGATTTAAATTTATTCCCAGACTAATAATACAAAATATTTATTTCATTTCTAAGAATTTAAAGGATTACTTCGCAAAGCTTTATTTAATTTATATTAATTTAAATAAGGAGAGAAAATGAAAATGAAAGACTAAATGTCATCATAATTTGATAACTTCAAAATAAATCATACCTACCAATGCACAAAATTTTCAATAGAATCAATAGCCAATCATCAACATATTTGTGTAGCTGAACGAAATAATTAAATGCTCCTCTGTTTTACGATACGAAAGCTACAACGAGATTAATTGGTATAAATATAAATGAAAAATATGAAAATAGTAATTTTTATTAGATAAAGATTGTAAGAAACTTCATTTAGTAAAATATAAATAAGGCCTACACTTAATATTTGGTAATCAAGAGCTAAATTAATGGTATGAAAATAAAAATAATTGTAATAAAAATAATTAAGTAAGAATCATTATACATGAACAAATCCTTTGTAAAGAAGAGAAATTTTAATTTCAAAAATAAATAGAATTTATTTTTATTTATAATTTATTAAACATTTTCCTTAATTAATATCTTGAAATGGTTAAAAAATGCATGCAATAACTTGGAATTGCATCACATCTTCAGAGTAAATTATTTTAATAACGGAAGTAAATAAAGAACAATGATCATTTGCCAACCTTATGATTTGCTATCTGATTACACTATTTTTATGTAAATTACATTCCTGTAATAGTTGAAACTATTAGTATAAAGATGGGAACATAAGAATTTTTAGCTGGGAAATAAAAGCAGATAAAATTGATCTTAGTACTAAAATTTAACTAATGTTAAAGATTATTATTTTTGGTTATTTTACATACATTTGTAAACAACCAATTAAAAATTTCGTAGCTATAAACATAACTTGTGTTTCATTATAAAAATAATATTATTTATCAAATTGTTATGTATTGTTATTTAAAACTGATTAAGATGAATTTTCAAACGATAGGAAAATATAGATTTTACTTAAAATAAAGAATTAAATTCATTAAAATCATTTATTTTCCAGTAAAATTTATTTCAATTTGTCACATAAGCAATCCAACATATTTTCTTTTGCTGCTAACTTGACTGTCATTTCTGAAATCAAATACCTGTAAAAAAAAAAAAAAAAACACAGCTGTAAAAATGTAATAAGTAGGCTATTCTTATTTTATGTAAATATTATTTATCACTGTGTGTGTGTGTATAATGAAGTTCTTAAAACTAAATAAACATACTTAAATTTCTTATTATTGCCTAAGATAAATATTTTTGATGTAGATATTATATCTTGTAAGCAAATATTATCAATTAATTACTGCCTAATCTGTTAAAATCTAAGTTAAGATTTCAAAAAACATATAGAAAATAAAATTTAAAAAGAAACACATAAGCTTGGATGATCTCAAAATGCATATAACCAAACAAGAGAATAACAGTAAAAAATAGCACATATATTGAATTGAAAAATATTTGAAAATTAAAATTTACTATTTAAATAAATTAATCAATATTTAATGTATATCTGAAAATTAAATTTATATTTAAGCCTATCAAATTATTAATGACACATTAGTATCTTAATCACACTTCTGCAATTTCATAATTATATTTCATAAGCTCCTACATGGCTGAATAATTTGTTTGTTAATTTTTTTTAAGAATTTAAAAATTTATTTTAGTAAGCCATACTCAAAATTGCTTAATTCTAATCGCAACCATGTTAATTAAATTAAACTACTGTCTTAATTATTATGAAATATTCATCCATCCGCTTCTGAAATTCAATAGTTTTTCTTTAAAATTAATAATCAATTAACATATTGAGTTAATCAGGTTCAAAAAGTAAAATATTGCAATTAGTGCTATGAGTAATCCCTTAATCCTTATAATTTTTAAGTTATTTCATGCTTATTTAGATATTAATTACATAATCAAAATAATGAATATTAATTATGCAATTATAAAAACACCTTGAAAAACATAAATTGTTTTTTTACAAAGATTAAGAATTAAAATTGAATGATGTCAAACATTAAAAAATCTGTAAGTAATCCAATTTCTATATATATATATATATATATATATATATATAATATATATATATATATATATATATATATATATATATATATATATTATATATATATATATATATATATATATATATATATATATATATATATATATATATATATATATATATATATATATATATATATATATTATATATATACAATATATATATATATATATATTATATATATACAATATATATATATATGTATATATATTTATATATATATATATATTAATTTGAATAACCATATAAAGTATCATTATTTGTACTGTATAAATAGTAATCAAAGTTCATTATTTTTTTTATGTAACATTCTCTCAATTTAATAAGCATACTTAATTTAATAAATGCATATTTACCTGAATTTCCAAGAAATATACTGTAAAATACTTTATTAACTAAAATACATTTTTCTATTGTAATAATATTTAAAATAATATGTTTTTTGAGTAAATAGTTTATCTTTCTTAGAAGGTTTCATTTAACATTAGCATTCATTAGTTTTGCACTACAACTGAGAAGATGAGCAGATAAGAAAAATTATCTTCTAATGTTTTAAAGTTTTGCAATTATTTCACTTTGAATAAATGAGATTATATATATATATATATATATATATATATATATATATATATATATATATATATATATATATATATATATATATATATATAGTGTGTGTGTTTTTTATTGTTTTTTAATTCTGATTCCGTAGGGTTGCAGCATTGCTACACCAGATCCAGAAGCCTCTCAATCCTCATACAAGAAACAGCAGAGAATTCACAAAGAAATCCTCCTTAGTAAATAATAGACACAAAAAAGTTTTTGGGGACTAGCCTAATATAATAATTTACAACAGGTAGGATAGATCTTACGTTGGCCCTCATTTTTAAGGCGAACAAAGTTGCCCGCTAGAAAACCTAGATTATGTAGTCTGGTAAGCTATAAAACCCTTGAAAGCAATGAAATCTTCAGGATCGCCTCCAAATCTGTAGTATCAGAGTACCAATCATTAAAGGGTAAAAGGTTTGAGTCATCCAATACACCTCTTTCGAATAGAAATCAACTAAGTGTAGGTGAGAGTAGTTTCAGTTGTGGAAGGACCACAGCACTGACCTCTCATATCCATGGATAACGACATGAGAGCGTATCCAATGTAAATGCATACAGAAGGTGCGCGAAAATTGCACCAGCAAAGAAACGATTTGTTATTGTTGTTGCATGCCCCCTTTGACCAGCAGAGGTAGACAAGGTCCATAACGTTATGCACCCCCAAAAATCTTGCACCATCAAAGAATCGTTGTATGAATCTACTTGGAAAGACACATGCACTCAAAGATATGTTCACGCATAGCTTTGTCTCGAAAATTTTGGTTCCTTCAGAAAATTTTAATCATCTGAGGTGTCCACTTCGAAAGAAGGTGAAAGTAGTTTGTTCCTGTTTTTTAATGCCGGGAGCCAATGAGCCTTCCAGACGAGAAAAACTGAGAACATTAGAGCTCTGAAAGAACAATCTATGCTGTTGTAATTCTGCTTTTTACTCTTGAAAAGATTTCCAAACAGGTGGGAGGTGTCAAAGGCACAGAGTCCTCACGAGCTTGGCCAAGGTGTCTGCAGTTCATTTCTCTCTAGATTGACATGGGAAGGAATTTACTGGAGATGAATAACATGGGACATGAATAGCCGTTTTAATTTACTGTGTATCGATATTTCAGCACTGTCTAAACCTGGAAAGAGAGCCTTTCTAGACTACGCGACGACTGATGTGGCGGTTTCAGGATATAAAGAAGGTTTCCTATTCATTGATGAGGAAAAATTTCAAACTCCGTTATTCTCCAATTGCAAGAGCACATAAAAGTAGAGGACTGAATTACCACTTTTTAGTATTCCATTTAGTCTTGCTCCTACCCTACGGGGACCTGTCTAACATGGATGACCCTACCGGTACTTTAACTACAGTTGACAAAGCTCCCAGGGTTGTCAGAGCACTCAAGCCCCACCAACACGTCAAACTAAGGATACCATTACGGAGAACGAAGGATTTAGATCAAATAATGAAATGATGATCAACATATAAAAAAACTAACCTGATGACCAGAAATCTAAAATGTTTTCCTTTCATTTATCTGAAAACCTAAATTAAGATAATAGAATGTTATATTATGCAAAATATGTTAACATTAAATTATAGTGCTAAAGTTTTGGACTAAGCTGATGGTTACATGCTGTAGTCTTTTATTTTCTCTTCTACCGCATTGCCCCTTTGACTTGTGTCATGCTTCTGTTACGTGGTTTTGAATCTCTGTATCAATTTGCTTCGCATTTGACTGAATAAAAAGTAAAATTCATATTTTTGAGTTTCTAAAGCGAATTATAAATGTCAGGAAAAATTCTTTGTGTTCAGGAAGTTTAGCTAATCATTTTTAATATTAATTTTTAATAAAATGTTTCTGTAGCCTTAAATTGCTTAAGAAGCTATCCTTCCTTATATAAATTTTAATTTTCTATAATAAATAATACAGCGTGACGCGCGGCAGATAATGGATTTGAAAAGGCCATTGCTCGCTTTAATAACCATTGGTGCTGTTCGAAAGAGGCGTGGATTGAAAGAGCGAGATGGGAAATTTGTCTCCATATCAAGGTCAGTTCACTAGATGGAATGGTCTATAGTACAGGGTGTGTTTTGCGTAGAAGCATATTTTTCAAACGGCCGTTCGATTGTCAGTTCAGCGATTCAGCGCGCTTTTCGTTCAGAATTCCACATCGCCCCTCGTGATTGAGTTCCCAATCGGAACATAATTCTTGCATAAGTGAAAGCCTTTAGGGACACAAGAAATGTGTCCTTATAAGGAGGGTCCCTAGGAGAACTGCCTCAACCCTGGAAAACATCGAGAGAGTTCGAGCTGGGGTTGAACATTCTCCTAGGCGTTCCCTTCGTAAACAGGCTGGTGCCCTTGGAATTTCAAGACGTTACCTTCAAAGAATTGTCAAAGGACACCTCCATTTACACCCCTATAAGATGGTTGTTGCTCAAGAATTAAAACCACTGGATTATGAACAACGTCAACGCAGTAGCGAAAACATGCTTGCTGTGTTGCATCCAGACTCTGTTGTTTTCTTCTCTGACGAGGCACATTTTCACCTCAGCGGTTGTGTAAGTAAACAGAACATGCGCTACTGGAGTGGGACAAACCCTAGGGTTATCCACCATAGGTCCCTACACTCTAACAGAGTCACAGTTTGGTGTGCTTTGATGAGGGTAGATCATCGGGCCCTACTGTTTTGAAGAAAATGATGGAATGGCAACTGTGTCTTCTGTACGTTACCTCAATATGATCCAGAAATTTTTCTTGTCTGAAATGAAGAAGATGAACCTGGATGACATCTGGTATCAGCAGGATGAGGCCACGGCCCATACGGGAAGAGTTTGTATGTATGTTTTGTGTGACTGATTCCCTGGGGGCCTCATCTCCAAGCGAGGCGATTTGCACTAATTAGCATGTTTTCGGTCTCCAGATTTGGCCCCCTGTGATTTTTTCTTGTGGGGCTACCTGAAATCCCTCGTCTAGAACGACCGTCCAAGAAAACTAGAAGCCCTTAAAGGCAACATTCAGGCCATCATCCAACAGATTCCTGTAGAAATGCTCGAAAGAATTCATGAAAATTTTATGAAAAGGCTTAGGCAATGTGTGGAGTGTGAAGCCCACCATTTGGGCGATATTTTATTCAAAACTGTCTAAACTCTAATTTCCCGTATCAGTGTACAAATATTGTTGTTCTTTAATATTTTGTGTTTTACAGAGTTTTCATATCCATCCGTCTGCTGTACGCCACCCTGTAGTAAATAATTTTTAAAAGCTATTAGCATTATAGAAAAAAAGCATGTAAGTTATTCATATTATAACGAGCATTCATATCTTCAAAAACAGTTTATGGTTTGAGAAGAATAAAAAAACAGTTTAAAAAAATGCATTTCCATTTTGTTTGCATATAATGTATCCAGATATGCAATGCAAGATAATTTTTCTTATATAAACGTATTAGATCTCAGTATCTTAAATCATATACTTTGGATGATTTACTCATGGGTTTCTTTAATTTTTTTTAAAAAAAAATACCTTTTTATTTAAAAGTATAGTTTGTATATAATTCAAATCAAGATTTATCAATTACAATTAATAAAAAATGAGTTAAACACAAAATAATGCAATAAAAGTATATCTAGAAGATATTTTTGATCCACTTTTTTTTAATAATTTTATGACAGGAATACTGTCAAACACAAACGCTTTTATTAAACAAAAAATAAAAGATTGTGAAACTTTCTGCTTTAATTTTACTTATGACCTCTTTTATTTCTTGATCACCAAAAATGCATAGTCTTTTTTCTTTTAATCCTTGTACAATAATTTTGGAAATGATGAAACCACTTACTAAATTTAATACACTGACAATGATATTAGTATTAAATCCTCGTGGAAAACAAAATAAAGATAAAAATAATTATATATTTTAATGATTTAGAGGTGTTACTTTACTTTCTGTTAATGTTTTGTGCTGTTTCTCTTTTTTTAATCTATTTTCGAATTAACTTTTTGTATTTGCGATGTATAAATGTTCAGTCCCTCACTCTCAACAATTATAATTCAGAGAGAAGATATGGTTTATTAATATTCCCGGTGGTTTGGTTATTTGCTGTTTCATAATTTTTTTAACTAAAAAATCTTCAATTTTTAAATAATTGTTTGAATATCTTTAACTGTGTGTATTTGTTTCTAAAAAACTATACTTCATAATAATTATACTAATGTTTAATTATATCATTTACTTTATATTTTGTATTTGCATGTGACAAAATTGCTTATGTTTTTTTATTTTATGAAATTTTCTGATAAAACAAGTAAATACAAAAAAATTTTATTCTATTTAAAAAATATTATAATGTTATTAATATTATTTGCTAAAATTTTGTTTTGTAAAATCTCTTATTACTGTTATTAAAACAAATGAATAAGGAAAAAAGAATTGTTTCTATATCTTTTCTTAAAAATTATGATACTCTTATTAATAGATTTTTGCTAAAATTTTGTAATGCAATATGCCTCGTTACTATTATTAAGAAAATGAATACATAAAGAGAATTGATTCTTCTTTATCTTCTTTTTAAATCATGATACAATTATGAATATTTTTTACTAAAATGTTATTTTGGAAAATAATTTCTTACTCTTATTAATGTGATATGGTAGAATATTACAACAAACACCGAATAGCTTATTGTATTATTGATCTCGTATACCAATCGATTTTTAAAAAATGTTGAATCAGTTAAATAAACATTTTTATTGATTAATGAACGTTAATTGCTGTATGAAGTGTGATGAAATAAAAGAATGAAGCTCGAGAACTTTTTATAGCCTCTATTATCAACTGCCCCAAAAATTAATATAACCATATTTAGCATGAATATACATAATTTCGTACAAGCTTGCTTAGAAATCAGTAATTAAATATTACATCGAATATAAATTGAATGAAATTCTGCATATAGTTTCTAAAAAGTACGTACTTTAAAAATATAAATTAAAATTAAGGAATTGCTTATGACGATTTGAACTTTATTCCATAAGTAAATCAAAAATATAAAGAAATGTAAAAAAGAAAAAAAAAGCATGCAGTTAATGTGTGTGATATTTAATTCAAATAGCATATAGACGTTAAGCCCCGTTGCTAGAATTTCGCAAACTAACGGACTAAAATATTTGTATTTCATTTTCATGTATCGATTCCTCAACGGCGTATTATACACAAGAACAATTTTTTGAATAAAAGAAAAGAAGAGCGTCACATAATCCGCAGCTGTGTATAATTTGCGGCAATTTTTTTGGTTTATGTTTGAATACTACTGATAATATGGGGCCAAATAACAATACACAGTAAGATTAAAAATGTAATAAATTGTTCAGAAAAAAAATTTATATTGGAAAAGATCTGCTTGGATGCAACTCAATACAAAGTGCTTTAAATTGAGATCTAGATTGAGATCTTCTAAGATCTAGATTAAGAGCGACATCAATCTAGATCTTAGAAGATTCTAGTAAAACGGATAGAATTTTAGTTTCTATTAACTTTTAAATTTAGGTTAGACATATATTAAAAATAAAATTACTGTAATTTTCTCTTGATAATTAAATAAACGAAGTGTATTATTTTGGAACTGCGCATTGGATATGTTTTTTCCTTTTGTGCCGAGTATGTATTGTTTTTCTCCTTACAGTAAACACGCTCGTCGCTATTTTCTTTTATTTGCCTTCCTGTAGCTTTCAGTTTAAATGATATATGAATTTGAATGTATCCAGAGCGAAACATCTCAGCTTAAGATAGATCGATGGCGAAATGTCGTTAGCCAGTTGTAAATACAATATCGTTCAGAGGAACCGAATTAGTTCTTGAGCATAATTGGGATATTTCTGATTTATAGTTAAAATAAGTCAGTCGAATGGAGGCGCCATTTGTTATTTATTTTGTGAAACATAAAAACAGCATTTCTTTTTAAAACTTATTGTAAGTTTTGTAACAGAATTTTTTTTATCATCAGATTATCCGTGGCAGCATATAACACGTACAATGAAATTCGAAACATTTTAACACATAATCTGCGGATAATATACGAGAAAACATGATATTAAAAATTTGAAAGTCTTGTTTCACAAACAGAAATTTAAATGTGTAATTATTTAGAACATAATCCAATTAAAGAACCATGGAAAATTAATATCATATTCAATGCTCCTTTAAATGTTTCGTTCCTTTCATTGTCTTTATTATGAAGAGTCTTATTAAGTTTCATATTCAAATAATTTGTACCTTAAACTTTCTAAACATGACAAGAAGCTTTTACGCATTGTGAAATTTAAAACTTAAAAACTAATATTTCCATAAAGCTTTTATCTCTTGAAAAATAAATATTATACTCTGAGTATTTTAAAGAACAAACTAATGTGAACGAAAGTGTCGTATTATTGGTAAATTTGATAAGAATCACATTTTCTAATAAAACTGTTATAACAAATAGTAAATGTGCATATCAAATCTTAAAAGCTTCCTCTTAATTGTGCGCAAATGAAATGAAGATTCTCTACATTCTTACGCAACAGTAATCCGTTTATTGACTGACACACTTTTATTAGAACACATTGTTGAATTGAATTGTCTTGGAATTCAAAAGCGTAGCCTCTACTCATGCTCTCATTTCAATACAAATGCAGTTTATAGAGGAGTTCTCATGTCGCTTCAAATATCATTTATTATTTGAACATTTCTAGAGTCCATTGTTAAGTTTATTACAGTTACATAAATGATGCACAGTCATAACTTTAACAAAACATTATGACTGGTGCGTAAATGAAATTTTTTTAATGATTCAACTAAATAATTCTTACACTTTTATGCTATTGTATTAGTCATGATCCAGATTCTATTTTGTCAATCGGAATAACTTATAGATTTATAAATCTCCATTCATTCTCAAATAATATTTATTCTACCTAACTTTCATAATATATATATATAATCAATTCCATTTTATTTATCAGATGACGAGTGAGAAGCTGCTTAGGTGGGGAAAGAAAAAGATCTTAAATTTACTAATCTTTAAAGATTTATTTACAAATACAATTTACAGACATCTTTTAAACTGCTCCTTCATAATGAGCTCCTTCACACAATCTCTCTGCTCAATTACATGTACATCTCTCTTAACATGACATATTGAGTACAGCCATCTAGTAGCCATTCATTATTTTTTTGAGTAATATTATAGCTTAATGTTAACATTCGGCCAGACTGACCAATTAATCTACTGATTAATACAAACACACACAATGCTATTAAACATTAATAAACTAAAAATAATACATTCTAAAATTTCAAAGTATCACAAAATAAAAATTAACATACTTACAAATCTTAATAACTTTTCAGTAGACATACTTACTATTTTCAACCATCAAATTTAATAAAATTTTAGAAATTATACTAATTTTACATTTGCTCTAACCTACTTACAAAAAGAAATAATTAGTACATAATGAAAATTATGCACTATATTCAAAAGAAAATACTGCATAAAGTTCAGATTTTTTTTAAAGTTCAATATAATAGGATGAATGCTTAATTAATTGAATGTTCACTAAATTCAAATTTCAACTTCACTATCACTGGAATCACTTTTGTCTCTACATAAATTATTCAGGGTCTTAGTTGACTTACATGGGAGGTGGTTGTTAAAAAGTTTTTTTTTTTTTTTTTTTTTTTTTTGTAATTGAATCACTCAGTAAATGTCACCTGTTAGTACTTGAGTAATTATCAATGGTTCCCCGTATTTTGGCTGAGTTTTCAAAAGTTGACCTGCTAATTGAGGTGTTTTTTTCATAACCACCCTTTCACCTTTTACGTAGTTGATACTTTTACATCTTTCTTTGTCACACAAAATATGATTTCATCTTTTTCTTCTTAGTTTTTATATTTTGAATCGTCGTGTTAAAAGCAGCCTAACGAACAATCACTTAACTAATTTTACATTAAGTTTACTTGTACATATAGCCATGTCAGGACGTCTAAAAGAAAATACTGCACTTCAGTAACAAATAAATTTATTGAACATTGCTCTTCGTCATTCTCTTACCACTTCTCTCGATCGATGAACATTAACTGACTATATTTTGTTCGCCCTCTAGTGGCGATTTTTTTGATCTCACATTCGGCCAGACTGACCTTACAATTGTCCTCAATTGATATAATAATACTCAATTACCAATTAATACGGCAAATATTAACATTAAGAGCTTATATTAAACACAGCAGATTAAATAAAATTATTAACTACGTAATTAACATTATTTTTCATTCACACAAAACAAATACTGTAATTATAATTATTAATAATACACATCTTTCATTAAAAGTAGAAAAATTATTGTTAGATTAACAAAAAACTATAATAATAATATATAATACACTTTTTTTCCACTAGTAATTCTTAATACAATTCTAAATTCCAATAAAATTACTTACAACAAAAGTTTACAAGGTTAAATGAACTTAGTATTAAATCATTCACAGAATAAATTTAACAGACTTTCATTTGTTTGATGAATATTTCAGTATACAGTAAATAATCTTTAAAGTTATTTATTTTTAGAGTCAGATAAGTTCATTGCCTTTTAATTACAAGTTTTTCTTTAAATAAAAGTGGAAAGATCTCACCATTTAGGATCCCTCATTCAGCTTTAGTCCTTGCGAGTGGATCTATGTGGATTGCGTCTAGGGATGTTCAGAGAATTGTCATCACTATTGGCACTATCGATGTCACTATCTTCATCCGAATCTGGTTCATTTATCCATGGTTTTAGTTGACTACTGTGAGCTGTTGTTGCGTAGAAGTGGCCTTTCGTTTTTTCTTCCAGCTGAGTCACACGGTAGACATCGTTCGGCAATACCTTGGTAACAATAAGAGGGCCTCGGTACTTAAATTGTGTCTTCGTAGGTTGGCCTGAAGATTTCGGAGCTCTTTTCATTACAACAATTTCTCCTCGTTCAAACGTCATAGCTCTACATCTCTTTTTATCATAATATTTCTTCATTTTTTGTTGACTTTCTTCTATTTGTCTTCGAGATTCTTCCTGCACTATAGATGGATCTTGCCAACTCTGAGCTTCTTCATCAGCTAACTTTCTCAAAATTCCATCGTTGAATCGTGGAGAATAACCGTGGAGCAATTCAAATGGTGTCTTGTTCGTTGACTTGTTAACAAAGTTGTTCAAGTTCCTCTCAACTTCATGTATTTTAATATCCCAATCTTTGTGATTCTGATCTTCCATACCAGTTGTTATGGTAGACAATATTGTTCTGTTAACTCTTTCAACCATTCCATTTGCACATGGTCGCTTCGTACAATTGAGTGTATGATGTATACCATTTTCAGCACAATATTGTTGAAATTGATGCGAAGTGAAACAAGTTCCTCGATCTGTTATTATTTTATCAAGTAGACCATAAGTGTTTACAAAGTTTTTCAGAGTCTTCAGCACGTGTAATGTTGATGTACTCTTCACTGGAGTCAATTGGACAAATCTTGTGAAATTATCTATCATGACCAGAAGTTCTTGATTACCTTTAGAACTCTTAACAAAAGGTCCTAAATGATCCATATGTATAACTGCAAAAGGCTTACGACCTGCTTTAATTGGATTTAATAAGCCCGGCTGTTTTCCTGACGGTGTTTTGTTCATTAAACATTCAAAACATTTTGAAATGTGCCTTCGTACATAACGTTTTATATAAGGAAACCAATGCAATTCTTTTATTTTATTAACAGCTCTGTCAACAGAAAAATATCCCATAAGATCATGGAATTTGATTACTGTACTTTTTCTCATACTCTTTGGAATAACATAAAGAAATTTTTCTTTTCCATTTTCCTTGATGCATCTAAGTAATCGGTTTCTCTTAAACACGTAATTTCTTATAAGCTGTTTTTCTGCTTTTGTTCTATCATGATCTTTTTTTCTGAATATTTCTATTAATTTTCGTATTTCTGGATCAGCCTGCTGTATCATCAATATTTGTTCATCTTCACTCAAGGTCAAACAAACTTCTAACTTATTTTCGATGAGGGATGTCAATGTATCTTCTCATTCCCAAACTGGAGCTCTGCTCATTGCGTCTACGTGAGCCATTTTCTTTCCAGGCCTATGTTCTATTTCAAAATCGAATTCTTGAATTAAATCACACCATCTTGCAATCTGAGGATTGTTTGTTTTCTTTGAATTCATGTACATCAGTGCTTGACAATCTGTCACTATTTTGAATTTTATGCCTAATAAATACTGCCTTAATCTTTCGAGAGTCCACACAATGGCCATCAATTCGAGCTTGCTTGAATGATACTTCTTTTCAATTTCAGTTGTCTTTTTGCTGACACAATAAACCAACCGCCATTTATTGTCTGGTCCTTGTTGTAAAAGCATGCCTGCTAAACCACTAGAGCTTGCATCACAATGTATTTCTGTTTTAGCTTGAGGGTTATAATGGGCTAACACAGGTTGCTCTGTGAGACTATTTTTCAATAATCGAAAAGACTGCTCTTCCTCTTCTTCCCACTTGAAAGATTCTTCTTTTTGCAAGAGTCGTGATAAAGGTTCTGCCTTTTGTGCATATTTTTCCACAAATCTCCGAAAATAACCAGTTAAACCTAAAAATCTACGAATATCATAAATATTCTTAGGTGTTGGGCATTCTTTTATTGATCTAGTTTTTCTCATTCCTGGTTTTATTCCTTCTCTATTAACAATAAACCCTAAAAATTCTACTTCCTTTTTACCGAATTCACATTTTGACAATTTTAAAGTCAAATTAGCAGATCTAAGTTTGTCAAACACCTCTTTTATTCGTTCAATCATATGAGTCCAATTCTTTGCTGGTATCAAAATATCATCAAAATAGGAAAATTGTTAAATAAGAAAATTTTATGCTAATACTTGATACATTAATCTCTGAAATTCTGAAGGTGCATTTGCCAAACCAAAAATCATACGTTCAAACTGACCTGTTTCATCTGGGGTAATAAAAGCAGTTTTTAACTTAGTTTCCTCTGTTAACGGTATTTGGAGATAACCATGAGCTAAATCTAATGTCGTAAAAATATTACATTCACCAAGACATTCTAATAAATCATCAATTCTGGGCAAAGGGAATTTATCTTTAATTGTCTGATTATTTAATTTTCTGTAATCTACAACAAGTCTATTCTCACCAGTTTTTTTACGAACTAACAATACTGGGCTGGCATAAGGTGATCTTGTTTCGGAAACTATTCCGTTTTCCTTCCACTCCCCAACAATATTCTTAATACAGCTTCTCTCAGTTGCATTTGTTTTATAGGGACGTAAACAAACTGGTTTGCTTCCTGGAACTTCATTAATTTCCATTTTAGTTAATGTAGTACATCCTAACTCACTTATATTCATGGCAAAACAGTCTCTATAATCATTAACTAATTTCACAATTTCCAACTTCTTATCATAAGAAATAGCTTTATCGAATTTAATATCGTCTATTTTAATCGCGCATTTATCCTTATTTACAGTGTATATTGTATCTTCAGTAGCATTACATAGATTATTAAATGGAAGAATAAATTCAGAATTTAGATTCCAATCCTGCGATATATTTTTTATCCTACTCAAACATTGATTTTCTTTTAACTTAACATCAAAAGAGCCGTTATTCATAATAGGAATAACCGTTTTACTATTTTTAATTTCAAAAACAGAATCGTAATTTTTTTCTTTCCCTTCTAATAATACAAGACCGTTTTCTATATTTTCTGTTTTTGCCTGAATAAAATTTATGCTATTTTTTCTATTATAATAGGTTCTTCCGTTTTCAGTTTTATTTGTTGATGTTTCGATTCGACTTCCGCTCGCTTCAGAAAACGGAATACTATTCGAATACCAAATGTGCAATTTGGAGCCAATTCGGGCGAAAGCGATATCTAGAAAGTCTCTTCCTACAATTAGGTCAAACGACATAGTATCATCATTCACAACGTATAGTTCAAGTGTTGCTCTGACGTCGTCAATTGTTAATTCCAATTGACTCTTTCCAAGTGTGAAAGCAGATGCAACAGTAGAGCCAAATCCAAACAATTTTCTCTTTAACGGAATTATATTCAGTTTTAATTTAATTGCAACCGAATTTGTAACTAAAGAAATGCTCGATCCCGTATGTATTAAGCTATTTATCGAATGATCAGAATTATTTATTTTTGCTTCCTTCATAAAAGCATTTAATGGTGTAAGGTTTTCAACATTTACCGTCAAACTATTTTTATCTTTGTTTATTGAACAATGCCGTTGGGTATGTCCCCTCTCACCACATTCTCTACAAATTAAAATTTTTCTTTCTTTTGGACAGTCCATAGAAATGTGCCCATAATCATTACAGTTGAAACATTTAACGCTATTTTTATCATTACGAGAACTAAAATTCGTGTTACGCTTTTCTTTAGAATAAAAACATTCATTCTTAGGAAACTTTTTAAATTCGCGGTTTTCTCTTACTTCACTTTTGAAATTTTCATTTTTACTGCGATCATTAAATTTTCTTACATAATTATCAAAATAAGATCTTTTTTCAAAAAATTTCACGTTTTTGTTTTCAATACAAGATATCATTCCGAATCTAGCATTCTCATACGAATCTAATTTTTCTGCTAATTTATCTGGATTAATGAAATTGGTCCATTCATCTATGAAGTGATTACGAATGGTAGGGGAAACACTTTTCTTTAATTGTTCTGTAACAATTAAGTCCTTAAGATCTTCTAAATTAGTAATTTTAAGACCATCTAACCACTCATTAAAATAATTTCTTAACTCATAAGTAAAATCTTTCCAAGTATTCTTAATTGAACGAGAATGTTCATAAAATTTCTGCCGAAATCTTTCTGGACTTAATTTAAATCTCTTTAATAATAGTTCCTTCACATAATAATAGTCATTGACTTTATCGTCCGGTTCTCGTGCAATACACTGGGTTATTTCATAGGGTAGAAGTCCTAAAAGATGGAAAACCCAATGAGCTTCATCTAAACCCATTCGCCGCGCTTGTCTTTCAAATAATATAAGATAAAAACTTATATCACCTTCATTCACATCAGATTTTTGCATAAGATGTTGCAAATTGTAAGAATCGCGCCTTTCTGAATTAAAATTGTTCGCATTACGAGCATTTTCGTTTTCTAAACGTAATTTTTGTAACTCAAATTCACGTTCCTCGTCTTGTTTTTGAGCTAAGCGATCTTCAATAATACTATCCAATAAAACTTTAACAAATTCTTCTTCATAATTTTTTGAACTAATGATTATGTTCTTTAAATCTATTACCTTACTATCTTGGGGAACGGTTTCTCCTAATTCAGTAGCTAAAGTAATTAAATCTATCTTTTTGCTTTTCGCCAGAAATGAAGTCATTTTATAACTTACAGAAATCAAAAGCGAAAAGATATAAAAGATAACTCACTTGCGTATTTTCGTTTCTTTTATTCCGTGTTGATGTAACTCGTCGTTTCATGTACCTTTCAACCTTTTCCTTCTTCTTCATTCAAAATTAATCCTTACTTATGAGGAGCGTATTCCTATTTTGAATCTTAATTCACAAGCATACGAGTTTCGATATCGGAGAAGAAAACAAAACAAACATCAAAGGGCGATAAATATCCCGCTTCTGAAATGTTAAAAGCAGCCTAACGAACAATCATTTAACTAATTTTTCATTAAGTTTACTTGTGCATATAGCCATGTCAGGACGTCTAAAAGAAAATACTGCACTTCAGTAACAAATAACAAATTCATTGAACATTGCTCTTCGTCATTCTCTTACCACTTCTCTCGATCGACGAACATTAACTGACTATATTTTGTTCGCCCTCTAGTGGCGATTATTTTGATCTCACAATCGCTTCTTTTCGTACTTCTTCATGATTCTTATATTGGCTTCATCATCAGCTAATTTGCTTTCTAGTCCATCATATAACCTAGGTGAATAACCATGTAACATTTGATATAGAGTCTTGTTGTTTTATTAACTGCATTATTTATATTCCGTTCGGCATCTTCAATTTTCAAGTCCCAATATTTGTATTTTGGATTTTCCATACTTACAGAAATTGTAGCTAAAAGAGTTGTATGGCATCATTTTCAACCATTCCATTTCCTTCAGAATGCTTTGTAGATTTCAAAGTATGCTTAAATCTATTTGTGGTGCAAAACTCTTCAAACAGATGAGAAGTGAAATATGATCCTCGATCACTTATCAATGTGCCCGGTAAACCCAATTCGTTGATTAAATTCTGTAAAGCATTCAGTACATTTTGAGTTGAAGTACTCCTCACAGTTGTAGCTCATACAAATGTGGTTAAATTATATATTATTGCAAGTAGCTGTTGATTTTTTCTACATGTTCTAGAAAAAGGGTATAGATTATCAAAGTGAATGATAAAAAATGGACGTTTCACTGATACAATTAGGTTTAGAAATACCTGCTTCTTTCCTCCTGGAACTTTGTTCAGCAAACACTCAAAATACATCGAAATATGTCTTCTTACGTAAGGCTTCATAAATGCAAACTAATATAGTTCTTTTACCTTACTAATAGTTCGGTCAGCAGAAAAATGCCCCATGAGGTCGTGGAATCTAACTACCGTAATTTCCCTCATTGATTTAGGCATTACATAAATTAAAATTTCTTCATCCTTAACCTTGTGTTTTCTATAAATCTTATTCTGTTTGGAATCATATCCTTCAGTCATTTTCTTTTCAGATTCAGACCTGTCCCCTTCCTTCTTGAATATCTCTATTAATTTACGTAATTACATATCTGAATTTTGCATCTTTAAAACTTGTTCTTCTGTAGTGAAGGTGACACAAACTTAAAATTTTCTCTCAATAATACTGTGCAATGTATCTTCTGGCTCTTCGAAATCTGCTCTGCTTAGCGCATCTATGTGTTTCATTCGTTCTCCTGATCAATACCGGATCTCAAAATCGTAATCTTGCATGAGATTAAACAATCTTGCCATCTCAGGATTTGAGGACTTTTTACGTTTAGATATAAGATTACTTGATAGTCTGTAACGATTGTAAACTTTATTCCTGTGAGAAACTGCCTTATCCTTTTTAGTGTCCACACAAATGACATCAACTCTAATTTACTTGAATGATACTGTTGCTCAGTTTCCATAGTTTTCTTGCTAACGCAGTAAACCATCATCCAATTCCTTTTACTATCTCTTTGAAACAATATTCCAGCCAATCCAATTGAACTTGCATCACAATGTACCTCAGGATCATAGGAGACTTTGAGGAACCTAATGAGCTAAAAACGGTGCTTAGAAACCATATTGCTTTTAAATTTTTAAATTTAATATTAAAGAAGATTTATTGATAAGAGATTTTGAGATTTAAAGGATTTTGGCTGTAGCATGTCTTATCCCTGAGTAGCATCTTAAATATTAAATTTATTAAAAATCGACTTTAATTGAAAATAATGTGTACATTTGCTTTTATCATTCTAATTATTGGTTAAAGATATGATAATAATTATAATAAAGTTTTACTTTAAAATAAATTTCAACACCAAATTTATGAGATGCTCGCATTTGAGCATTGAGAAGAAAGAGCACAATATTATCACATGTAGGCTCAGCATGGCCCTAATGTCGAGACAGTACTTTTCTTAATAAAACATCTTTGATTAGGTCCCATTTTCTATAAACAATAACAGATGTTGCACTGTTTCTTTCTCCATGTAAGCTTGCAGGGATATTACTTTTCGATATTTCCTTGTTTTCTCCTTTGCAATATCTGAATAAAACTCACTATCTACGAAAAGTTTTTTTGCAATGCAATGGATACCAAAATAATTTGCATATTTCCTAGAACATTTGATTGTTGAGTACACGGCATTCCAATTAAGTCCAGTTGTTCAATACCTGGAATCAAACATTGGGCTTTTGCTCAGAAGAAAGCTGTCCTACTACTAGGCCACGATAAGTCCATGCGACAAATATCAGTGATCCAACAAACAGGATGAATGTTCTCATAAGACAACAGAAGAAAAACTAATGCATTAGTAGTGAAATAAAAAAACAAAAAGCTTTCAGTTTCAATGTATAGAGATTACAGCTCAGTTTTAATAGGCAGTTAGACGCTATCAAAAGATTGTACGATCATCACTTAGAAAATATTAACTGTCTGTTCAACTATATTTGATTAACTGATTAATTATAGTATTTTGTTCATTAACTGAAAGGATGGCTGAGAAGCATTTGAAGGTTAGCTACATGGCTCTAATAAGATGCGACTTTGGTCATCCTAAGCATTAAATCATAACTCAATATTGACTAACTTATAAGAAATTGTGAATAGAGAGTAACGCGGCTCATGATAAATAAATGTTAGATATTTGTTTATAGAGGAACTGTTGTCAACAGGTGCCACTGATTTCCACACACATGTACGCTATGGAACCACATATACTTGACCATATCTTGTCTTAAAGTGCTTCGATTGAGGAAGTAAAATATACTTATTTTATTTAATATAAAATTCATTTAAATAAATTCATTCCTTAAAAACTTTTATGATGTGCTTTTGAGAAATAAACATTATTTCTTAAAAAGTTACATACAGTGCACCTTAATCAGACATCTTAATTACCGCTTAGTATATATAATTTTCATTGATATAATAAAATTTATTTTAGGAAGTGATTAAAATTATAAGATATGAAAACATAAAAATTATCACATTTTGTTGTGGTTATTTATGACACTTGGACAAGACAAGCTCGCCAGCTGATGAACATGCAAAATGAAGACAGTAGGTTGAGACTTTCGTTTCAACCAGAGCACCAAGAATGTGAAAGTACGTCGTTGTTTTGAAACTTCTCCGATAGATGGCAACACCAGAGAATTTACTCCCTCCTCTTTAATTTTGATCTGGAGGGGATAAACTTTTCTCCAGACTATTACACCAATGGTAAATGCTCAACAATCGACCGAAGAACTTTCGATTCCACATATTTAATGAGCACGTATATCGCATGTACTTGTTTGGTATTCGGCCGTAGTAGCGCATGAAGATATGTTTTTAACATTCTCTCAAATCCAGCAGTTACTATGAGCAATTCTCAGCAACTAGATACCGCAGTTATAAAAAAATAGAACATTAGCTGAATTAATATAATTCTTAATGTATACTTTTAAAATAAGGTTAAAACACACACACACACACATATATATATATAATTATAAAAAATATTTATAAGCGATTAGAGAACTATAATTTTTTTTTAAAATTGGCATCTACCCTTTTCACTGAAAAATTTCGAAATATCTTTCAATAAATTTTCCAGGAAAAAAATTTCTCTAGTATTCCAAACTATTCTTTAACTTTTCCCTTTCATTGATATCAAATAATACGTGTTGTTTCCAGTTAACAAGCACACAAATTAAATCTAATTTAAAATTCCTTACATGCAAATATAAACACAAATCAACGCATTGAGGAGAAAGTTATATACAATTTTTTTTCTGAGTGCTGTCTCTTACTGAAATAAAAGTACAACGAAAACTAAATAAACATTCATGAACACTATTTTAAATAAGAGTTTTCAGATCAATAAAACTTGTTAAAATAAGGTTTTACCTGCAATTTTCTTACAAAATAATATTCCAGCTATAAAATTCTAACTCTTGTGATAAAGATGTTTTGCTCTTAAAATTCCTAGCATATCCAAAAATACAGTCTATAATAATAAAACTCTGCAATGCTAGAAATGCAGTCCTTTTATACATTTTTGTTCAACATTATTTTAAATTATAATAACTATTATTTCATTATGCATATCAAAAACATTTTAAATATTTCACATTTTTGCTAATAATTTTTTCATATAATTGAAATGAAATATCCATAATTATATATATATGTATTCAACAATTAGTTATCGTAAATAATCTGGTACAGTGGCGGGTAACCAGCAGCTTCTGTCACTTTTAAATTTAGTCGCGTGCAGCAAATAGAATCCTCAAGACTCACAAGTGGACACCTGAAATGCCTCAGAATTGACCAAGGAAAAACCAGATCATCTCTACGTGTGGGAAAAATGTGTGGAATGTCACACATTTTACCCCTGGTTATCTACTATCCTGCTTAAGTCTTGAAAAAGAGGACTTATATCGAAGTCCCCTTCTTTTTTGAACTTTTTGCCAGTTCATGGTTTCCTGAATCTTGTTTAATTGATTGGCTGATCAAATGATAAGAAACAACTACAACAGTTGTCACGAACGTGAAAATAAGTTAGATATTAATATATTGTTCAAATTTTCTTTATTCTATTTGTTGTTATATTTAATTGTTATTAATACATTTAGAGCAGATCTCAAAGATTTTTTTGCCTTTGATATACGAAATGCTTTTTATGTGGCCAGTTGCTAATCTGGAAATAACGGTATGAGAGGCTTTGTCACAATAGAGGACGTAAAAAAAGCCCGGCTCTCTGTCCCTTTCCCAATGGAGGAAACTTCCACCTCTTCCAAATTCAGAATTAATCGTAAACAGATGTCCTAAAAAGTCAGTGTTGAAGAGAAAGGATAATGATGGCAACAGCCATACCAGGCGAGTCGATCCTTTTGTTCATTGCCGTATATGTCTAATGAGAAAGAATCCATTGAAATGCGATAAAAATTTTCAATAATTTTGATAAAAATAATGATTAAAACTATTATTTTTTCATTAATAGATTTTCAAATCTGAAATGAAAAAGAATTTTAAATTTAAAAATAGTTTTAAATTATAAAATTTTATGAATGTACAGTGAATTCTCACGAAGCCAGTAGAATGAAACTGCAAGCTGTTACAAATTTATTTCGCGTAGTTTCAACATTTGTTGCAAGACATTTTTACAAGGTTTATGTATGCTTTTTATGTGTATTTTGTTCCCTTAAGAGAAAGGCATTGTGGACAATTTTTCTTTCTGGTGTGTTTCTTGTCACTTATTTCTGCTAACGTAAGCTTGTAAGTAGATTTTACATTTTTGCAATTTGAGATTCTAGTAATAAGTACGCATTCCAGACATTGCACCATTTTATTTTTAAGGAAAAAAGAAGAGTCTAGGACATGCAGGGCGCAGTTTCTTCAAATCTTTTAAATTTTCGAGATATAACACTTTTGACCTTTTAAAGTATCTGTTTTAACTTAAGTACCTAAAACATCGAATACCACAGGAGTACCATATAGCTTTTAAAAACCATTCCTTAAAATACCACATATGTACTTGACATTAAAATTAAAACAAGATTGGAATATAGAAATAAATTGTGCAAACGCAATTAATGAGAAAACAATTTAAAACTTTCGTATACCATATTTTCTAAATTTAAGAGAATACAAATATGCTTTATATTTGTAGAAGAAAATAAAGAGGTTTCAAATATCACGAAAAATTACTCTGATGAAATAAATTATAGAAATCTATTGTCACTAAAAAGCTTCAGATTTGCTTGAAATCTGAAAGATAATTTAAAATTCATAATTCTTTTAGATTTAAAAGTATTAATAAAAATGAGTGCTATAATATATGTGGAATATAATGGAGTATCTTGATATTATGAATGATATTACACATTTTTCTCATGTTCGTTCAAAAGAAACGTTTCTAAGCACGATGACGTCTAGAATAATTTGGTATAAAAGAGTCTTATTAAAATTAATTTACACATAATAATTATGTTATTTTCTAGATATGATTTGATAAAATATCGTATAAGTTTTTATAGATTCGTCTCCTTATAAATATCTTAAAGTGAGAGTTTGGTTATTTTTGATTTACATATCGTTTGCATTCCTTATTTTGCTCACCCAGACAATCCAAAATATTGACTTATTCTTATGCTATGAAATAATTTTATAAACTTTAATATTTGCATTTCATTTTTGCCGAATTTACTTATCATTTTCCGAATAATTTTTCAATCAGTTATAATTTTTACCATAATTTATTACCCCTTAAACTTTATTAAATACTTGTTTGTGGTTTTTATAAATAAAATATTATCTTTTTTTTTAGCACTAAATTGGCTGTCCATTTTTGCACAAGATGTGAAAGACAAATTAAAAATATTTCGAAGTTCATAAAGATTTTCAAGAATAACCTTTAAGCATTAATTGTATGCAGAGGGAAAACTTATTGAAAATTCTGCTTAAAAAGTTATAATTTTGTATTTAATAACATATTTCTTATGTTTCAGAACTCTCTAATTTTTAATACTTTAAATATATTTCAAAAACATAAAATGCAACTTTTTAATTAAAACTTTTAGTAAGAGATTTGTGGTTATTAATGTATTTGTGGCATCCTTTATGCTGCATTGTCATCATAACGTAGATTTTTTTTCTAATTATGCGGAATACATTTGTATAGGTCAAGACAAGTTTCTTTAAAATATGAAAATCTGATGATTTTTGCTGTTAAATACATCAACTTTTCAAATATATATATATATATATTCTTAAAATAGCAAAACTAAAAAATTTTTATATTTGGAGACTTGAAATTTTCAAATAACGTCAGACATTTGGAGGATAAGACACAACAACTTTACTTCAAACCAAGTGAAAGGTGTTAGGAAAAACACTTAAAATCTTTCTTCACAGAAATTGAAAAGAGATGAATGATAACTAACAGTAACGGCAACTTAATTCCATTTATATATTTTTATGGGGTTCTCCCCAGTTATCAAATGACACTTTTGAATTGATAAACATAATTTCTTAGAATTGACAAATAAATCTCTGGGAAAGATTTTTTTGTTAGTTCTAAGATAGTTCATAAACAAAATACCTAATCTAAAGTGATAAATAATCTAAGATATGAATACCTAAACTGAAACTTTAGACATCAATACATGCTGGAAACCATACTTTAGAAGGATAAGCTTAATGATTTTGGTGTTTCTGAGATATAATACTTACTTTTCTTACCCATTTCCCAAATTTCAATAGAAGATAAGATACTTTCGGTATTGCCTATTTAACAGTTTTACTACTTTCAAAGAGCTCTAATTTTAGATCTTCCAGAGTCCTTCACGTTCCATGCAAATAGCAACTTTTTTTTTGTAACAATATAAATGGTTCCATAAACTTGTTCAACATTTGATATGAATTCTTATGTACGCGACATGCACTTCTCAATTTACCTGTCTAATTTTCCGATGTGCTTTAACATTTCTTCCATAATAAAACATAAACCTTACTTAAATTGTCAAAATCTCACGTGTACTTCCATACTGCATCTCTTTTAAGAAGCAGTAGACTGGTTGAAGTGATTTTACGATTTCTTTTATGATAAATTTCAAAAAAAAAAAATAATAAATAAATAAGTAAATAAATAAATAATGAAAAGTAAATAACTTACAACAGGATGCTGTTTCAAAATTTCAACTTTGCTTTCATTTTTTTTCATTTGATGTATTATAATTTATTCTTGTCTTTTGACAAAAGCATTATGTATTGATAAATAAATTATTTCAGCATGGATAATAGTTTCAACTAACTTACTTTACAACTTCTAATACTCCCAATATGCAAAATCATACACACATTGAAAATTAAATTAGAAGTTTTTATAATTTCTAATTAAATGAATTTTCAGTATGAAGTGTGAAATTTTATGACGTGTAATATACGTCGTGGGAATGCTATAATGTAAAAGATCTAAAATTACTTTTTACGATAAATGAAGGACGGTGATTAAGATGCAGGAAATCGACAATATCGTCACTTACAAAATTGTCGAAAAAGAATATTATTCCAAAAAAATTAAACAAACTTTAATTTGCAGTAGGAGGTGGAGTGCGTGTTACAGGAAAAACTGTACTCGTTACAAGATTATATAATTAGTTAGTTACAATGCAGTTACAGTTTCCAAGAAAGTCTTAAGTAATTTGCATAAGTGCATAAAGTTATTTTTTCCGTGCTGGCACGCCAGATCGGGAGTTGTGGTAGTGTATGGCATGGCAACAGCAGAAGTAAAATGAAGAAATATACTCATTTTTTCACCACTTAAATAAGTAATTATTGTCAGTGCTTGCTTAACACTGACATGGATTTTGGAGACCGCAATACACAATGGGTTCTTATAAACAACCCTGATAAAGGTTTTCAAACTCTAAAATCAGAACTGGCGGTCCTTGTCAAGAAGTAACTCCATTTTTATCAGTTTTTCAAGCACGTTACTGGTGTCGTCTTCCACGAATTGTCCGGCAGATAAAGTACTCCATTGTACTGCACTTGACAAAAACCGTTATTTAAGGCTCTTTCCAACAGATTTTGCTTGAACCATGCCCAGAGAATTAAAGAGGATAAGAATATATTGTTGGTTGTTTGTGAAAAATCCACTCATTTGAGCTCGAAATGCTTAAAAGTGTTTAGTTTTTAGAAACTACTGAAAAATAATACAAACACTTGATTGTTAACTCTTATTTACCTTTTATATTACTAACACTTATTTACATTTTATAAATTAACACTTACAGATGAAACTTATTTAAACGCCAAGATTTATTTCTAAGGGAAACTGTTTAGCATTTACATCGCGCGCGCAATAATCAATTTCGTAAGTATAATGTAATAGTACTTTTTCTCAAGGAGACAAAAATGAATTTTGCTGTATTTAGTTGGTTTTGGCCCTTGGTTATTAGGTTGGAAGGTTGGTTGGTTGGTTGGGTTTTATGGCGCAAGGTCCAAAATTGGACATACTGCGGCAAGAGTAAGTTTTTTGTAGCTTTATTTTATGTTAATTTTTTTATTTATTTAAAAATTATTTCTTTTTTTTTGTTAAACCCAAACACAAGCAACATTAAAATTTTTTTGTTAAAAAACAAAAATCTGTGTATATGTTATTTTAAAATCAAATTCTAAAATATAAAAGAGAAAATAAATAATATATACAATTTTAAAATTTAAAATAAAAATTTAAATAAAATGTATAAAACCTATTGCCCTCAAGAAAGCGAATAGGTTTCTATGGGGTGGATCCCCGATTATATCAGATAGAGTTATAAAATCACTGTTAAAAAAGTGTAAACGTTGTTGGTTAAAATCATGACATGAAATTAAAATATGATAAACAGTAAATGGTTCATCACACGCTTCACACCATGGATTTAATTCGCTTAAAAACAAATGTCTGTGTGTGAAACGTGTGTGTCCAATACGAAGGCGAGTCAATCTTACATCTGCACTTCGGTAAAACTGGTAATGAGATGAGAAGATGGTATGCAACTTGTTGCCAACCTGCAAGTTCCATGATTCCTGCCAAAGACTATATATAAAACTTTTTACATCTTTTTTCACGTCTGAGAGAGGGACCGATGATAAAATTATGTCTGATGCAGTCTTTGCAGCCGCATCTGCTCTCTCATTTCCTTCAAGACCCATGTGGCTTGGTATCCAACAAAATACAATTTCTTTTCCCTTGCCAGCAAGGGAATCCAATGCTTTGAAAATTCTCGACACAACAGGATGACAGGTAACACTATTGTTTTCCAAGGCTTCAATAATACTCATGCTGTCAGTATAAATAAAATATTTATGATAATCATCTGTATTGACGTTCTGAAGCGCGTAGCAGATAGCGGTTGCTTCAGCAGTAAAGATGGAGCAGGATGAATGTAGGCTGTAGCTAAAAGACGTGTTATTGATAAAAACTCCAGAGCCCACATGTCCTGCGGATTTAGATCCATCCGTGAATACAGGTTTGTAAGATTGGTACTGACAGCGATGAGAATAGTATAGATGCTGAAAAACAATAGGTGTTGTGTCGGATCTTCTGAATTGCGCAAAGGTATTAATAAAGGTATTTGTTGGTTCATACCAAAGAGGATAGAGAAACTGGTCAATAGACTCTATCCGAACATCACATAGGTCTGTGAGCCAGAGATGTGATATGGCTCTTGTGAGAAAAGGAGGGATGCTCATTGAACGAGCATCATACAGTCTTTTAAGATAGGCATCAGGAACCATAAAACGTAATGGATGATCAGGGGTCGACATAATCTTAGCATAATAACCGAGAGACTGCTGCATACGTCTCAGGTCTAACGGCAATTGATAACATGCAGCGTATAGACTCTGGACGGGTGATGTGCGGAATGCACCAGAACATATCCTTAAAGCAGAGTGGTGAACTGTGTCCAGTCTTCGTAATATGGAAGATCTAGCCGATCCGTAAACAACACATCCGTAGTCAATGCGGGAAAGAATCAATGACTGATAAATTCGAAGAAGTGATGAGCGATCTGCACCCCAAGATGTATTTGACAACACCCTGAGGATATTAAGCGATCGCTCACAATTCTTCCGCAGATATAAAACATGCGGTAGAAAGCTTAATTTTCGGTCAAAGATAATTCCCAGAAATTTTACTTCATTGACTACTTATATCGGGATGTTATTGATATTTATAACTGGATCATTGTGAAGGCTAGTCTTTCTACAGAAGTGGACACACTTACTCTTGCTTGATGATAAAGTATGGCCATTCTCAGCACACCATGCAGCAAGTTTGTTAACTGCTGTTTGCAACTGTCTCTCAATTAATCGCATATTAGACCCCTGACATGATATTTGCAGGTCTTCAACATATAGTGTACCATTTATGGAAGGTGGTAATTGATGAAGGATGTTACTGATGAAAAGACTAAAAACAGTGACACTTAAAATGGAGCCTTGGGAAACACCCTCGGCTTGAATAAAAGTATTGGAAAGTACAGTTCCAATACGAACTTTAAAAACACGGGAGCTCAAAAAATTTTGCAGGAATATCGGGAGATTACCCCGAAAGCGCAAATCATATATTAAACGGAGAATTCCATATCGTCATGTACGGTCGTATGCCTTTTCGATGTCAAAGAAAATGGAGACCAGATGGTTCCTCCGCACAAAAGCGTTGCGGATTTGGGTCTCCAAGTATGTGATATTATCAAGAGTGGATCTCCCTTTTCGGAAGCCACTCTGATTAATATGTATACATTTATTTTTTTCTAAGACATATACGAGACGGGCGTTGACCATACGTTCGAGAGTTTTACAAAAGCAACTCGTCAGAGCTATTGGTCGATAATGTGAAGGGTCGGAAGGATTTTTACCATCCTTAAGAACCGAAATCACTATCGCTTCATTCCAAGCTGATGGAAATTTCTTTTCATTCCAGATCCTATTAAACAAAAGTAATATGTTCAATAGGGAGTCTGGACATAAATTTCGAAGCATTTGATTGCTGATTCCGTCTGGTCCTGGACTGGTATCATGGGTCTGCTTTAATGCTCTCTTCAATTCCAACATCCGAAACTCACAGTTGTAAGGCAAGGCTTCACCATGGTTAAAACGAATTGGTGTTCGCTCAGCACGACTCTTAGTCCTTAAGAAGGAAGGACTATAAGAGTCGATGCTTGAGACGCTAGCAAAAGTTTCACCAAGGATATTAGCAATGTCTTCGGGAGAAGAGTATACAGCAGCTCCAGTTTTTAAAATAGGAATTGAAAAATCCTTATAAATTCCATTGGCTGCTTTCACTTTTCTCCACAACTGTTTACTAGATGTGGAAGATGTAATTGAAGATACATAGCGAGACCAGGATTCCTTCTGACTTCGACGACGAGCTCTGCGAGCTAGTGCTTTTGCTCTCTTAAATGCTAATAGATTCTCCATTGTGGGGTATCGCCTAAATAACCCCCATAACTTTCTTTGTTTTCTATAAGTTTCTTGGCATTCTTTATTCCACCAAGGTTTGCAACGCCGTTTTGGTATAGAGGAACTTTTGGGTATTGTTACATCAGCTGCATTTATAATTGTTTTAGTGACTTCTCTAACGGCTTCATCAATACTCTCGATCAAAACCATTTCATTATCAATAACTGACAATTGTGTAAATGACGTCCAATCTGCCCGACTGTACCCGTAAGTAGGTAGACGTTGTACTACACTACTACCTCCAGTCTGGGAGACGCCGAGAGGAAAATGATCGCTATTGTGCAGATCATTTCCTACATTTAAATTTAGCAATGGCAGCAATGATGGTGAACAAATAGCAAGATCGAGGGAATGAAATGTTCTTGTGGGTACGTGAAAATATGTCTTCTCGTCGGTATTAAGCAGACAGAGACTGTTGTCTGAAATAAACTGCTCTATCTGCCGACCGCGAGAATTCGTATCATCACTTCCCCACAAAGTATTATGGCCGTTGAAATCACCTAACAATAGGAATGGTGTCGGCAGCTGATCAACTAATTCATCGAGTTCCTCTTGGCGGATGACATCGTGTGGTGGTAAATATAAACTACAGACTGTTACTAAGCATGAAGTATGAATTCTTACAGCAACAGCCTGTAGAGTAGTATTCAATTGATGGACAGCGCTGGGGAAAGTATTCGATGTTAATATACATACACCTCCAGATGCTGTACCATCATCACCACGGTCTCTTCTAAAGCATTTAAACCCTCGCATAGAAATGATGTTGGAAGACTTCAGGAATGTCTCCTGAAGTGCTATACATGCAGGGTTGTAATCTGACACTAGAGACTTGATGTCATCAAGATGTGATCGCAAACCATGACAGTTCCAAGATACAAAGGAAGCTATTGTTTAGTTTTAAGAGCTCCTTTACTGGAGCTGGAAGGCGGGTCTTCTGTCATATCCTCGAGCGATGTATCATCGTCCGAGGGAAATGGGGACACCGCGTCAGTCTCCAGGCATGAGAAAGCATTGCGGGTGGAAATTGATGTTTTTGCTTTTTTTAATTTTAATGCTTTCTCTGCTTTTGATTTAGCAAAGGTAGCTTTTCTTGAAAATGTAGGAGTTTTCTTAAAAATAGGCTTTTCTTTTGTTTGGGGTAATTTCACTGAGGAAACCAAAATTGGTTCAGTTTGTGTGCTGCTCGATTTGGAGACCTTTCTGGCAGCAGTGGCATAACTAACTCCTGGTTGTGGAATACGGGAAGTGACCAATCGTCTCGCCTCAGGATATGAGCATTTTTGATTAACCTTAATCGTGGTTATCTCTTTTTCCAGTAAATACTGAGGACAACTTCGAGAATAGGAGGGATGGTCACCTTGGCAGTTGACACATCTCTCCTTCGCTGTGCAGTTCGTGCTATCGTGGCCAACCACCGCGCAACGTGCGCAGGTGATTTTGCCTCTACAAGCATTTCTCGAGTGTCCAAAGCGCTGACACTGGAAACATCGCAAGGGATTTGGGATGTATGGCCTGACGGGCAAACTCATATACGCAGCTTTAACATACTGCGGAAGGTCTGGTGTTGCAAAAGTCAGAACGAGGTGCTTCGTATCAATAACTTTGCCTTCCCGTCTGACTGTTATGCGTCTAACGCCGCAGACCTTCTGATTCTGTAAGTTCTCCAGAATCTCCTCCGTCGGCGAATACAGCAAATCCCTTGCAGAGATAACACCACAAGAGAAATTAAGGTTACCGTGAGGCGAGACAGTTACTTCCATATTAGCCAAAGATTTCATACTGGCCAGAATGGCTGCTTGAGTGTCTGATTCAGCCTCTACAAGCAAGTCACCAGAGCGCATCTTCTGAACTTTCTTGACTTCCCCAACTATTCCCGATATTCCTTTCTCAATTAGGAAAGGAGACACAGTTGTAAAATTGCCCTCTTTCCTTTTGATTATAAAAAATTTGTGCATAATATTTTCAAATTGCTGCTCCCGTGGGAGAAACGTAAAATGTTTGTTCTCCATATTATTAATTAAAAATTTCGGGACCTGACCGCACCACCCACCACCGAGTCCAACAAGGGGATGCAGACCAGCTGCACCAGTGCTAGCCAGGTCCTATACGCTCACAGTACATCCCTGAAGTGGCCTCCACCCTTAACGAGTCACCCAATAGATGTACCGATCGCTTGATCCATAAAGCCGATTGATGTGCTGAGGACCACAACACACCTCCCGTTTACCTGAAGCAGAGGCCAAAGCAATGTGTTGGTCTCAGGAGGCCTCAATTACCAGGATCCTCCTTTCCAGGGACACGGGTCTCCACGCACGGCAAACACGTGGGTGATTTAGTCCTCAAGAGTAGCTAATAGCAACAGAGTGGCGAAAGCTACTCAAGGGGAGCCCTCAACCTCTAACGAGGCAACCACAATGAGGGAGGAAAGGAAGAAAAAGCAGAAGATTAGAACAGAGAAGAAAAGAAAGAAGAGGAAAGATCACTAGGGTACCTCGGGATTGTGACACCCGTGTTTACCTAAAGAAGGTAAACCCCCTGAGGGGTTGGTTGGAAGGATCATATCGTTAAAATTCAGCAATTAAACTACTGTTAAATCCAATGTAACCATATACTATACATTGTTTTAGTTTTGGTGTATTTAGTGTTATTTTATATGCTCAAAGCACTATTTTGTTCTTTCGTAATTCCATTTTATATCTGTTATCATGCTCTAATTTAGAACATAAGATACATGCTATCAAATGGTTCATCATCTTGTGCATTTAAAATAGAAAATTATTTAATTTTGGCAATCGCTTCAATAAGAAGAAAACAATCCTTAAGTTTTGCAAAACAGCATTTAATTATGATATTAGTATCATTGAATTCACCCAACAAATTACGTATATGTGCATAACACAAACCACACAGAAATATCAAGAGTATATCATGAGTAAGTCATTTTGGCTAAAATTATTCTTTTGCCAGAGGCGAATGCCCTGGATAGCAGCATTTTGTGGATCAGTTAGTCAGTTTTGTAATAATGTATAAACGAACCGTATGCAATAGGTCATGTTGATTTAATATTAGTGTGCAGCAACACGTAAGCTGAAACACTGTACAAAAACATCTTCTCTCAATTTAGTACAGCAGTCATCCTGTGAACTACAAGACAGGTAATCCAATGATAACTGATCTTCAGTGTATTTAAAAAGAAACTATAGATGGATTTAATTTAATAAAAATATTAAATACGTAATCTCACGATGGTTTAGAGATTTTAAAGATATCATAAAAATATATTGTTTCAATGTTAACAGGCCACAGAGTCTATCCGCAAAAAGGAATTTTTGCCATTTAACAACTTATATTTTGCTACATTTTATTGAATTTTGAAAACAGATTTTAAATAGAAAAAAAAAAATCTTATTTGATTATTTGTAAAAAATAATCTATTTATTAAGAACAGACCACACAAGTGACAATATTAAGCGAAATATAATCCCCGAGAAAAAATGAAGGATAATTTAATCAATATTAAAGTGCACAAATTTTTACGAGAATCTATTAAATTTCTAATAATATCAATGAGATGCAATTTAATATCTTGTGCTCAAGACCTTTTCATCTGAGCTTGCATCATGTGGAAGCATGATTCAACAATACAAAATTTCGATTCAGATATTGTAAAGATTTTATGTACCTACCAACAAGTTTTAAAGGAGACTTTTTGATCTAAACATATTTGAATAAAGAAAGAAACTTTGAAGTGAAAATCAATCAAAAAAAGAAGAAGTCTTCAGAAAATTTCTCAAAAGTCGAAAATTTGCTTCATATTATGAGTTGCAACTGAATTTCCTGCAAAATGTCGCATTTCTTACATAAATTACGAAATTTAATGAAGACAATTAAAGAGTACTATTTTTATAAAACTGAGAGTTCATATAATCTGCTGCATTCTCGTATGGACCTATTTTTGTGTACAAGAGTTCTTATTGATAATCTACATCTAATGACAATATTTGTAAACAGGGTTTCGAAACACCTTTTATAATGAGATAGTGATTGCTTTAAATGCACATGCTATTAATTTGATTAATGATTTTTGTTTATCATAATTAAGTTACATCATATGGCTGTGTTGCTATTTTCTGTTCCAAATTAAAAAATAAAATGTATGATTATGATCCAAACGATAGTTTTATAATAAAATGATAAGAATAGCGTTTGGAAATTTAGAAGTAAATTAGCTTTACTTCCGTTAAATGTCATTGTATAAGGGTGAAACTACATTAAAATTGCCATATTTACGCACATATGAGAAATATGAGGGATTGAAAAAGAAAAAACACATTCTACAGTATTTTTTTAACACCACTTTATTAAGATTTTCATTGATTTAAAATATCCATGAGGTTAGATAACGTTTTATCTATTTCACATAGTACTGAGAGGGCACCGTAAATCCGACTCATCGATGAATTTTCTGCCTGTTTTACAATAGCATTCATCAAGCGGCAGCAAACATGACAAATTTCACCGTAAAATGTTTGAGAATATTGTCGAAGTTCATTTTGTTACTAAAACAATTTCTTATATAAAGAGCAAAGTGTCGGTATGAGAAGCCGTCTTGCATTGGTTCAAGCTATTAACTCATATACAATAGAACAGCAAAAAAAGCAAAATGAAAAAGACAAGACAAAACATCCACTTTATGGTTAGTTTAAATCAGAAAGAATCATTTAAATTTGCTGTTGTAATTATTTTAATTTGTTTATGATTAGTTTGTAAACAACTTGTTTTGAATCATAAGGCTATTTTTATTAAGTTTTTTATTTTTTTTTATTTTTTTATTTTTTTTCGTAAAATGTTTTTACATTCTTTAAATATTTAACGACTAAAAGATTTCTATTAAACAGGAAAACATTTATATTGCAAACATGAAGTATAATAAACAACGACACATGACTATGCACATATTTAGAAACGTAAAAAGTGTAGCTGAGCACTCACCTCTCAATTCTGCCTGCACTTGCCTAAATCTCCTTCGCACCTTTTTTCTTTCATCGAAATCTTCCATTGCATCCAACTAAAAATAAAATCATACTATTATAATATCTAAGTAAAATAATAATGTTCAGAGGCATATAACATTCTTGCGAGCACCATCTGCTGCAACGCGGAGCCAATGGTATAGCGCCAAGCGGAGCTAATTGTATGTTGGCTTAAAAATTAAAATTTTGTTTTTGGCATATTCTTTGTTGTTATGATGTATACAACATTTGATCCATCCAACTTGCAAAAAAAGATTATCTTAGATTTTCATCACTTATATGCCAATTTTTAGAAAACAAAATAATGAGCTCTGACAGAAATTAATCATATTTTAAATAATTGAAGGAAAACGCTGCACGATATATCACTTATATGGATAGATACGTAGATGTTGATATAAAGGAGCTCCAGTCTCTACCCATTGGTTATCGGGTATAGCTCCCTTTAAAATCACTAGATTAATTTGACATATTTTACCTGTTATCTTATGCGTAGACCGAGAACCTCATTCAGTTATTATTCGGAAAATAGTTTTTAAAATGGTGGGGAATCAAAACCTATAGATTCCTATGCAATAGGATCTGCATCACCGTTCTTCAAGGTAAGAAATTTAATAAATGTGTAATTATTTTGAAAATAGAAGCAAACACATTTAAAATGAAAATAGTAATAAATAAAATAGTAAAAAATGATAGAGGGAAAGAAAATTAAAACTAAGCATCTAATAACTATATACAAAATATACAATCTTGAAAATGAAAGCCAAGATAGTAGTCACTAAAGTTCCTTATAAAATTTGAGGTAATGAATTAGTTGCTCAGATAAAATTCTTTCTTAGTGTGAGAAAGACTACTCTGGATCAGCAATAAAATGCAGTGCTAGGTCATACTGTTGTTGCACAGCTTACTTCTCTGTACCTAGTTCTGAGTTGTGCGTTAACTGTTAGATAGAAGCGACCCGGTGGAGTCTTTGTGATTTTGAATCAGGGACCAAGCAGAAGACCTCCAATACTTGGCCAGTCACCCCCAGAGGTATCAGTTGTTGTCACTGATGTAGAAAGTAAATCAAGTTACATCAATGTATAAGAATGTAATTGTTTACCAAGTTGAGAGATTAAAATGTCTTGGATTCAAGTTTTCAATAACGAAGCAAAGCAAGCTTCTACAAGACTTGAATTCAATATCACAGTATAAAGAATGTTATTGACTCTCAGAAGAGGCAGAACGATATAGTTGCATCCTTATAACTGCGCCAATAGCATCTGTGTGCCCTGCGCAACCAAAACTTAGCTGTTACAGATTGTTAAATGTTCCCTTCTGGATGGTGCTAAACTTTTAAGATTTTGAAAAAGCAGCGACCATTACTAATATCGTATATACTATTTTGCAAAAGATTAGATTTAAGTGATAGTAATAGAATTAAGATGATAGAAATGCCTTCATGCAATTGTGTGTTCAACCCTTTTTGTACCTCTATAATATTCAATCAATGAATAGGATTTTGTATGCATTGTTGATGATTACATACCTTACTGCATGTTCAGTGTTTCCTTCAGTAGTTGAGAAATTTCAACTCTTCAAAATGTTACATGTTGCAGATCCAAGACATCCAGGTTGGATTGGAAGAACATAGGAAAGATATTCAAGTTTTGCCCAGAAACCTGATTTCAGCATATCTGCTTAATATTAGCGTCTATGTGATCATCTTGATCTCTATGTTATTTTATTACTTTATTATACACTCTCCGCAATTGTCGGTTATACCGCAATATGCATTGCTCCCGTTATTAATGTCAATTTTATGAAAAACTGATTATTAATTCTTACAGAACTGAACTGTTTTTTTTATTGCAAACGTTTATTTCTTTAGATCTTTATTGTCAATGGTCACACACACCTGCTAATGCTTAACTTATTTGTGAATATATTTTATAATTTTTTTTAAAATATATCATTTATTGAAATTTTTTTTCTAAAATTACACTTGTCTTTTATATTAGATGAATTATTTGTGCAAGGACAGCGCCAATTTAAAAAGGCAAAAGAAGAATCAATTTGTTACAGCAAAGTATTCACATTGTATTTAGATTACATGCTCACTTGAAGAACTTCTTTTAATGTCATTGATTAGCGTGCAACTTATTAACATGAGGCAGTTCATAAACTGTACATGAACTCTGATTTGTTAACACATTTAACTAAGACAAATTCGCATTTATATTACAGACAAAAAAAATAAATAAACAATTCGCAACAAGATGGAAATGAGATTATCATCTACTGCTATCCAACATTAGTGAGGTTGGGCTACTGGAATTTAAATATGAAAAGCCATGTTATTCTTAGTCTGCAATAAACTAATATTGACTTTTATTAAATGCAATTTAAATTACATATATTTAAATTATATGAATTTCTATAATAGTAAAAATTCTTGATGACTTGGACACGTACCAATATCTTATCCAATAACTAATCACATGTCATTTTATTAATTACTTTGTAAGATCACAATTTTAACTAACGTAATATTTACAATATCAGAATATTGATCAGAAATATATTTTTTCTGAATCGTTTATAGAAATGATTCGTTGAAACTTCTTTTTGCGGTCAACATTTAATCTTATATTTTTATTATAAAGCATATATATATATATATATATATATATATATATATATAAAAATATATATATATATATATATATATATATATATAAATATATATATATAAATATATATATATATATTTATATATATATATATAAATATATATATATATATATTTATATGTATATGATATGTATATATATATGTATAATATAATATATATATTTATGTATATAATATAATATATATATATGTATATAATATACATACACTGCTGGCCAGTTAAATTGCAGCTCCAAGAAAAAGTGGTGGTGGTACATAACGCAGATTTGCAGCATCCTCTCTCCCCGGTATCTCCAGACTCGAATGTGACCATCGTAGTGTTGTAGACAGAAGCGTGACTTGTCAATAAAGACGATTTTATTCCATACTGCCGTTTACATCCTTCTTTCACAGCACCATTGACGGCGGAGACGCCTGTGGTTCTACTTCAAGGGCGGACGAAGTAATGGACAATTTCAGACAGACTACTCTGTTGCAAACGGCATCGAAGGTTATGCGCAAACACTGTATGATGTGTTACAGACTGAATATGTTGTGCTATGGTTCGTCATGTGGCTGAACGATCCATCTCTGTCATGCCCACAATTTGCTTCTCAGCAAATGAAGTGGATTATTGAGGTTCATACAAAAGAACACCACGGTTCGTCGTACACTCCTGCATCCAACTATCACATATCAGCATTATAGTTATTTGGTTTCATCCAACATGACTACCGATTTCACTGAAAGATAATCCACAATCTCGCTAGGTTACTATCGAACCTTTGTTGAACTCGCATAATTGATCAACAAAACATCGCTGTTTTCTATAAGGCAAAGTTAATTAAAAAAAAAAAAAAAAACACAAATGCCGAATTTGAACTCGTCAAAATCTCCAAACGTTAAATAACGCTTCGAAGTGGCACCCCAGGCGCGTGTAATGAGCATATGTGCTGGAAGTCTAATCATTTGAAAATCTCACCTCTACTTATGCATGTTGTAAATTTCATGTCATTTGCAAATTTCCTTCAGGGTGTTGCATTTAAGGTGGCCAGCAGTGTATATAAATAAATAAATAAATGGATATTGATAGATAGATAAAATTAAGCATTCTTTATATATAAAAAGTATACACTAAAATGGCTAATTAAATGACTATTTTGCTCTTATACATGTAAAGGTACCCAAGCACGTTCTTTTTTAAATACTTTCAGGAAATCCTAATTTAGCTGTATTTCTTCAGACTATAAAGTGAGAAACATGTGCATAATTATGTTGAACTTACATGCGCTGGAACTATAAGTAAGAGTTATTCAAACAGTTTCATGCTTGTAGATAAAATTCAAATAAAAAGTAATTTACATAATAGAAGTATATAAATGCGCAGGAATGACTTTCTGCTTTTTTTCTATAATTTCATAGCACATCTTTTTTTTATATTCTATAATTTATGGTGTTACTACAGATTAGTAAAAGCAAGATTTCCCGCATTTTGTAGCAAAACAGTTTCAACTCTCATTGAAATGTAACTATATTCTTTAAATTAATTTATAAATTGTAAAATATGGTAAAAATTTCAAAATTCGATTATTACAAAAATTAATAGATTTATTTTTTTAAAATTGTTTTTTAAAGGATATATTATTAAAAATATTCCAGTGTAAAACACAAAAGACTTTATATATATATATATAATAATATTATTATTATTATTTATAACACGCTATGTCAAATAATCAAACATCAGAGAATTCGTCTTTTGAATTGTTGCATCGCTACAGATATAGATGATAAGATTTCCTCAAGCTTGTATCTTGCGTATTTACAAAATAAATATACTGTTATCATTGATCCTAAATGCAATATTGATAATGAATCAGATATATATATTTGAGATTAACCAGCATGGCGTATAGCAATGACATGTGTCAGTATATTCGAGTAAAAGTAAAATGATTATTGAAGGAAATTGATTCAAAAGAAGATTGATATAAGAAATAGAATCATAAATATATTTTACCGATTATTTTTTCGGCTTTTATAATCAAATACAATCTGAATTGTAACTGTGGAAATATGGTTCTTATAATTAAAATGGCGAACATTCGTTCCCCACTATAATTTATTGTTTCTAGTGTCTATAACAAAATTTTAAAATCCTTAGTTAATAAAAATGATGAATGATAGTTTTTATTCAATGTTTATTTAGAAATAATATGACTAGTTTCATTATCTATAAAAAAATTTAAATGGGGAATATAAATATATCAAATAGAAAAAAAGAGAAACATTGAGATATTAAATATTCCACACGTTAGAATTAAATTACATGTATATCTTTTACGATTAAATTACGTAGTTATATTCTACAATTAAATTACATACATATCTTTTTGTACAATTAGGAAATTTATTAGGGAAAATAAACATACTTTTTTGAATAAAATGTCAACCACAATTTAGGAACTCTGATTTAACTAGCAATGATTCCTACACACTGAACTAAGGAAGATTCAACACAGCAGAGACAAGTAATTCTTTTCTAAATAAAATATATGCTTTTATTCAAAGCAATTATCTTGAAATAATTTGTAAAATTTTTTCAGACATAATAGCTTACATATGAAAATTTTCCAAATTTTTTCAACTCGGAAATTTTTTTACGTTGGCAAATCATTACAACTTCTTAAAATTGGAAGAAAACTTTTATCTTTGTAAAATTGGATGATTTTTCTTAAGTATCTAGATGACTTAGATTATCAAATTTATTAAATAAAAATAGCATTTATGATACTGTTATTGATTTTTACATTCTTTACCATTCTCACTGCGATATTCATGCTCAACTAGTTCATGATTTAACCGAGTTATCTACAATTCTACAAGAAGTTTATCTAAGAAAAAATGGAATTTTTACATATTTTGCATGTAGTTATTTTATGAATTAAAATATTGTACTATTTTTTCTTACCTATAGACCAAAGTGTTACCTTACAATCATTTGACTATTTGTAACGAATGCTAAACTTTTATACTTATTTTTAATTATAGTAATTTAAATTGAAAAATAATGATACTCTAGTCCGATTCATTTACCATCAATATTGGTAAACATTCTTTCAAATTTATTATTGTGATTTCATTTCTCATATATTCATTTATCTTTATTAGCTATAGTTTAGTGTCACAGCATCTCATTTTAATTCAAATGCAGTTGAATTTTTCTCCCAACACATAGTCGTCAATCAAATGTTTTCTTTCCAATCAATCAAATGTTATCGTTCCAATCAATCAAATTATGCATTACATTCTATTTTAAAATTTTTTCCCTCATTTTTATTTGATAAGTGCACGAGAATGTCTCTCGATTATAAAGTGAACTCTCGATCTTGTGCACTGTAATTTTTTTCAATTCGCATTAATCTTGTGCTAATTTTTCCATTCATTTTCCATCACCTCTAACAATCAAGCTTCACTAGAATTAATATTTAGAATAGTAATAATAACCACAAAAATAGCCTAACATATATTGTTTCTATGGCATAGATACCTTATAATGAAGAAGGCCAAATTCTGAGTTCAGTGACTTTTTAGAGGATTTTTCATTACATCTAGCAACCTGGTTTTTATTACGTCATAGGTATGGAGACCTATAAGAATTATGCAGAAAATTCTAATTTGGCAATCCTAGCATTTACGCCATTGCAAACGTCCCAATGCGTCGTCCTGATAACATTTCTTCACCAGAAAAATTCAGAATGTGGCATCCTGTATTACACGACATCTGTGCATTTTCTATGAATAATTTATTTCGATTATCATCACTGTTGTCCTAATTTTTTATAGTTAGTTTACCTTGTTCAATAAAATGTAATATTTCATATAAATCTTAACAGGAATAAGTGCAAAATTATACTGCAACGTAAAGTAATTTTTTGAATGTAAAACTGAAAAGTATATTTTTTTATTCATATTAGAGTTGGATAAATCTTTAGATATAATATTTAACTGATGCAGATAACCTAAAAACAACATTTATGTAATGTAATTTCTAATAAACATAGTCTTTTGAATAAAGTGATCAAATTTATGTATGTTCTATCATCTTTGATACACATATTGCTGTTAATTTTCTTTTTTAGTTTCTATTGATGCACTTAATCAAATGTGCAATTTTTGAACACGTGTCAACTATTTATTATCATAATTTAAACGGTGATAAAAAAAATTTACAAGATTAAGATAACAATATCAATATAAATGGTGGTACAAAGAATTCCCCTTGGAACATTAATTTCCTTAACTTTTAAAATCGAAAACTTTATGTAATTCTTAAGCAAAACAGAATGATTCATTTAATACTGTGGTTTTTATGTCTTATAATTTTAGTATTTATCTGAAAGTTAATTTCACTTGTAAATAATTTAATTTCTTTTAATTTTATGAATAAAATCCTGAGAAAATTTTAGTAATTCTTAGTTTGAACAAATAATCATAAACTTTTTTACATGTTCTTAAATTCTTGAAATTATTCGCTTGTTCTAAAACATTTTACTTACCAGTTTGTAGAGGGATTCTTCAGTGGTTAGAGATGTGAGACAAACTCCATTGACTACTTCTGCCATTTTTAATGTTATTTATTTAATCACTGATACTAGAAATAGTAACAGGTATTCTTAATCCCTTATGAAACAACAAAATGAAGAGTTGATATGACAGACAAGAGTTTATATGAAGAGTTGTTTGCCTGAAATCACATCAACATTTCATTTTTTTGAATCATCATGCGAATCTTTCATAACATCAGAAAAAGATTGATAATATAAAAATAAAATTCTAAATTACAAAATGTTCAAATAAAATATTGAAAAATAGCAAGTATAGAAAATAATATAACCACATCAATAATAATAACTTCTATCATCATAATAACCAACTATACCAGTCCTTGAAAAGTAGGAAATAAAAAAACGAATTTGAAGTATTTAGTATAAAAATTTAAATTATTAATTTTTCTCTGACTATGAAGGCACAAACATCACTCAAAATATGTAGCTCTGGAAATAATATTACCAACGCAATAGTAGAAAAAAAATATTCTTAGATATTTGTGCGCCTCTACATAAAATATTAGAAACTTAAACATTCTAATGCTTTTCGTTAAATAAAAATAGTTATAATGTATAACTATTTCAATCTAATTTATTATTGCTGTGTTATGTAATGAGTAAACTACATGAGTAATAGCGATTTCAATTTGCAAAATTATAGTGAAAATTCCAGACAAAGCCAGTGTCTTAGGGCTTTACGTTCCCAATGCTCAGGTCCCAGGTTCAATCCTCGGGTTGTGCAAGGTCAATTTTACCTTCCATCCTTTCAGTAGGTCAATAAATTTTATATATAAAGTGCAAAAAAATTCATAAAAATTTAGGAAGAATAAAAAATTCATTTTATAATACAAATATTTGTGTGTGTGTGTCATATTACTACTGCATCGTCTATGTTATTTTGCAAAGTATTTAATTTTCAAGTCAAATCCATGTGACGGAATCATTATCCTATATAATCATCCTGTAAACATTAACTCAGAGACATGGGTCTTCTGAAAATTATAAGGAATGTAATAAATAAAAAAGTGTGGAGGCGCATTGGCAAATCAGAAATTTCCTATGAGCAAACAAAATATTGTTCAGGAACAAAGAGGAAATAGCCCAAGAGCAAGAGAAAAATTGACCAAAACTCCAAATATAATTATTTTATATTTATTTATGATTTCTAAATGAAATACAATTTATTCCAAATTTGTTTTTTGTTGATTAATTATAATTACAAAAATATGTAAGTTCCATAATAATATCATGAAACATGCATTTATAATTGCAATTAAGCATACCAATATGTCAACTGCATAACAAAGCCAGTGTCTTAGGGCTTTGCGTTCCCAATGCTCAGGTCCCAGGTTCAATCCTCGGGTTGTGCAAAGTCAATTTTACCTTCCATCCTTTCAGTAGGTCAATAAATTGAGTACCAAGCATGCTTGGGTACTTAAGCGCAGGAGATTTTCTGACCACTGAACGGAATTTATGCTTCGCGCCCCAGGGACCGTCGGTCAGAAAAAAAATAGATATAGGCATTGTAGGCCGTGGTCCACATATAAGCTCTCATGCTACTGAGCTCAGTTTTAGTTTTTATTAGCAAAAAAGCTTAATTGTATTCTATAGGAAAAGATGATTCAAGGTACGATATTTTTAGCTGCAAGCATATGTATTTGAAATGTGGTGCAGAGGTTGAATCGAAACTTAAAATTTTATAAGGCATAAAAAGAGAAGAAAATTATTGTAGCAAAATATACTACTTGAAATATTAATATAAAAAATATAAAAACAAAATTAAAATTTAACTATGTGAAATAAATTAATTATTTTGTAAAATGAAGGAATTGTCTTAGAAACCCATATTTTTGTAGTTATTATGTTTCAAGAAAATTACTTTTGTTATTATTTATAACACCACAAAGATTTTAACTTCCTTTGATCTCTTTTTAGATAATACCCAGATAAGATATATAGCTTAGTCGCACAAATTATCATTATTACATTTTTATTTAATTTCCTTAATTACGAATTTAAAATTTGATAATTTATGAAAATAAATTGCAAATTGTATCTTTTAAATTAGTTAGTTCAGAAAATGGATGTTGATCAAGAACAATGCGTATATCTCATCCATAATGTTGTCAAACATTAAAGAATATTCAATTACAACACTATACAACACTATTCGAAAATGTTTTTTACTTAAATGTATTTACTTAAAAAGTTTTAACAATTGACATTGGCTATCACATAGTAAAGAAAATAGTAATCATAACCAACATGACATAATACAAAGTTTAATTCAATTGCAAAAAATAACCACTTTATAAATAATACTTTTTAATTCAATTAAAATGCAGTTTTTTTCTATTTATTTATGATTATTTTAAAATTTTTATAATAAATATTATATTGAAAGGCACAAATGTTTTTCAAAATATTATAAAATAGAAAATTATTTTATTCAAATTTTCAATCTTGAAATCATTTAATTTGTTTAGCCAAAACATCCTATACATTTTAAAAATTTCTATAGATTATAAAGTGAAATTTTTAGTATTAAAAATAGCATTAAATATTCTCGTTTTAAAATTTGAAAATCATATTTTTTAATCTCACAGAAAATTAATTTCTGATAATTTAAAATATTGAAAATGAAAAAACACAAATATTTTTCTCTTTCCTAACAACAAAGGATGAAAGAAAACAAACCTTATTTATAACAAATCTCTCTATTTATTTTCCGCCAAGTATTTTAATTAATAAATACTGTATTACAGGGATTAAAAAATAGATTTCACTAAGTAACTTAAGTAGTTTGTAACTGAAAATTACTTACTAGTTTTAAATGATGGTGTAAAGTTATTTTTATATCATAGTAAGCAAGTAGCTGAATGTTAACTATTCTAATTTTCAATTTAAAAGTTCGTTGGTTGGAATCCCATCTCAATTTCTGAAGTTTGTCTAGAGTCAGACTGTTCCTTAAATTATAGCTCCAAACGAAAATGAATTTTTACGTGGAAAAAAATTGATAAGCAATTTTCCACTAAAGTTATTTTATGTTTTACTTGAATAACTGTGTTAAACATAGCTCAGGTATTCATAGAAACTTTACTTACTCTTTCTTCTCCCCGAACTCAAGTATGTTGTGAAGTAATTATCCCTTAAACTCACATGTGGAAATAGATTATTTATCCAAACACACAGTTCTTCTAATAAATATAATACAAATATACTTAATTTACGTCTTATTACAATGCCTCATTTACAAAGAGTTTAATTCTTGTGTCTATTTTCCATGCAGGCTCTAACGGAAAAAAAAAAAAAATTTATTTAAAGTTTTTCCGAACTCAAACAGGCAGGTTAACGTTCGTCTAAATATGTCACGACTTCTCATCCGACCACAAAGAGGCAATGATGATTATCCACCACCACGCGTACAATCAGATGCAAGAACTTTCCTCTCCGTAGCCACACTGTCTAAAGTGAAGTGTCCAAAGTAAATAAACACGTATGAAAGGGTAAAGCCAATTATTTTTAGCCAAAAAAGTAAAAAGTTGCGGATGAGGAGGAACAAGAATTATTTTTTCCGAAGTGGCATTGCTTACAAGACATTAGATTTATTGTAGAAAAGCATCGAGGCTGTTTTTGAGGAGGTAGTTTCTCAAGAAAACAACTTTTTAAGGGATCCAAAGTAATTCATTACTGCTATTTCCCTTTTAACTGCTTCTGATCTTCAGTGCAAAATTTCCTCCATGGTTTAAATTACGCTAAATTTTAAGCACGCCATAAAAACAGTGACATATAAGTAGTATATGGGGGGGGGCTAGAGGACACTCAAAAAATGCAATATTTTTTGCAAAATAAGACCTATTTTGCAAGTTTTATAGCTGTTTTTTGATAAAAATTTGCAAAAATAGAGCATTTTTGATTTTTAAAACTTAAACAAAAAAGTGTGTTTTTCACTAAAAAATGACGTCTTTTTCACTAAAATATACAATATTTTTAGTGTTTTTAAGCTGTTTTTGATGAAAAATAGAGCTTTTTTTCACTTTCAAAATTTCAACAAAAAAATTTGACCTTCCATCGAAAAAATGATCACTAAAAATGCATTATTTTTATGTTTTTAAGCTGTTTTTCGATAAAAATTGAGTTTTTTAAGCTGTTTTATTATAAAAATTTGTGTTTTTTTGGATATTTAAACGAATGTTTTTTTTTATAAGAAATGCAAGGTTTTTTGAAAATATGAGATAAAAGACGTTGTATGTGTTTTTTTAAAAAGATAAAGATTTAAACTTCTTCTAACTCGTAATCATAATATATATCATTTATTTTACCTTTGTAATTAAACAGATATTTATTTTTATTTATTTTTTTAATTGCTCTTTCAGATAAATCAGCATGGCAAGAACTTAAGTAAAATTCTTTTCCATTATCGTTTACTTCTAGTTTTGCAATTAATGAAGATCCAAATTTTGTTTTGATTTTTTTCAAAGATATCAAATTGTATTTTCCAACTTCTAAATCTCTCAATTTAAAAGTTTCAGGATATATATTCTTTTTGATGTTGTTGAATTCTTCCATTTATGATATTTCATTTTATTAAATGATTTTACGTTTTCAAAAATATTTTCTGAAGATATTTATTTATAATGTAATAAGATGTTTCATCTACTAGATCAAGTGCTTTTTCTCTTATATCCTTATTTTCAACTTTTAAAATTAATTCTCTTATTTGATCAATATATTTCATTATTAAATCATCAAGTCCATATCTGTCATATATTTTATTGATTTCAATTAGCTCGTTAATTAATTTTGAATTCTCTATTATTTCCTCACTAATATCTAAGTGTTTTATTTCTTCCATTTATTACAAACTATTTTTTTGAATGGATTTCTTATACTGACAACATTTATATAGACTGCACATAGGACCTAATATTCTAGGACATTTAGGTACATCAATATCAACAGCTGGTATATTTAATTCTTCAAATATTTATTTTTCAATTGTTTCTCCTTTATAATCATATAAATACTGTATATAATTTTTAACATTTTCATTACTAATCCATAAACTTTTATCGTCTGAATATCTTTTAAATCTTAGACCGTGAGATTCATGAGTACATTTACGAACAATTTTCATTTCTTGTTCTGTTAATTCATAATTGGGTGTAAATACTTGAATTGTTTCAGCAATTGGTTCTGTTAAATGTGTCCAACTAATTTCTCTGATGATTTTTTTATCTGGAAGGATAAATCCTTGAATATTGAATATCAATGATATATCAGTCATTTTATTTTAAATACATTTTTATAAATAATTTTAAAAATTGAGAATAAAAAATATTAAAGATATAAAATGTACTGAAGATATAAAATATTAAAGATATAAAATACTGAAGATATAAAATATTAAAGATATAAAATACTGAAGATGTAAAATATTGAAGATATTAATATCCAAAGGGAACTGTGTTATAATCATCCAAGATTCTACGTTTATCAAATCCAAACATATATCTCTTATTTGATTTAGTACTTGAAATGTCTCTATTTTTTTGTATTTTAAATTGGTTAATTTCAACATCTATACAATCAGTTTCACCTGTAATTATTTTCATTCGGTAATCAAAATCTAACATTGTTTCACTCTGATAAGACATTTTAAATCCTTTTACTTTTCCATGTGCAGATCCATCATTAAGTATATATCCATAATCTTTACTAGCTCCAGATATCCAATATTTCATATATTTATCATTTCCAAGTTCATCTGTCCAATCTCCTAACATACATCCTGTTTCAATATCTTTGGTTCCATCATCTATATAAACAACGCTATCTGTATCGTAATATATAACTTTTTCTTTTAATTTATTTAACATTTTATATAATCGTATTCTAGCAGAACTGGTTGTAAATGCTGCTATATAAATATTTGTGTTAAAGTTATTTTTCTCATATTGTTCTTTCATTTTGTAACTCATTTCTACGCAATCATCATTCATAAATACCATGTTTAAATCTTTTATTGTATCATCTAGTATAATTCTATAGAAATCTTCAATCTCCATTACATATTCAGTTTGTTTCATATTTTTTCGCTGTCCAAACTTTCCCCATAAGGAGTTCAAACATATTTTAGTTATAAATCTCAAACCTGGATTTTCTTCTATGTTTTTCAATTTTATACCTAATTTCTCTTTAACTACCTTCTTATATTTCTTTTCATTTTTAAAATTATTTTTCCATTTATCACATGTTTCAAGTTTAATTTTTAAAAACAATTTTATGTGCTCTTTGAATAATTCATTTGATTTATTTTCAAAGTTCCAAACTTCATAAATATTCATTATTTTATATCCTTTTTTAATAGCTAATTTCATTTCATCTGTAGTCCAAGTACCTATAAAACATCTTTCGCTATCGCTGTGTTTACATTCTGAATTTCTGATAAAGTAACAATCTTTACATTTCTTTTTATCAAGAGACGATTTGAAGTGTTTACAATGAAGGGTTTCAGAACATGATCTACATATTGAAAACAACAGTTTTTCTTCTTTATAAGGTAGTAGAGGATTATATAATTTCCGAGGAGGCAGTACTTTACATTTTATTAAACCATACCAATTTTTACTATATTTTTCACGGTTAAATATTTTATCAGGATGACCAACTGGATAATAATCAAAGTAATTAACTGTTGGATATAAAGATGTTACATCTAGGTATCTTCCTTTTTCATTTGTTTTAAATTCATATCTTAATTTAGTGGGTTCACATCTACCACAATAAAAAGCATCTCTAGGATTTAGAGGTTCGATGAATTCTCTTTTCCATTCTTTTTTCATGTATTTTTTCATATCTTTATTATTGTCAAAAGCACATTCCCACATAGCTATTAATTCATATCTTTCTTTCATTATTTTCTTATTAATCTTTTTAGTTCTTTCATATAAATCTTGCATCAACATTTGATTTTTAAGATTTATTTGTGTACCAGAAAAACAATTTTTACATCCATGCCAATAACAGCCATGGAATTGAAAAACTGTATTTTCATGAAATCCATCAACTTTATAAGATTTATTTCCTAGTTTCAATTTTTTCTCTCCTCCATTCAAAGCATGTTGAATATTAATATTTTCCTTTTTTGAAATATAATCTAACCAAGCAATTGATTTTTTACTGTATTGATCTTTGTGAATTGTATCATTATCAATAGCTATAGTATCTTTTTTCAAGAATTTATCTCTGTAAATACCCATGCACACACCTGCTAACGTTACATATTTAAAGGGATCTATATTAACAGTTTCTAAAAATAATCTTCTCAATTCTAAGCAACCTTTTCTCAAAATATCTATATCTGATCTACAATATTTTATAAATTCTTTTTGAAAATCAAATGTTTCATTTTTAACAGAGTTATACCATTTATTAAAATTATTTCTTTCATTAGTAACCATTGCATCATATCCATAGTAATTTTTATCAGGATATTTACCAACATAATTTTGTTTACTTTTCGTATTAAAAAGATGTGGAAAGTATCCCTTACCTAATTCAGTTAATCCAAACGTTTTTGGAAATTTTTTAAGTGGTATCATTGTGAATTTTATAGAAACAATAAATCTTATATTGTAAGCAGGAGAATGCATATAAGTTAATTTATTACCTTGGTATATAGTAAATACTTTGATGTTATTTTTTAAACAATATTTAGCTAAAAATTAAAAATCAAATCCTTTTCCTAAAGGAGTTAAACAGGTATATCCATAATGATTATCTTTAAATAACCAACTACAAAATTCATTTTCATCTTTAAATATTTTCTCTTTACCTTCATAATCGTGACATATTAATATATTAACATTATGAATTCCAGTTCTTTGAATTGTTTTAGGATCAAAAAATATATATATTTTCAGTGTAATCAAATTTACATTTGCTATTTTTTTCTAAATTTATTAATTGAATATTAATATTTATTTACTTTTATAAATATATTAATATTTATTTATTAAATATATTTTTCAAGTAAATAATTTTAAATTAGGAATATACTCATTAAATAATTTTTGAAGTAATTAAAATATAAATATATATAAATCTTTTTCTTTTCTAATAATTTTTTTAATTCGAAAAGTTTCTCTTAATCTATAAACCCAAACATCTAATAAATCACAATTATCTTCAAATTCTTCAAATATATCTTTAAATATTAATCGCTTGACATAATGTAATTTTAATATTCTTTTTATATGTAATTCCATTATCCTTATATTATCATAACTATCTAATTTAAAATCTGGTCTTCAAAAAAGTACAACTATGTGATGATTTCTATGTCTTAAGTTATCATATTCTAATTCTATTCTAAATGTAAATAGACTGATATTCAATAGTAATACTTTTATAATATTTCTTCAAACATATTTATTTAAATATAAAATAGCGTCCTCTTAAAAAATTAATAATAAAAACACAAAATAATAAATTTTAAAGGGAGGCTACAAAACGTACCCCCGCCTTTTATGAATAAATTATTGATAATTATTGGTATATCATTTTAAAAGTGTGGGTGATTTACTCACCTTGAATTAAAGCTTTTTTGACTATCCATCTATTATATTCTTCTGGATAATTTAATCACTTTACAAATAAATTGTTTCCTTTCTTTTTTATTATTTTTTCAATTTTTGTACATTATCATTTTATTACATTTAACTAATTCATTCTCATAATAAGTGCCTTTGATTTCTTGGTTGTTTAAATCTCTTATTGTATAAGTAATTGGATCTGTTTTTAACATTTCAGATATTATAAAAATTTCACCTGTAAATGTAGGATGATAACCTCTTGTAAATGTTTCTTTATATTTTGAAATTCTTACTTTATCACCTTCTTTAAATTTTGGTTTTTTGATTATCTTTTTAACATACAAATTATTATATACAATATTTTCATTTTCTTTTTTACTTGCTTCTGTTGGTGTCATTTTAATAGATCTATGATAAGAGTTATTATAATTGTAAACTAATTTATCTAATACATCTATATATCGTCTTGTATTATTAGCTGCTAAATATTTTCTTATTTTTAAATTTAAAATTCTATTGAATCGTTCAACTACTGAGCATTTAATTTCTGTATTATTAGTACCAAACCACTGAATATTATTTTTTGAAAACAATTTTTGCGTTAAAGAAGATAAGAACTCCAAACCATAATCAGATTGAATATTTAATGGTTTTCTCTCTTTGAATATCTTTTTAAAAGCATTTGATACTTCATCACCTGTTTTTCTTTTAATCGGAACAGCCCATGCATATTTACTAAATATATCTATAACAGTTAATATGTAATTGATACCATCATTATATTTACTAAATGGTTTTATGAATAATAAATCTGCTTGCCATTGATCATCAATATGAGATACATAAATCCTTCTTCTTTTAAATTTTCTATTAATTGGTTTATATCTTGTATATACATCTTGAGTATGAAGAAAATCAGTAATATCTTTTTGAGTAAATTTAGTTTTTCTTTTTAACTCATTGATACCACAATAACATTTCAAAGGATCATAATATAATTCTTTTAAAGTGTCATTTGTTTTTTTAAAAAAACACTTTTCTTTGAATTACAATTGACACAAATTCCTTTCATCATAGGTTTTCCATTTTTGGATGTAGTAGTTATAACGTCTTTACTATCTGTATGTGTTTTACATTTTAATCAGTAAATAAGTGAACCCATTCCAAATGTCTTTTTTGCTTTTATGATTGGTTTAACAATTCCGCTTTCTAATCTTTCACGAATTGTAGGATTTGGAATTTCATCTAATTCTTTTAACATATTTGTATCACATATTTTATTTCTTGTTTTAGTACCTTTATTTTTTAAATAAGGAATATCATGTCTATATGCAGTTTCATCAACTCTGTTAATTGGTTTGTTCCATTCTTTGTATGATAAATCTGGATTTAATCTTGTTTTTCCATGTAGTAATTGAGTTCCAGGTCCCGTAAATGAATGTCCAGGTAGATGCATTTCAAATGGTAAATTATTAATAGATTTATTAATAACACCTTTTCCATTTTTACATTTGCAATTCTTTTTATTACACATTTATTTAGATATAAAATTATTTATCAACATACTTATAACCATTTAATTGAGTTTTCTGTATATATTTTTCTAGAGGAAAATATTGTAAATTTTGAATATATTCATCTTCTCTCATATACACTTCTTGTTCAGTCAAACTATTTGATTTCAATACATTTAATAACTGCTTATAAAATTTATAAGCTTGTTTGTATTCACTCTTCTTAGCAGCGATATTTAAAGACTTATCAATTATTTCAATGACACCCGCTGTTACACTCAATGCTGATAAGGTAAGAAAAACGAATCCAGATAAACCAGATGCGCTGAATAAAAACCTACTAACTGATAATGAAACACTCAATTTATTCATCAATTGATAAGACTTTCAATAGATATAAACTCTCTTTTCAAATATTCTTCCATTTATAAAGGCTCAAAATTTCTTCGATATCTCATATTTATATTTACTGAATCCAACATAAAGAAATCAAAACGTTTTTGAATTGCTTTCTTGTATAATTTCTTAAATTCTTCATTTGTAAGATTTCCATCAATTTCTCTAATTATCTGTTGGATTTCACTTGGTTGTAAACTAAAGAAAATAAAATAATTACAATTCTTTCTTATATTAATAGGAGTAGAATAATATGATTGACTCAGATAAATAATGGATGCATTTTTCTTTCTTCCTCTGATAAACAATTCAGCTATATCGCTTTGATCTTTTTCAGTTATACAATCATCAAAAATTACTAGATTTTTCATACATGGATCTAAATCATCTACTTTTATGAATTCTTTGGAATCAGAAGAAAATAATACTTGTTCTTTTTTATATTTATTAAACAATTCCAACAATAATTCTTTTCTCTTTATGTTTTTACAATTTACAATATCTTCTCTTTCTATGTCATCAAACATTGTAAAATTTTCTTGCAGTATAATATATTTTGGTTCATAAATATCTTTAGCACATGCAAACAATCCATCAAATTTCAAATAATCATATATTAAATTAACAAGCAAATTAGTTTTTCCAGATCCTGAACTGCCTACAATTAAAAGTCTAAAAGGATGTTTTGGTAATGAAGAATTTTGATTTTCATCTGTAAATTCTTCAGGTTCTGTATAATCTTTTATTTTTATCATTTATTTATTTTTAAAACATCTACTCGGAGTAAAAAATAATCTACTCGTTGTAAAAAATAATCTACTCGGAGTAGAAAAATATTTATTGATAAATAATTGTATATTATTAAACGTGAAAGAAATAAAAAATTAAAGCAACAAATTAGAAATGAGTTAGAATTAATAAAATTACAATCTGAAAAAAGGAAAAATAATGAAGTTAAACTTGAATCCGATTTAGGTATTGAAAAATCATTAAGAGAATTTCATAAACCAGTAATTAAAAAATTACAAGACCAAGAAATTTCAAGAAAACAAAATCTTGAAAGTATTCAATATGCTATAAAAGATTTAACATGTAATATGTCTTTTTTACCTCAACATGAATTAATTAAACATTTGGACTATTCTTCAGTTGCTGGAAATTTAATAGATAAAGCTGAGGGAATAATAAGATTGAATTTTAATAAAGATTTAGATTTTGATTTACTTAAAAATGAAGGATTTGTATTGCCTTCTGAGCTGTTAAATAAAACAGATGAAGAGTTAGATGAAATAATTAGTATAGCAAAATCCAAACGAGATGATTATAAAAGACTTAAAGGAAATTTAACTAAAAACAGAAATTAAAAAAACCAGTGAGAAGAAAAAACAAAATATACAAGATAAAATAATAGAAGCCGATTCTAACATGAATGGATTAAAAATGTATATAAAAGCATTAAATACCCTTAAAGCAGGAAATGAATATATAGGCAGTGGTATAAACAAATTAGATGAATTAAGAAATAAAATATGCAAAGGCTCTAAATCTAAAAATTTATATAATCAAATAATTATTATTCTAGATAAACTTTTAAAAGAAGGAACATTAACAAATGTTTATGTATAAAAGAATATTATAAAAATTTTTTACTTTAAATAAATGTATGTAACAAAAAAATTTATTTGAGTGATAATATCAAATTTCAAAATTAAAATCTGGATATAAAAAAGGAGAGGAAGTTTCTTTGCAAATAGATAAAAGTAAAACTTCTAATTATGATTTACATCTTACCAATACACAAATCAATCAAATTGCAAAAAGTAAAAGAATTACAATTAGAAAAACTCAGTTACAAAAAACTGGAGGATTTTTACCATTCATGATTCCTATTCTACCATCTTTAGGTCTTGGAGTTGCTAGTGAAGCAGCAGGATGGGGTACTAAAAAAATATTAGATAAAATTTCAGGAAATGGAATTAAAAAAAAAAAAAAAAAAAAAAAACGTTGTGGAAAAGGGGTTTATATTTACTCGGAATATCCAACAAAATAATAGAAGAAAATATGAAAAACGAAAGAGGATTTAGATGTACATTTACTATAGATATGCTACCTAAAAATATAAGAAAATTTGAAAACGGAATTATTAATTTAGATGTATCTAGAAGTAGTGGAACTCATTGGGTTTGTTATTATAATGATCCACAATATTTAATTTTGTAGAATACTTTAATCCCTTTGGAGATTATGAATATGAAAAAATAAAAATAAAAAATGATTTTCTTCCTAAAAATATAGTCAATTATTTAAAATCTTCAGGAAAAGAAATTCGTTATAATTCTAGTTTTTTACAACAACCTACATCTGTAAAATGTGGTTTATATTGTATGAAATATATAATTGAAAGAAATAAAGGTAAATCCCCTATTGATGTATTATATTCATTTACTCAAGAACCTAGTATTTCCAATGAGAAAATTGTTACTTATAAATAAATGAAGTACCTCATTTTAGATTCTAAAAATGCTAGTAAATCAGAAGATTTTACAATTGAATATTCTAATCCTTTTGATTTTAAGGAAATAGCAATTCAGTCATTTTCTATGTACATTTCTTGGAATAATATTACTGACAAAAATAAAAAAATTTCATGTTTTGATGGTAAGAAATGGATAGATTTCACTATTACAAATGGTCATTACAGTATAAAAGGTTTGAATTGTTACATGGTTAAATACTTTGGAAATGATCCTCCAATAATATTTGGAATGATAGAAGAAAGACAAAAGTTAGCAATTAAATTGAAAGATCATTATAAAATTGATTTATCCAAAAGTGAATTGTACAAAATTTTAGGATTTGAAGCAAAAATATATGAAGATGCAGAGCAAGAATTTAAATATATAGCAGATATAGCTAATGGAAAAGATAATATTTATATTCATTGTGATATAGTAAATGGTGCTTATATAAATCACTATCAATCTGATGTGATTTACTCATTTACAACCACAAATCCTCCTGGAAGTTTATATTCTAAAGAATTTGAGAAACCTATATTTTTTCCAGTTAAATCTGATTCCATTCATAGAATTAGAGTGAAAATTACAAATCATAGAGGTGAACGAATTGATTTAAATAGACAAGAAGTACAGTATAGATTTATAGCTAAATAAATGAATAAACACAGATTGTACAGAAGAGTAAGAAAATAGAAGGAAGAGGTTTCTTTTCTGATTTAATAGAAAAAGCAAAACCTATTATAGAAGAAAAATCTAAAGATTTCATAATAGAAAAATTAAATGAGATTTTATCAAAAAAGAAAAAACATGGTGCAGGATTGAAAATTTTTTATCCTAAATAAATGAACAAAATTTATGATTTGAGTGATACCAGTTATTATTATAATAACGAAATTGAAAGCTTTGAATATAGAGAAATTAAACATGAGAATAGAGATAAAAACAATCCATATGAAAATGCTACATATAATTTCTTTATAAATGATACAAATGCTAATATATTATATTCTGAAGTTTATCTGCAAAGAGAAATTAAAATTGTAAAAGTTGATGGAAGCAATATAAATAATGAAAATATTACTTTTGTAAATGGTGGTGGTTTAATTAATTCGAGCAGATTAACAATAGGAAATACTGAAATTGAATCTACTATTAATTATAAAGCAATCATGAATCAAGTTTTAGGATTGATAAATTTCACACCTGATTATTCAACATCGGAAGCTACTAATATGTTTTTCTATATGGATACTTCTGAATATGCTGACAGAGATAATTTCAAATATAATGGAACTTTGGTTGATGCAACTAAAATTACTGATTTTTATAATAACTTCAAAATGAATGAAAAATTTAATGATGGATTTGCAAAGAGATGGAAATTCACTAAAGGTAGTCAAACTGTAAGAATATGGATACCGTTAAAATATATACTTGATTTTTACAGAGAATATAGAAAAGTACTTACAGGATTTCAAATCAAAATAGAAATTCAAAGAAATGATAGTAAAAATATGTTATATACAGATATTCAAAATCCTGATTTCAAAGCAGTTGTTGAAGATCTATCTCTCTGGTTACCATATGTTAGATTCAAAAATTCAGCTGCTGTAAAATTCAATCACCTAAAATTATCTGATACTCCAATAGAAATAAATTGGGATCATTATAATATTATCAAATCAAATTTATTTAATAAAAATTCTAGTGGATCTTATAATATTCCTGCAACATCTGATGAAGTTTTAAGTTTATACGTCATCCCTCAATATGATGAAATAAATGAAAATATGAACCAAAACAATATGATATTTGATTACTTGGATATGATAGAATGCTGGTTAATGATTAATAACATAAAAGTTCCAACAGTAAGTTATTTCATGGATTTAATTAAAAAACATTATAATCGAATATATGCAGCTCTTTTAGAAGCAGGAATGAACAATATAAATGCAGAAACAGGTTGCATGATAGACTATTCAAATTTTAGTAAATATCCTATAATTTGTTTCAATCTAGAAAACCATGAAAATTACACAAACTTAATAATATAATGATCGAATTCAATTGGGGTTAAAAAATAACACAACCAAAGATTACTTTTTCTATTTCATTTTGAAAGAAAGGAACAAATGCTCTATGAATATGAAATCTGAAGAAATAACTATGATTAAAACATTGAAAGCATAATGAATTTTTTACATTAATAAATGCAGCTTATTATACTTTGTTTGATGATGAAATAAAAGAAGGACCTCCAGGTCCTCCAGGTGTAGGATTTAAATTAACAAACGATGGAAATTACGATACAGAAAAAAGAATTTAAGAAATGTAAATGAACCAAAATTATTGAATGATTCAGCTACAAAGTCTTATGTGGATAGAATTCATGAACATTTTAAAAATGATGTTAGAAATTTATCAGATGCTTCTCTTATTCATTTACAAAATGAAAACTATAATGCAAAACATAAAAGAATTTCAAATGTGTCGGATCCGATAGATTTACATGATACATCTAATATGAATTATGTGAATAAAATTGTAAAAGAATTAGAACAGAGAAGTTTAATACACTCAGCTCAAGGTAGTTTTGATGCTAAAGATAAAATAATTAGCAATATAAAAGATCCTGTAAATAACAAAAATTCTGTTAATAAACGTTACTTAGAAAACAATGCTTTAGTTTTGAAAGAAAATGCTTTTGATGCTATTAACAAAAAATAATTAATATTCCAACTCCTACTGTTAAATACGATGTGTGTAATAAATATTATGTAGACAGAAAAACCCTCATCAATAACAAAAAGAGTGATAATATATTAATAAGAGATAATGATGGATTTTATGAACCTTCTTTAATTAAAAATGGTGTGTATAATTTTGGAAATTTAAGACTTTCAAGCGTTGCAAATCCTGTTATAAATAAAGATGACTCAACAAAAGAATATGTCGATTCTCAAAATTTCTATGCTACTATTAAAGAGAAATCTGCAACATATCATACAGGAGGTTTTAGACCTGTAGAATTCAATTTAATGAGCTCTAAACTACTAGATCCTGATTTAAAACTAGTAACTAATATGCATATGAGAATTACAATTTTTTTGAAATCTGAAAATCGTACTCATAGTCCTTTAGTACAATTACAAATTGGGGAAGAATTTATATTTACTAGACCTTTAACAACTGATACCGAATCTGTTACATGTTTTGCATATGGTAAAAGAAACGATCGTGTTAAATTATCAATTGGTAGTGATGAACAATCAAATAAATTAAAACCTTTCTTGCATATAGAAAAAATAGATTATCTTTCAAAAAACACATGCAGTGGCTTTTATCTTATATTTTCAAAAAATCTTGCATTTCTTAAAAAAAAACATTCGTTTAAATATCCAAATTTTTATAATAAAACAGCTTTAAAATCTCAATTTTTATCGAAAAAACAGCTTAAAAACATAAAAATAATGCATTTTTTAGTGATCATTTTTTGATGGAAGGTCAAATATTTTTGTTGAAATTTTGAAAGTGAAAACAAGCTCTATTTTTCATCAAAAACAGCTTTAAAACACTAAAAATACTACATATTTTAGTGAAAAAGACGTCATTTTTTAGTGAAAAACACATTTTTTTGTTTAAATTTTAAAAATTAAAAGTGCTTTATTTTTGCAAATTTTTATCAAAAAACAGCTATAAAACTTGCAAAATAGGTCTTATTTTGCAAAAAATATTGCATTTTTTGAGTGTCCTCTAGCCCCCCCCCCATATACTACTCATGTATATAGCATGATTTTGAACAATTATAAATAGTTAAGATATGAAATTGTTTGTGTAAAATAAGTGCATTATAAGTTTATTAAGTCTGCTACTGTCAAATTAATATATTTGTCTACATTAACTTCTTTATTTCATGAAGGCTATGTTTATAAATATACGATATATTTATTTCATTTGTCATTCAAGTAGTTGAGGATTAAAAAATAAGTAAAAATTGTAGATAATAATAACTAAAAATGGATAGTAAGAGGTTAAAAATTAAATACTATCACAACATCTGTGATATTTGTTGCAATTAACACTTACACGAACATTTTTTTTTCAACGAAATCAAACAGGATACTAACATTTGCGAGAAAGAAGTGTCTCAATAATATTTTAAATGAAAAAAAGGAAGCTTTAACGCAGTGCAGTAGACAGCCTAAGGATGTTCTTAGGGCATTTTAATAAGTCTAAATTGTTTTCTGGCAGAATTTTGCATAGAAGGAGGGCCTTATTCATGAGTTAGAAGGAAAAATTCCCAAGCACCTGCACTGACAGATATGTATGCAGAAGTAAAACATTGATCTGCAGTATTTCAAAGGTAGTTTGGATTAAAAAAAAAAGCTTTTTGTTTATTTAACAGATTTAATTGAAAATAGTTAAACTGTTTTTTTTATAAATAAGCAAATAAAATAAATATTACGCCTAGGAGTTTTTACTAAACTTAGTGGCAGGACAGTGCATGAGGGAGCTAAGTCCTACAGTGTCCACGTCTGCTTTCATGAACAAGAGTTTGGTAATCATGTCTTGCTTATATAGCCAGCCTAACGTGAAAACCCCAGTATGCTTGGTACTTGGTTTTATTAACCCACTGATAGGCACACACACACAAAAGATGTAATACAATTTTTTATTTGTTTAGTCAAATATTTTAAACATTATTGCCTACTTTTTTTTCTAAGATTTTCTAATAAACTCTAATTGAAAAAGTAATTACTAATTTACTCATAAATGTATTATAGTATGTATATATATATCAAAAAATTCTCAATGAATTCCATGATCTTTTTTTTGTAAAACTGCCTATTCTAGATGATCATATTATAATCTTAAAATTGCTGATGAGATCAGCAACTAAGACAATTTTATTTTAAGACCTAACTAGAGTGTGCTGAAAAAAAATTTGTCCTGTATATGAAACCACAAAACATCGTACATATGAAAAGACAAAACTATCTCATCAACCATCGAACAAAAGTATCTGATATATTTGGTTGAAAGTATGTGATGTAATTGTGATAATTTTAAGTAAAGTAGAATTAAAAAGTATAGTTACAAGGAAGGAATTTCGAAATTTTCCAATGGCAACACCCACTTCTTCATTTTACAAATTCATAAGCGTATTGAAAAACCACAAATGACGCTGTAACGATAAGAACGGGACAAATATTTTCAGTGTAAAGCATTTGGAAAGAAAATCAACATAAAGGACTAGCAACATTGGCAACAACGATGAACAAGGAGATTTCATACACTTTGCATAATTCTTAGAGCTGGACAATAAAAGCATTAACCTCAACGCTTGACATGCAAGTTTAAGAAATAGATTCATTAAACAGAAAGAGATTATTTTTTCTTCAACCAGACTTCTAAATAGGTGAACAAGATTATGATTACAATAAAAACAATGCGGTAAATTGATAAAACTGCTTTATTTGAATGGAAACAGCGAAAATTTATCAGCGAACTTAAAACGAAGGTAAAATCCATATTCCATAAAATAAAAAAGATATATGCGTTTGGTAAGGAAATTTCAAATGAGGGTGACCCTGGGTTTCAGTTGAAATTATTACAGAAGTGCACCGTAGATTATTGCATTTGGTTGTTGTTGCACCTGTATGCTTCTCTGTAGCTATCCCTGTGTTGGGTTTTACCAGTTAGAAGCAGCCAGTTTGGGGATTAAGCAGAAGACCCCTAATACTTGACCTGATATTCCCAGAGGTATCCTTCCACTAGGAGAACATTGCGAACAAGTCGAATTTTACTGTGTCCCAGATGACTTTAGCTAACATGACAGAAATGTGGTTAAGCGGGATTCGAACTCACTATCTTCCGATAATGAACACGACACCTTAACTAACCAAGCAACCGTGTCCTGTGCATTGGGTTGTGGTAGATTAGTGATCAAAAGTATCATCCTTCTGTCCGGTAGGGCTAGGTTCGACCTGGAAGGGCTGGATACGACAGAAGACTCACCGAGAAAAATCTTTGGAATTGGATATCCTGTGGTCGGTCGTTGAGCAGTTACCACCTGTGTAATGGTCTGGAGAAAATTTCCTCTTCCTCCCGATCAAAGTCAAAATTGAAGGAGTAAATTCTCTGCTGTTGCTATCTCTCGGAGAAGTCAGAGAGCAAAGACCGACAGACTTAATTTGCATAGCTAATGGCATAGCGAGCTTGGTTTGTCCATTCATCATAAATAACAAAAATTTCAAATTGAAGCTTCTACACAAATAAAAATCAGTACAATTTCAACCAAACCAGACCTAAAGACAGTATTTACCAAACCTGATAACAAGACATACCAAGGTACGCACAACACATGATTCGCTTCGCAGTTTTGGATGACAGATCTGGAAGCATCCACCATACAGGCCCGATCTGGAAGCATGCGATTTTGATACGCTTGGCAAGTTCAAAGAGAATTTAAGTGGAATATTGTTTTCCGACGATCATCAGGCTCAAATAGTTCTCTAAGCAGGCTTAAGACCCAAGGAACGATTTTGTTTCGTCAGGCCATCGAGCGATTAGTGCTACGTTTCGACAAGTATCTGCAACGACTTTGGAGGTTATGAAGAGAAATACTGTACTGTATGTAAGTCATCTTGTATGGCAGAGAGTACTTCTCAATAAAGTGCTTTTGGACTTACATTGGTTGTTCTAGTGTAACTTACTTTTTGGAAGCCAGCCCGTAGCATATATATATATATATATATATATATAACTAGATAGATATATAGATAGATAGATAATTTTTTATTCTATTAACTTCATGTGTGTATATTTCTTAATGTTAATTGCATATCAGGAAATATTAATCTTATAATGTTTGCAATTGCAATTAATTTGTAAAAAATCCGATAAATTCTAAAAATTAAGAAAAAAAAAACAGATTTTAAAAGAAAAATCATTTTTTCTATTTTCTTTTAAGGAATTATGTATTTATTTCCTTAATTACTGACCTCTAATGTTAATTTGCAAACACAAAACAATAAGTAGTATAGTAACTTAATCTAAGAAACGTTAATCTAAAAAACGTTTTTGAGGAACTACTAAATCCATTTGATTCATAAAATGTTTAACTTATTATATTCTCTCTCTCTTTTCATAATTATTAAAAAAATATAATCACCATTCTAAAGATAATTTTTCTAAACAAGAATATTAACCCATTTTTTAAAAATATAACTATTTTCTCATATTCGATAGTTACAATGTGTATTTAAAAAAATTTGAAATGTTTATCTTCCAGCAATTATTTAATTTAATAATATTTGGTAAAAAATATTGTTTTTTTTAATCGGAAACTAAATAAGAATTATGAAAATTCCCTGTAAGGTGTCTGTAATTTAGAATGAATATTATGAGACTGATATGTATACAATTATGTGTTATTAGGCTGTCATAAATTACAGACTTAAGGAACGGAAATGCTTAACTTTAAAGAAATCTTTTTATTGATTGATTGATTGATTTGATTTTTATTCTAAACTTTAAATAATCATTATATTTCAAAAACTTTTTGTATATTAATGTCATTCAGAGCTTAAAATATTCCTATTTAATTTTATTTCTAAGTTACAAATTCATTTTTCCTCATATTTTGGAATTCAATTTTTATCTTCTCCTTTACAAAAAATTATTCTTAAGATTAAAAGTGCTTAGAAAGCATTTTAATGCCTATCAAGTCATTTGCCCTTAGAAAGGACATTGCATTCACAATTCGCAAAGAAGGAAACCAGGAAAACATAAAATTACCCACCCTAATAAAGTTGGTTGCAAAAGTCGGAAGCACAACAAGATTCATCCATTGTCCAAAAGTGTCATGGATTGAACCTTTCCCTCTAAGAGACTACCTACTGCTAGGTCAGACTTAAGATTTTTATTTTTAAGAAAATCTTTCAAAATATTCGGCTTATTTATACTAAAAGATTTCTTTATTACATTTATCGTATGTTTCTAATTTAAACAAAGTAGATATTTCACTAATTCATTGACAAATTAATAATCGTCTCGAATTCGTTGTTCACAGCAAATTCGTTGACGAGTTGAATTTATCACGCCGTCGAAATATCCATGACGTCTGATGACGTTTCATCGTCATCTGACGTCATGGATATTTTAAACCAACGAGAATTGTAATAGTGTGGCGTAGTCCTAATCTCAACTGGAATTAAAGAAATAACAATTTATTGTTAATACATTATTGCTTCCAAGTTGTTCACATAGACATTAACATTTGCTGAAAATTGTAAAAGTATTTTCCACAATTTGCTCAAATTCCTTCAGACATTCAATGTCATTATTCTGCATCAGTCAATGTCGCTATATCATATTATGAACCATATATTACAGCACATAACACTTTATGTATCATTAGCCAAACCAAAATGCTAAAAAGGAGTTAAACTGCGAACTGTTATTTCTTCGTGTGGGCCTCAAATGGCTCCTTTCAACCATGGATCAGCGGCAGAGGGCGCATGCGTGATCTTTTAGAAACTCTCATTGTTGACATCTTCCACAAAACTTAGCCAAAACCTTCAAAAATAAACGCTTTGACTGGAGAGGGGTAAAAAAGTAAGTTCGCAAAAACCAATTTTTTTTTTTATGCAAAATTTTGAAAGTAATTTTTAGCTGATAAACATGATCTGGCTCCAGCTGTACGTTGAGTGTTCTGTTTGAACCTTTTCAACAAGGAAAACACTACAGTAAGAGACAGCGGATATGGATATTTTAACACATTATGCTTCTCCGCATTTGCTGATCAAAAACGTTTTACTCACTTAAAGAAGACGTAGTGTCAGGTTTCTTGCCTCCTGATTTTTAAAGTTTGATAAGCACAAAAAAACGGCGATTAAAAATTCTTCAAATGCAGATATAAAGCAATTTTTCCTCTTTTTTTTTAATTTTTAAAATTTTCTAATGCCACAAAAGGCATAATGTGTTTGTAGACTTAATGAAACAATTTAGTTTATTTTTGACATACAGTTGCTTTCCTGCTGTCTCAAAAGGTATACTATTGTACTTACAGAATGAATAAAATAATATTAATTCCTGTTTGATCTAAAGTTGTTTCCTCAATGATTCGAATACAGAATATTTCTTGATTTCTCCATAGGCATCATGTGTTCATAGGCTAAATGAAATAATTTAATTCCTTTTTGATCTACAATTGTTTTCTTAATGGTTCAAAAGACATCATATTTCCTGATGATTTGAAAGATAAAAAATTTACAAGTTGAATAAAATAAATTAATAGTGGATAAAAAATTGGAATGCATTTCTTATCTCCAGTCGCTTTTCCTCACAACCAAGCCACCATAATCCAAATAAAGCATTACACTCCAGGAAAAAAAGTCACAGAGATTGAGTTTATACAGGTTCAAAGATTTAAGCATTAAAGAATAAAAAAATTAGAAAATAAAAAAACTAATAAAGGTATAACAACTTAAAATATCAAACCATGTGTTCTGGCATTAACTTCAGTAACTAGAGATCAAAATATTAGGCACAATTACATAATTATTTATGTTTGGCTACTTTATAAAGAAGTATCAATAAACACAACAAAAATTAGATGATACGTTTAATCAAATTAAAATTATAATAATAATTTACTTTACATTGAATGGTATAATATCACAATTTTATATTTCCGATTGCTCAAACTATAACCCATTTAGCTTAAAATTAATACATTGTCAGTTTGAATCTAAACTAACTATTTTATATTACTCGAACATAAATAAAGCGAGTATAATTTTATCCTTATATTTTTTCAATAACCGAACTGAATGTACTTAATTTATAAAAATTTTTTGTACTGAAAACCGATGGCTTATAATGGTAGCGTTTACAGGTCCGATCCTCCGGCTGAGAATGCTCGACTCAGCGTTTCATTCCTTCAGTGCGTTCATAAAACCGAGTACCAAGTATGCTTGGGAACTAATCACTGGGGGTTTCGCATTAGGCTAGCCATTCGAACCTTCGACTCTCGATCAGGAAAAACGAATATGGGCATTGTAGGTCTTGGCAAATATACGGGTTGTTATGCCACATGTTTTTGTATTGATACTTTGATTGAAAAAGTTCTTATTTTAATCAATGCAGAAATCCCTTGTTAGAGTAAATAATTCATTGATTCATTAAAAATAAGTAATTGTAAAAACAGATTACATTTTCAAGAGTATATAATTCATTGATTTACTTGAAATTGAATACTTATTTTATTACTTAATAAGTTTTACTACACAGAAATGCATCAAAACTCTCTCTGAGATACATTTTCAATAATTTAATTATCTTCCAATCTTAAAAATATTTCCAGCAATTACTGCTACAATTTATTGATTTCCTTAACAGGGCCATATTGTTTCTCCCAACATAATTTTTGCAAACATGTTTTATCACTTAATGACTTAAGTTCAAAAGTGACACAAGATAAATTGGCTTTAGCACCAAATGAGGCAAGCGTGTCGGTGATATTTAAATGCAGCATTTTTTTCACTTTAATTGGAAACGCTTACGCTTATTTATGTTATTGGGAAATAACATAACATGTTATTTCCCAATAACATAAATAAGAAGAATTTGATTAAGAAATCCTTATGAATTTGTTAGGAAAATAACATTTATTAAAGGGAAAGGAAACAAAGTGAGCCTTAGAAAATTAAACGAAAATTAATTTTCAGCTGAAACAAACTGCTTTCAAATAAAAGACAGAAATTGCGCATCAAATTTAGTATTATTCAATTTTATAATCAAAAGAATTTTCAAATCAAAAAGAATTTTCAAATCAGTGGAACGTTATTTCAGATACTGAAGATAAACAAGTTAGGAAACTGTTTTTGGAATCATTTGATTTGTTTCAAGGAAACAGTGTTTTAGTTACGTTTGTATAAGTTTTTATTTTAAATGTTCTTAACATAGTTTTAATAACACGCACACATTTCGTTCATAACATAGTTTTTCCTTAATGTTCAATAACTTTTGCAACGAGAAAAGTGAAACGTGAATCATTGGTACGCAACGCGCAATACCAGGTCAAACGAGAGCGTTTTACGAGAATGCTCGTACAAAATGTTTTCGTATCTCGCGGAACACACTGTGTTACAACGGGGGTTGCTGCATATTTTAAATTCACTACTGTCAGTTATAACTGCTGAAAAGAAAGACGCGGTTGAACAAATGAATGTAATTTGCATGGCAAACAAAATATGAAATGATATACAAATGTTTGGCTATTTCACGCAATGATGTAAAGCTAGTAATGACATTATCGATCTCCCTAGAGAGATTTTCCCAATCTTTCATATAGAAACTTCATTTGAATAATGTTTCAAGTGTAAAAAATAGCTGTCTTCGTCTTGTGTAAAAAGACTAATTCCTAAAAGTTAATATATGACCTTGATAGAGGAAATTGGTGACTTTGATTAAGAGAATTGTAGCCCAACATTCATTTGGCTTCATGTTAACACATTTGCTTTTGTACTTCACCAGTTATTAGACGGGATCATGATAATCATTCATATTTCTGACAAGATCTGTATGATTATCAGGAAGAATATTCAAAAGCTTTTCTTCTCTAATCCTTGAAGAAGGATACATGTGATTTTATAACCTCAATGAGAAGTACTGCTGCACCAAGAGCTATAAGTTCAGAAATGAAACTGCTGGCAAGACCCCATGTATTCAATATAAATAATTCGATGATGCTTTCAGTATAAGACATTTTGAATGTGGCGATCACGATTTCAGTTACATTTTACGATGCAACTCCAGAAATTCAATCATTAACGAGTCTGGGCTCAGGAATAAATTCAAACAATTTTTAAACAATCATGATTTTAAAGTCTACGTCCTTGTTTATTAATGGAGAATGCCATTTGCAATCTGCATTCATCATCAGCAGATTTGGACATCATCTGGTAGGATCGCAGTATAGGCTGGCATCAGATTATCATCAAGCATCAATTGTCTGGATTACTTCTTGTTCACGTGAGACTTCTTAGCATTTCTTACTACATTTCTGAAGTGCCAAGATCATAAATTCTGATCTCTATCTTCAATGTCTCTGCAATACTGCATTTCAGCAAGGTTGTCTTGTCTTTTTCGTGATATCGAATTTAGATTTTTAACCTACCAATACATCTTCTTTCCTAATATTTCACGATTTGAAAACATCAAGTCAAAGAACACGTGGCTGAACTTGGGTTATACCATTACGAATTAGTTGTTATGGTTGAGCTGAATCTTCTAGAACTGTTGTTTATCAAATGGTTTAAGTATTGTGAACTGATTTGAATGCTAGATCTATTGCTCTAAATTTCTTGAACATTGTTCACACCATTTTTTGCTATATTTTCTTTTTTTCCTAGGGAAGTCACATTAAGTTATTTGGATTTTATCTTAACAGCTTTCATTTTCTTTTCATTAATTAAATTACATTTTTAATTTTAAATATGTTAATATAAGCAATAATATGGTATATTTCATAATGAATTCAAAATGTATATAATTGGTGTTTTATCGACTTATAAGACTTAATACCTCAATTTCATTTGCCTCGTTTTTTTTGTTTATTTTGATATATTGTGCGACATCTCACTTCAGTTTAAAGCAAATTTCCTGCACCAATCCGAAATTTCCACCATTTTTTTTAATTCTTGATACTGTTTTATCACAAATTTGTGGTATATTTTTTGTAGCGTTAGTTTCACATTACATAGTTTAATCTTCGAATTTCAAAAACATAATTTCAAGAAAAGGTTTTTGTTGAGGAATCCTTCAGAAACTTTGCCTGGATATCAAGAAGAAATAGAAGATTCTGCAATTTTTAATGATAATCATTTGACTAAGAACACTGAAATTAATACTGGATTTTCAGTTATTTATCGTTTAAATTTGGCTCAAACATACAGAGAAATATATTTCATGGTTTGCATAAAAAACGAATGATTTTCAAGAAAAAAGGATATAAAGAACTAAACTATAAGCAAATGAATATTAAAAATGATCGAATTATTGTTATTATATATATATAGTAATAAATTGATATTTTTACATCATTATTATACAAAATGCAATTTCGTAAAAACTGAGAAATTCTTTAGAAATAACATTTAGATATCAAATAGGAATAGAAAACTACAACTTTTAATCACAATATCTTGCCTATAATCACTGAAAATAGAACTGAGTGTTCATCATTATCAGTCATTTAAATTAATATTTTTATCCTTTTTTGTTTTAAGATTTGTATTCCTGAAAAAAAAGCTAAATTTATATTTTATCAATATCTTTCTCTCGATTCCAAAGATATGAAGATATCTTCAATGTCAAATGCAAAATAAAAACTTTTAAAAACTATGATATTAAAAATTCCAAATTAATTTTACTGTATTTCTCTACATCTTATCTTTTCCACTCATTCTTAAATAATTAATGGTCTCAGAATTTTTCTTTATTTTAAAATTTTCTTTACTGTTTTTAAATATTTCTTCATGATTTTATTTTTTAAAAAATATATACAGACTGCTATTTTTCTTATATTTCTTGAGACATTTATTTTATGAATTCTTTTTAAATTAGATTCTGAATGTTGAAATAAAAAGCTATATATATGTTCCACATTTTCTGTAGCATACAAAAATGTTTTTAATCGATGTTTTTCTTAAAATGTCACGTATAGATTTTTCTATGTTTAAACTTTACAAATTAAATAATATTCTAATGACTTAGAATACTTTCACAAATATAAATTAATTTTATTCAACATTAATAAATTTTGGAGCATTAGTTGTATCACCATTCAAAAATTAAAAGAATAAACCTTAAAACACTGAATTTTATTTCTTAAATGTCGAAATGAATATACACTATAAAGTTTAATTTCTTATCTTAATATTTATTATTTCTGGAAGACTAACAATTAATTTAACCGAAAAAAATAAATTTTAAATCACGTTTTGGATATTAAAATAAATCAGTCCATCCTTCCTCAATCGTCTGCCAGAAAATGAGATTAGTTGTATCCATTACTGAAAATGTGGATGAAGCTCGCAGACGATAGAAAACATTGACCTAATGACTGCACCCAAACGTGATAAGAACTTTTTTTTTACTTTCTATTTATTTGTGGCCAGAGATCGAATCGGGTAATGCGGTAATGCCCGATTTTATACGTGACGTCATGCTTTGATAGTTGCTCATAAAATTAAAGGTGGCGTGCGCAGTCAAAATGTTTCTATTAACTTTTTCATTATCAAATACTGAAGATAGGCACGCTTTCAGCGGATCTCACTTGAATAGAAGGATTGTTTGAGCACGACCAATCTCATTGACTAAGTAACTCTAGAAAACTAACAGAAGGATTCCCACTTTAAAATGACATGCTTTTTTAAAAGGACCATGTTACCTGAAAGTGAAGAAAGCTTATGAGTTTGTTTAGAACCGTAAGGCTCATTGAAAAAGATTAAAATTATCACTAGGTATAGATGGCAGAGAAATCATTTTTTATCGATCAACCATGTGACTTTATTTCTAATGACAAATCTTTAAAAAATTTCCCCATCATAATTATAAAACATGTTTATATCATCTCGTTTTCCTTTTTAAAGTTAATTATTTGCGTACAGGAAAATATATATAAAATATGGCATGTTATATTCCATCATTATAATGCATATTATTTTATGCAATATTTTAATAGCAAAAAGACGCATGAGTAACAAGGTAAGAAGAGTCAATGAAAATAACTAAAACAATTATTTTAAAATTGGAAAATATGCGCAAAAATTTGTATTGGAGGCTCTTTTTATCCAATATTTGAATGGAAAAAAATTCATATAAGTTACCAAGCAAGAATTGTCAATGAAAATAACTACGGCAATAGTGTTTAAATTGGAAAATATACATAAAAATTTATATTGTAGACTCTTTTTACGCAATGTTTGAATTGTAAAGAGTCATATAAGTAAACAGTATATGAAAATAACTAACGCAATAATTTTACAATTGGAAAAAATATATAAATTTAAATTTGATTATTATTAATTAATTTTACTTTTAAAATCCTTGTAAAGTCATAAGCATATTTTTGCATAGCCAGGTTAAACATTATTATCATGAATATTATTATTATTCAGTTAATTTTTATGACGTGGTTTTTCAATCTTGTAAATTAAAGATAGAAACTCTATATAATGATAGTTATTACAAAACAGTGAAGAGTTATTTAATAATAAATGTGAATGGTTTTATTTATTATGAAAATAACCAATGATGAGTCATTATTATTTTAGGTGGTTACTCAATATTAATATTAATCACCATATTCAATGAATTCCATTAACAGGTATCTTTACATTTTAATTATATCCAAAGTATTTCTGCATGCGAATTGCTCATACTTCACTATTAACATCCAGAAACTATTTTATATTGTACTAATAAAAAGGTACACATTATTACGATCCATCTTTAATTATTTCTGTCCTAACCTAATTCTAACGATAAACTTGTATTATTTATTTATTATTTGATGAAATTCTGATATTATCCAAAATTTTGTTATGGGGGCGTTATTATTAAAATATTTTGCCAGTAAAATTACAATGAGAAATTAACATAATATGTAAAGTTTATGTCGCACTGCTTCTAACATCCATACATTATTATTATTATTATTAATATATAAGATTATGTAACACTCTTTTATATAAATAAATATTACCTAAATATTACTTTTTCATATAATTTATTTTATTTAATTAAACAATAGTAGAAATTAGTAACAATATTTTTATAAATCACTTTAATTATTGTATAAATTATCATGATTTTAAACATTTAAATAATAGTCATCAATTAAGCGATCATCATATTTATAAACATAATTAAAACAATGAAAAAGTGAAAGATAAAAACTGGCCACCATTATTTTGATATTTTAAAGCTTTTGTGTATTTAACTCATCTTAGTTATATCTCTATGGAATGATAATTTCATATGATGATATTAATCGTTTTATGAAAATCAAAATATTATTTAAAAATAAATAAAACCTTACAAGGCATTCAGTGCCTAAATTTGTTTTCATAGGCGAGGGCCATTGGGTGCGAAATATATGACCATGTTTTGGTCATCCTAACTTGAAAATCTCAGTCTTAAGTTCTTAAGCATGTTTAGTATTCAGTTTTAATGATCCCATGAAGGGATGGAAGGTGAAAAAATTATCACAGTTATAAACACAATGTTAAACAAAAATTTTAAACTGTAAAAATCTGCGATTTGAAGATAAGCAGTAAATTCCTTGACAAGTAGGATTTATGACGTTGTCCGAATATGATGTACATGAAACGTTATCTGTCGTCATGGATATTTTAAGCCAATCAAAATTGTAATAAAGTAGCGAGTATTGATCTCAACTGGAACGAAAAACACATCCACTTTATGGTTAATATCTGCGAGAATCGTTATCATTCGTCAATTATGGCGAAAAAGATTGTGGATTTTCTCGTGAATTCATTTTTGCAATTACATTTTCAATAATCTTATTAATTCGATATAGAGTTTAACTGAAAGGTGAAGATCCATTACTACAAAAAAGCAGCAAATAGTTGACAAGAGCTGAGTCACTTTTATTTCAGGAACCCGCTGTAATTTCATTGTGAATGACGACAGACATGAACCGATAAGAGTGAAGAGAGAACACATCTTTATTGCCTGAATTCCGAACCTAAAATTTTAAATATAAAATTTCTAAAACTTTTGTATGAGAGTAATAATAAATAAAAGTAAATATAAATGATTTTAATTTTGCTGTTATTTTATGAACGAAAGGATAAAATGAAATGTTCGTAAGATATTGCATGCCCAACATTTTATCTAATTTACGAAATTTCACTTAAAAAGGAAATAATTGTTAATTATAGCACAATTCTATGCATGAAATTATTTCTTTTTCTAAATAACTGGAAAAGAACATGATATGGTTTAAAAATTAGCAATAAAATGCAAACAACAATTACGAAAATCATTTGTGAAAGAATTTTTCTCCACCATTGTTGTCTGTAATATTAATTTCTACATAATAATGGAATAAATTTACGTAAAGTTATTATTCAACATTTTTAATAATAAATTAAATCTCAATATCTCGTTTAGATTAATTAATCAAAATATTATTTTTAGCAAACATTTTTTCAAAGGACAGAAAATTGTTAATCCTGTAAATGGAGAATAGTCTGTTTAAAATTTTTAAATGGAACATTTTGTTAGATGTTTTGTAACGAGCTTTTAACTAACAAGTCTTTAATTGTGTAACAAGAGTTTTTGGGAGTTTCATATTAAAAATATGAATGAGATTTATCTATTTTGGATTCTAGATATTTTTGTAGAATTCATTACTAAATCTTTAATGTTTAATAATAGTTTTATTTTAATCATTATATTTTAAAATTTTTTGTGATACAAAATTTCAGAAAAAAAAGGCTAAGTCTTATCTGAATAGAATTAAAAAAAATAATTATTAATTTTATCAACTGTTGCTGCGTACAGAATAAATTATTAACAAGTAAGCTATTATTAAAAATGTATATCGTCATTTTTGCCTTATTTTTTTATAATCATTGTTTTTTTTAACATATTTATAGCCATTTTTGCTGTGACCTCATCACCTGACTGTAGCTCAAAATTAAGGGGCATTTGGTGATAAATTAGTATTCCGAACCCCATAACCGTAAGAAACAGTCGGGACCTCACCAGCACCACTATGCTGTACCATTTGTTTGTTGTATACTGTATTTGTTTGTTTTTCCTTGTCTTATAGAGTACATCTATCCGTTAATCTAAAGGAACAGTCCGAGGCTCGCTTGCCTAGCTGATGTATGTATAATGAGAGCTACGTCATAACCAGCCTATCCACAGCAGCCATGAATTGGCAGGTGGTGAAGGGATTCATTATTTTGATCCCTTATCAAAAATACGCAACAAATGTATGTAAACGGAATGGCTCTTCACTTCCGAATCTCGTGTTGGAAAGATCATAATGATTATTTTGTTTAACCATGTAGATGTAATCCCTCTACAAAGGGCGAATCTAAAACCTTCTATGAATAACAAGAATTATATTTCAGTTATGAAAATTTTGCGACAATGCACATCGCGAAAGTGTGGCAATTAGGTAATGACTATCATGATCCCATAATTGCTGATTCTTTTCGGCAATATCTTAGTAAATGCAATATTAAAATAATTCCACGCAACCTTTACAGTCCAGATCTTGTTCAACGGGATTTCTAGATGTTTCTCTATTGCTAAAGAAAATATTCTCTGTTTGAAAATTTAATTATTCCGAGATTAGTTCAACACAGATTGCAGGTTTTTTTTAAGCAATTTTCAGAAAAATGCTTCTCTAAATTTTTTGAATGAACGGGACCTTGTCATTGGAATAAAAATGTTTTGTAGAAAAATCCTATTATTTTGCTCTATGTATTTTCTTTGTGATATGTTTTTAAATTTTACTCGCAGTTTTTAAGGAAGGATTTTAATAACAATAAGACATTTTTTGGATCAATGCTTTCTGCATGAACTTCTGTTGGAATTGGTGGTTGGAAATAACCTAAGATTCCCACCCTTGCCGCAAGCCAATAAGGCTATTCCTCTTGAAGGTGTTTGAAAAAAATTTTTGTGGTCGATGCTAAAGGTCTGGAGATGACACTAAGTAGGGCCAAATATATTGCGAAAACTTCCAAATAATTCCGAGTAATATTTAATATAATGACACAATATATGTTTTGTGAGAAATTAATAATACGGACTTTACATAAAAATATTAAAAAAAAAATGTGCCAAGTGCTCCAAATAAGTCAAAATATACTCCAAACTCATCACAAATTGATGATGGCATTAAATTCCCAACGTTGCATAGTAAAAGATGCCAAACTCGCCACAAGCTAGTATGGAACAATAAAATAGGATATTATATATACGTATATGTATTTGTTGGTGTGCGTTTTAATATTTCTAAATTTTTTTTAATCTTGAGTAATTTGAGTAAAAATTTTTATTTCTTTAACTTTTTTTGAAAAATCATCTTAGTTGGTTTGGGTTATTTTTTATAAACAAAATTTGGTCACTTTTTACACTTGAGGGCTTTTTTAACCTGAACTTTCAAATTTTCGTGGATTCTAAAAGAAATTTACGGCGACATCATGAGAAAAGTGTATTATCTAAGGGATAAAAAAGTAAACAAAATTTCTGAAGTATTAATGTTTAAAGATATTAAAATTTTAATTTTTATTGTTTTCTTTTTTTCAAATTAAATGCTTACTTTTCAGTTTACCTAAACCTTATTTTTATTACCTTACTTCTTTAGCAAATTTTACTTTTCTTATTTGTTATATGTATATGTATATATATATATATATATATATATATATATATATATATATATATATATATATATATATATATATATATATGGGCGTATGTACATAAATTTTTAAATGGTACACAAACAAATAGCTTTCATAAATTCATAAGACCCTTATAAATAACTTTATTAATAGACTTTGTCATTAGTAAAGAAACTACATAAATCTTTTGTTAATAATCTGAGGTAGTAAAAAATATAAACGTTTCTTGAGAAAAACAATGAAAATAAATAATGAAATGCAATTTTATCGTCAGTTTTCCTATAATTCGTCTCTCATCAAGTACTCTCCATTAATACAAAAGTATTTCAACTGGAAAAACAAACATTATCAAGTTAAATATTGAGAAAGAATTGCGTGCTGATAATGATTTCAAGAACAATAGAAGTCAGCGGATAATTTAAAAATATGAGTATTCAATATTTAAGTACTTTTGATTATTAAAATAAAATTATTGCAAATAAATTTATAATAAATCATCAAAAGAAATCTTCATAAAATCTTATTGATTAATTCTTGTATTACTTTATTCATATTTATGTAATTCTAAAACAGAAGATAATTTAAAAATTAAAAATGTTAAATATTTTCTTGAACTAAAAACTTTTAGAAATTAAAAACTTTAAATTTTAAAATAATTAATTCTTAAATTCACATAAATGAATTATAAATTCAATAATTCCAACCAAATAATTAAATCTAAATACCATATTAAAAAAATTGTAGTTCCTAATACTCTATATAATGTACACTTACCTCTTTTCCATCGACTTCCAAAAAGATTGGAAATTATATAGTATTACTAATTTTATTGGATCACAAAATTTATTCTATTGCATGCATAAGCACTCCCTTCTAAGTATTTTACAAATGTAGAATAATTAACTTTAGTCTCGGTGATTTTTATTAAATCAAGTCTCTACTCATCTTATGTTTAATTTGTTTTTCCCTTAAAACAGTCACGAACAACAAAAATTTAATGTTTCTTTCTTTCTTTTTTTTTTTTCCTTACATTTCAACAAGTTCGCTATTTTTAAATTTTGTAAAGGTTAATGAACTTCTAGAAATAACATTGCCGAATTCTTTTTTTAAAACTCTAAAAAACATGCCTAAAATTAATGTAATTTTTTCTTATTTTACAAGATTATATTCACTGTGAAATGATAAAAAATGGATACTCAAAATATTTTACAGCAGACGATAATTTGTTATAAATAAGGATTATATTTAGGAAATGAAAAACTTTCTTATAAATTTTATTAAAATTATAAGTTTTTATATTGTTTAATGTTTGCTGAAAATCAAATACTACATATTTTGGGGATAATTTAGAATTTAAATCTATTTCCTTGTGCACTTTTTAAGAAACTTAATATTTTTCTATTTATTAAAAATTTACTAAAATTGAGAAAATATTTTTCTGCATTAAATTTTTGAAATTATTGATTAAACATATTTATTTTCGCCTAGTTTCTCTATTTTTAGAAAAATATCGTGTCTAATTCATTTTACCGGTAATGTTTTATAAAATATTTTCGTGTTTTATGAAAAAAATTGTATTTAATACAAATACTGCTTTTGTAAATATTATATTTCAACGTATTTATTTGTATAGAAGATTTTGAGACTTTTATTGAATTATTGTAAATAATTTTATGTATATGCGAAATTTCTGCATAAACTAATTACATTTAGCAAACTCATATATTTTAGAAGTGCAGAGAAACTGTATTTAATCAGTTATGTTTTATTAATCAGTCATACAATTTCACAAACTTAATCTTAACTGTCCACTAGTTTTCAAGCAGTGCTTACAACAAGAAAATAAGAGAAGTGTGGAAACTTATTCGAACACAAAACTCAGCAGAAAAAATAATTTCATGTAAACACTCAAACTTCTTACGAAGTAAATAATATCTAATCATAAATGTAAAACTTATGTCCTGAAGGTTAAAATTTATTTTAACCTTCAGGACATAAGTTTTATATTTATGATTAGATATTGGGATATGGTTTAAATGTAAGTTTTTTTTATCTCTCTGTTTCAATGAAGATATAAGCCAACTGTTCTGATTTTTTTCTCCCATTTATAAAAATAATTGAAATGTGCAACGGTATGTATTGTGTTAACGGTATATATATATATATATATATATATATATATATATATATATATATATATATATATATATATATATATATATATATATATATATATATATATATATATATATATATATATATATTAACATTTTCACGGCAAGCAATATCTTGCCAAATGTGATTTAATATTCAAATGCACAGTTTTATCTTATTTTTTTATTATATTTAAAATGCGGTTTCATATTTTTTTAACCTTCAGGACATAAGTTTTACATTTATGATTAGATATTGGAATATGGTTTAAATGTAAGTTTTTTTATCTCTCTGTTTCAATAAAGATATAAGAGACAACTGTTCTGATTTTCTTCTCACATTTATAAAAATAATTGCAATGTGTAACAACTGGTGACATAATTTTTGTCGATGAAAATTGTCAACGTGATAACATGTAGTACTTATTAGCTTATATACTAAATACATTCCAGTTGTCAACTATATACTCTGGATAGCTACCTCATTGTATGAAAAGGAATTCTTATGTATAAATCTCTCCAAATATATTTGGTTTCATGGAAACTTTTTTAAACCTGAAGTGTTTCCCTTACCCTCTCTAACATTCTTACTGTTATAATGTAGCATTAATAACTATAGAAATGTATATTGTATAGTTATTAATGTTTGAAATTCATATTTAAAAGCCTCAGTGATAATTCTTTAAAAATGTCTTGAAATTACTTTCCTATCCTTAACTGAATCTTTGATGAATTCCAGTTTTTATTATCCGACTGTCATACTTCCCAGTTAACTTAATCATTTCCTATTCATTTACTCGTCACATATTTGTATGTAGTATCAAATCACTGTAAATGAATTATCGTAATCAAATAGTTTGTAATTGCAGGACAGGAGATTTGATCAAAAAATAATTATTATTTATCGACCCTTTTCAATTCAAATTTTCCATTGTTATTAATGTCAGGAATACAGATTTTAAAAATAAAAATGATAATTCATTAACTATTTAAAGAAAAAAAAAATATAATAAAAATATAACAAAAAAAAAAAAAAAAACACTTCATGGCTCAAGTTAGAATTGGCAAGGACGACTTAGAGTTTTCTGCTTTATGTTTTGTTATCCTATTCCCACTACAAAACCACCTGTTGCGGTCAAAATCCACATCAGCTTACTGATAAAACCTCCAAAGTGAATTGAAACTCCCCTCTTTAGCTGATGAGGCTTTTGAATATCGCGCGGGAGTCTCAAGTGAGTCTCAGATAATTCAACGCATTACTTGAATAAAGGGACAGACTCAATGGGTGGCTCTATTCTTAACTCTCAAATGCGTCACGGGAGGCAAAAGCGGAATTCAAAAAAGAGGAGAGAAATGGCGAAAATACGGAGATCTCCACCACACCAATTAGCCCCATCCATTTATCTAGCCAAATGTTTCAATCCCTCCTTGCTTCCTAATGATCCGGCGATGGTTTCTGGTAAACAGAAGACCTTCCTGCCAACAATCAGAAGTGAGAGACGCCTGTGTTATGCTCCAGTTCTACTGAATTTAGGTTTGGGTCGGCGAGGAGTTTTTGTCGAAGGGATTTAAAGACACTCAAATGTCCTTGTTGTTAGGGTGTTCTAGAAATATTTTACGTGATCATGATGAGTTTTCTTTGCATATAATTACTTCTTTGTGTGACCTGTTTTTGTTAAAGTATTACATGTTTCTTGATCCAAAAAATCTTAATGAGCCAATTACGTGAAAGTGTTTATTAAAACCTATTTGTTTCTTTTATCATGTGTGTTTTGGTACAGAAAAGTATTCTGTAACGTGTTTAAATTGTCCTAAAGATTATTTGAATATGTAAGCAATACTTTATTTAAAAAGTTATCCTTAAATTTAAAATTCGATTTAAGGGTTTTATTTCATTAATTTAAAGAAACTGTTGAAATACATATAAAAATAAATTTATAATTTAGTACATAAATCTGGAAAAGAGATGAAGCTTATATCAGTATAAAGTCTGGTAAACATGAAATAAATGCTATGACTCATTTGGATACTTGTAATATAATGTTATTAATTAATTTAAAGCTTAATTAATTAAAATCACTGTAAAGTTAATTACACCAATTTTGCTCGTTTTCAAAATAAAAGTGTGTCGTTCCTTCTCTTTTATTAAATTATCAAAGATATGAAATTATTATAAGAGTTGAGAAAAAAAAATTATATTATACAAAATACCCATCTTTCTACATTCGCACAAAGTAAAAGTTAACTAAAATACTTTGTTTTACTTTCAGTTTTTCTTTTTGTTTTCTTCCCTCTGCAGTGAATGAGTTTTTGTTTTTTCCACTAGGCTTCAAATCCTAATTACATTGAAACGCAAATGAAAGGAATCTGAGCATCAATATTTAACAACTTGGTATGAAAGTGTTTTATGTGTTTCACACCTTATTCGACTTGTTTAACTTATTTATAAGAGTGACCTACCTTCGTGGTACGAAGAAATAATGTTGAAAAACCGAAGTATATATAAGAACTACCTATCATTATTTTTCTGAATCATAATATTTCCTCGAAAACTAGCGACACATTTCCCATTTAATGCCATTACTCACAAAAATCTATAAGCTGAGTCTGCTAGTTTTTAATATCAAATTTATTTTCAATATTATCTTACACATTCTTAAAAAAATCAGATATTTTTCAGCGCTTGAAGAATATTAAGCTTACCAAACCTAACAATTTTCAATAAATATTTTTCAGTATTAAATTCAAATAAAAAGAGTAAATCAAAAAATAATTTATAAATTTTAATCTTTAACGTTTTTTTTAAGATTATTTAATCTGTATTATTAATATTTCTTAACCAAAGAATCAATTTGGTAAAAAAAATAAAGAAAATGCTCTCTCAAACAAAAGTATCGAGTAATTGTTTTCACTTTTTTGTAATTTATTATGTAGTCTTCCTCTTACAGTGTTTCTACTTAGGCCGTACAAGAGTTATTTAGCGTAGCACCATAGTAATCAAGAATATATTCTGAACTGGAACGAAGATAATTTCATGTAACGTGAAATCCCTTTTCTTAAGCAGTTTGGCACTTGATACGCATTTGTCAAAAATCCCTTACACACCAGCAAATGAATATAGATTTAAGACAATAACAGATTAATTCCAATCAATCTACAATGATATAAAGTTTTAAGAAATATTGGTTAATGTTAGAGAGAACATGTAATCAAGTATCATAGAGCCAAGTCCTTACTTGAGATCATGACACGTGGATACACCTCGTATCATTAGGTCTATTTTTCCCATTTGCAACACATGAATGCATCCCATTGTCTTTGAAAAAATCTCCGTGTACAAAAGTTTTAGTAATGACCATTAAAGTGCTTTACTTCACATTTCCGGCCTTTACACGGTAGGAAAAATTTACTTTTGATACCAAAAGCCTGTACTGAGCAAAAGATTATGGGTTAGAGTCTCGCTGCTGTTGAATAAAATAGGAATTGGCTGTACTTAGGTTGCTTAAATTGCTTGGTTATTTTCTATGTTTCCTCCGTTGCAATATGTGAATACAATATTGATGAATACTATGCGTAAAAAATGAAAAGATCGCCTGATAGGCCATTTACACGATGGACATTAAACTGGTTTGCAAAAGCTTTAGGCCGTTATGAGTGTTAAAGAAAGATGCTTTTATAAAATTAAAATTTCTGTGCTCAAGTAACTTATAAATATCATTGCAAATTATTTTTAGAAGCTTGAAATTCGCCATAAGTAAAAACTTTTTCAATTAGTGAATATTCTGTGTTTGATAATACTTAAAATATTATTTCAGATGCTTTACTTTTGATTCCATTCATATGTACACCACATGCTGAACAATCAAAAAGCTGAAATCCATTGGGATATATTAAAATTGTTATTACGATAAAGCAGTTTGCAAATAATGGACCATATTATTCACGTGTCGTAAGGGTGATAACAAAGAAAATTCTCGAGCACCACCCCGATGTATCCCGACATATACACAGTTTAGTCATATTTTCAACTAAGTTTGAATCCAGAACTTTCTACTCAGAAATATATGCTCCAACCTACATCTAGGTAAGCTTTATTTTAATACTTCTTAAAACCAAAACTAAAATTTACACTGTATTAGACTCGCTTATTAAATGGTTTATCCTTTCCAATTTTGTTAATATCTCCTTTATGTTCGTCATTGTAAGAACTCCAGAGTCGTTTCTGCAATCAGCATATATTGTCATCGGTGTTATTTACATAAGCACTACTGACCTTTAAAACTGCAACACGAAGAAAAGATGATCTTAGAAACATCAAAATCATATGAAAGAGGAAAGTGGTTAGAATATGCAATTCATAGGCCCTTCAGCGAATTAGAATGATCCAGGGAGAGTACAAAGGACATATGCATCACTACATAAAAGAAAAATATCTTAGGGAAATTGTCTCCATCTAAATTCACTTCGCATGCTTAAACTTTCTTCTAAATATTGTGTTATTGATAGAATAAGAAGAAGAAACTCTTACCGGCGAGTTTCGGGCTTTGATAGAACAGAATCATTGCGATTGAAAATATCAGAGGTATCGTCAATCGTAGCAGTCGAAATTCAAGAAGTGTCATACAAAAAGATGTTCGATGAAATGCTGAGGATCATATTAAACGATGAGCAATATCTCAACTTTTTCTTATTACTCAACTCAAAAAGACAGGCATATGGTATTGTAGACCTTAAAAAACCGTATCATTAGATCACAAAGCATTAGTCAAAGAAGTTGCTCATTTTAATTGAGAACATAACGACATTTAGAGGACATCGATTATTATCAAGACAACCATTACTTTTGGCTTTTATTGACTATGCATATAGAGACAAATGATGACATTGGAACGTCCAACAAATCTTTCTTTTAAAGTATCACAATGAAGGAATTCCGCTGTATCGTGCTGAATACAAATGGTCGTTCATTTACTTACGAGGAGAACGCTCATACCCTGTTTGCATTATCATGTAAAATTGGATTTGCTTATTTGCTGAAGATGATACTGAAAGATACGTGAGATCTCAACATTCTCTTGCAATTAATCTCAAAAAGTATATAAATTGTGTGATAGACCTTGGAAAAGAGTATCGTTACATTACAAACAAACTAGCAGGAAATTGGCTTATCTTAAGTCGAGAATTTAGCGATATTTAGATCTGTTATCACGGCAACAATTATTTTGCGTTTTCCTGACAATGCAGAAATGGTGACACTTGGGCATCCAACAAAGCTGTAACCAGCTTTATCGTTATGTGAACCACTATGCAAAAGCTTCACTATGCCGTCCTTTCAGACGAGTCCCAATTGTGGCATGCAGGATTCTAATGGTCGCCTATGTATTTGAGGGCTTTTAGGAGAATGCTCCTTCCAAGTTGTATTTGAGATCGTCACAGTAATTTTCCACCTGATGTATAACAGTTATAAAGAGCAGGCTGCGAACATTTCTAACGCATAAAGGAGGAGGTGGTAATATTTTGTTGCAGAGTCAGGTGAGTAAGGTAGATGATACAAAGTCTTCCAACCAAGTTGTATAATATTCCTGGCTATCTATGTGGACTCCCGTTATCAACCAAGAACAGCACACTCTTGCAATGAACCAGTGTTGGCTCTTTCTTTTGCAATATCTGTTGCACACGTCTGGGAGTGTAAATTTGAAATGACTGTTTGGCCCGTTGATAGCAGCTCATAATCCTCCAAACACCAACTTTATCAAAGAGGAACAAATCTCTTGATCTAAATTTGTTAAACGAATGCCTTGTCGTACGTCCACTCACATCACTATCACCAAACGCCTGACATGTTTGGTTACTTGATGCCACAGCTGATGAGCCCACTTTGAAGTCGTAAAGCAAACAACACCTAAGGAGTTTCTTCGACAATTTCATTTCTCTTCGCTACTCTACGAATTGATCAATGTAGGATGTGAATCTGCTTTTTTACCAACTGATCTTCCTTTCTCGGTTGACAGGTGTCTCAAACATTTTATGCATTTATATGGACACTTATTCTCACTTCATTCAATGGCGACGTGAAAACGGAAAGAACTTTCTTGTTTACTTTATAATATCCTTCATTCAGACAAACTCTGGAATAATAATGAGTCTTTTATGGTGTTATTTAATGGTTCCTTTTTAAAGTTTGTATAATTTTAAAATTAAGCAAAAAATTGAAAAACATTCTTTAATTTTATTCATTACCTATGGAGTACAATAGTTTTGAATTCAAATACTAATGAAAATGCATGATGATAATCCATGCCTTTCCATTAACGTAAATTTCACTGTATTTTATACAAAATATTTTTTTCTTACAGAATCAGCTCAGTGTTGTTAACAAATCTGGTTCGAGATTCATTGCATAAACCGGATTCTAAAATATTATATAAAAGCTTTTGCTTTGAGTTTCATTTAGAATATGAAAATACACAATTCTTAAGTTTCTCCTTTAAATATCATGAATTTACTCAGGGCTTTAAAATTTAATCATGAAAAATGCCAACAAAAGATTTTTATTCATATTTCAAAAATATTTTTGTGAAATACTTATTGCTAGTTAAAACTGAAATTACTGTAACAGTATAAACTTTAAGTTAACTGACGAATAAGTTTCTAGTTTTGAAATGAAATAAATTAAGATACCATTTATTGTTAAGTTCTGTTTTACTATGAACCTCATACATCCCATACACTAGAAGACACAAGACGAAAATTACGAAGAAATCCTTTCATTTATTTTATTTAATCCCAGGCAAGGACATTTTACTTATTTACCTAATTGGAACGGATCTTTTGTAGCTTAAGAAGCAGTGAATCTCCCGCTAGAAAGTCATACAAATTCGGTTCTTGGAAGAAGTTCGCTTTGGCTGGAGCCTAATGTGCTTCTCAAAAACTTTCTAAACTCAGACCTAAACTTTCCATTCCAATTTCTCCATTTCTTCATATAGTTATCACCCTCTCAGATTAGAATTCAGTTAAAGCATAGATAAAGGCAAAGATTCTTTCAATGCTACCGGCTTTAAAATCTCATATAATTTCATTAAATAAAATTCAAATTTCGTTGACCTAGCATTGACGCTCATTTCGAGACAACGATCCTTAGTGGGTATTAAAAAGATTATTGTGTGTAAGCAGGAAAAGAGAGAATTGTACATTAGATTATTCAGTTCTATCAATCTTGATGAGTTTGATTCTATGCATCTTCATCAGAAAAGAACTAGACATGGCTAGGATTTTGCCATTCTATTCCTCCTGGGAAATTTCAATAATCTTGTTTTTCTGTATAGCAATTTGATGTATCTTTATCCAAATATATGTCGTCGTAAATATTCACAATCATCGGCAGTATTGGAGATTAAAGTTTCAAACGCAAAAACATACTTTTTAATAAAATTTTTAAAATTGCTCAAGTAACTTAAAATTTACTTTTAAGTTATGTTGATGTGAAAAACTGAAAAATAACAGTTTAATATTAAAATTTCAGCAAATTAAATTTCCAAACCATTTCCTTTAAAATTTGATTTTTAAAGAAAAATATATTATTTCCCTGTAAAAATGCTTATAGTTATTTCCAGTGCCGGGCTCCTTTAATTTTCCCCTCTTGGCACTACAAGGGGCTGAAGTGATGACACCTTTTTTGTATTGTGGGGCACTCAGTAGGCACAGGCTTAGTTACATGAGTTAGAAGCAATTAAACTAAGCAGAAGACCACGGTCTGCCACTTCCATTCCAGAGGTATGCACTCAAATTTATTGGACCCCAGAAGCACCCCTTCACATGAATTTAGAGGATATTTAAAGTAGTGACGAGACATGACTGCTTTCTGGAACCAATTTGTAGAGTTAGAGTGCTGAGCTCTCCAAACTTTGATTTCTGTGACTATCATCAACCATTGATTTTTGAACATTTAAATTACTGTACCGTATTTTCTCATTAAGAGTGCATTGTCAAGCAGTATTGAAAGTATTGTCAAGATGAAAACCCATGAACTAATAGCTTAAGATTTAATTTTCAGCATTTGTAAAAAAAATAAAAATATTAAGATTTAAGCAAATGTCTCCATGTTGATGTCCAACTGAATGGAATCACTAAATTTTAACAATATCGATTTCTTTTGTGTGTGTGTTGATAAATTTGATTGATTTTTTTTTGTTTGTGACTTTAAAATTTCTCAAACTCGTGAAATGGTTGATTTTTTGGTTTGAAGTTTTTGGCTGAACACCTCATACTATGTCTTTCTTCACAATTTTCGATAACTGAAAACCAATTTGGAATCGAGGATATCATCTCGAAAACCATAGATAATTTTTTCTTCTAAATTACATTATAAATTAACTTGAACTTCAAACAAATTTCTACTGAAATCTAAGTAGCAACTTGCGTATTGCATGTTTAAGGGTAAGAAATATTTTTAAATATATATTATATGTGTGTGTATGGTGTGGTGTGTGTCTGGGTGTCATCAATAGTTTTAGTTATTTTAAGGACATAATTTTTTATTATTGAATGTATTTCAGAGCACAATGGTTTATCCTTAATGTGGCATAAATCATTTTCTGATTCATCGTTAATATTTGCAAAATTAATTAAGAAATTATCTGTTTCGTTCTTATAAGTGTGAAATAAATCTCCACTGGTTTAAACTATTGAAGTACCTTGGTTAATATTTGCAAAATTAATTAAGAAATTATCTGTTTCGTTCTTATAAGTGTGAAATAAATCTCCACTGGTTGAAACTATTGAAGTACCTTGGTTAATAATGCCAGTTTCTACAATTAAATCAAAACTTAAAGTCATCATTTATAACAAAATTATTTGTATTAACTTTTGGGTTATGAATTTCAACTTCTGCATTAAAATAACCTAGTGGTTTAATTGATGTCATTCCTAAACATACAAGGAAATTACAAAGACAGGATATATAGAGAGAAAGTACACACATGTCCCAACCGCGATTCAAACCCAGAACCTCCTTATACATAGTCAGGCAAGCCGACCACTAGACAAATAAAGTGGCTCTAGTATTATTTAATGAATGTATATTCAGAGTACCAATTTTAACATCGTTAAAAATTAAGTTCTGAGAACTGATCGCATTTATTTACTGTTGATTATCAAAACAGCTAGTCTCTTTTGATTTCAGATATTCCGAAGCTTTATACTTTAAACCCATATTTATGTCATTACAATATTTAGAAATATATGAACGTGAACCATGATTATAACACAGTCTATTTCTAGAATAAAAATTGCCATCAAATTTTACTTTATTCTTATTCATATTTTCATACCTAGAATTAAATTTTTCATTAGATTCAAACCTTGAATTATATTTATCATTACCTTCATATTTTGATTTATTTTTATCAATAGAATAAGATTTGAAATCAGCGTCATGCTTTGTTTTCATTTTATCAAAAGCATATTTACTCTATGCTGAATCACTTTTCGTTACTTCGTACACTTTAAGTTTATTTTTAAATTCTATCAAGATTTTGCATCCGTTTAAAATAATTTTATTTTCATGTTTATCATCAAGTTCTTTAATCACATAATGTATTAATGCGGCATCACCAATTTATCCTGAGTGACAAAGTTCTTTCGTTTTTAAAAAGTATTCCTGAACGGATTCTGTATCTTTCATTTTCCTTTTACTTAGGAATTCGTGAAGATTAGCTGGGATTTTTATTTCAACGGAAAATTCATTGGTTAGAGCATTTTTAATTATTTCCACGAGTTTATTTCCGGCTCTGTTCTAACAAATAATAAGCCATTTTCATCAAACGATCTTTTAACAAAAATAAATCTGATAAATGGAACAATTTCGATACATTTTCAAGGCTTCCTACGCAGTTATAATGTTTTCATGCGCCTCAGCATTAATTTGGTAATTGTGCTTTCGATATCAGAATAATTGCTGTAAATATTTTGCGAATCAGTCTTTTTACTAAGTTCATTAGCAATATCACTCACACACATTTACAGAATTATTTTTGTTTTCACATTGCATTGGAGCAGTTACTTCGCTTTCATTTTTGTTTGTGTCGTCTGCCTCTGATTCAGACAGACAGGCGTCGCTCATTCTCTCAGCTAAAGTGTTCAAAGAACACAATTGTTTGAATGTTTCTATTTTTAGAATTATTTCCTCCGAAAGAAATATTTAAGATATTAGAATTAGTTCGGTATAGAATATTTAGTTATTAGTTCGTTCAAAGAATCATTTTATTTTCTATAGCTCTTAATTCCTTTTTAAATTATTCACTTTCAACAACAAAATTAAAATCAGAAAACTGACTTATACGCTTTCGATTCGACCCGTCTCTGTAAGAACCGAAAATAAATTTATGTAGAACTTTTACTATATCTGACTGAATATTCTGCAATGCAATGCTGATTTCTTAATTGTCATTCAACTTCGTTCTGAAATAAAGAAACGTACATACAAATCAAGCACCTGAAAATGTTTTTTCAGATGTTTGATTTGCAGGATGATTATCATTGGAATGGTACTATCCAAAGTTATTAAAATAGACGGAATATCCAAAATTGAATAATATAGCATTTTTATAAAATAATTCATATTTTTTTAACTTTGCAATAACATGATCGTCATATCACATTCTATCCCACTTCTGACAACAAAAATTATCAGAAATAATGACAAATGAAGTTTAAATTATTTAATACAGGTTTTTGAATAACAAGAAAATACTATTTACAAATGATAATCAAATAATAATCTAACAACATTTTAGTGAATAATTCAATGTTGATTATCCAAAATCAGTTTCTATATCTTCATCTCGGCTCTCCTCGTCGTTCACTCTCTTTCTCTCTATGTCCGGCGGCGAACTTGATGTGAATGGCCGAATGGCCCTCTGGTGGTGCTTTCAATTTCAATCTCATATATATATATATAATATATATATATATATATAAATATATATATATATATGTGTGTGTGTGTGTGTATTGCGAGACACAGACATTGAAAATACAACATCAGGAAGGAGTGGTCCAAAAATTATGCAAATTTCAGGATAGACCCACCATATCGAGTTATGGAAATGATGTGAAATGATGTTAAGCGAACTTAGGATAAAAAAAAAATAACATGAGGAACCAGCAGAGTAGGCAATATTCATTCCGCTATTTCTGCTGGACACTAATTGTTGAAAGTTTTATGGTCTTGTCGCAAAGGACGCCTGTAAATGCGGAGGATGCCAGGCCATGATCAACGAAATCATTTCCTGCAGACATACTAGCTAATGAGCGGCGTGGTGATCGAACCGAAACGTAAAGTGCTGGCTGTTCCTGACTGTAAATCGCAGCTGATAGACATCTGGATGCGTCCATGGAGCACTGGCTGTGGCGAAGATGTTTGGAACTGGGAACTGTGTAACGTTTATAGGGTTCTGGTGCAGCCGGAGTCACTTCAGCACTCGCAAAAGCTCCATTGGATGCTGCCCCACAAAGCACGTTTATCGAAATTCTGTACCAAGTGCTAGACACCCTCGATACTCCCTTATCGAGAAGAACCATTTACTGTCCATTGATTGCTAGTGGCTAGCGCTCATAGCTTCCGTTAAGAAGATTGACACTGACCTCACAATCTGGGATAGCTGAAACATATCTTATGGTTACGGATTAGAGCGATGTGGATGGCGGAGTGGCACAGGATTGTCTTCTCAAATGATTGACGTTTGTGTTTCTTTAGTGATAGTCAGTGCGTACGAGTGTGACTTCTCTACGTCGATGCCACACTCGCACCTGCCTGCATCAATTATGAAACTCTCCACCGTGCGACAGCGTGGCATCATGATTTGAGATGGCATTGCATATGATTCCAGATTCATTCACTGCATTACGTGGATGATGTTACACGGCATTACCCTACGTTATGTAGATGATGTGCTATGGTTGGTGACACACTCCTACTTTCACGGGATGCCCAATATCCTTTATCAGCAGGATAACGTAAGAGCACATATTGCTTGCATCAGTCAATATGATTTGCAAAGTGTACAGCTGTTTCCTTGGCCACTGTTCTTGCTGGATCTTTCACCAATCAAGCACATTTCAAATATGATTGGACACCATTTGGAAACCCAGCCTCCTTCAGAAAAAACTCACTGTAGCAAATGATTGACAGGGAACAGAAAGCCATTTTTCAAGAAGCTATCTATACTCTCATCGACTCTGTGCCTAGATATGTTGCTTCGCCGTCAGCGGTGGTTCTACAACTTTCTCATAGCTGCCAATTTTACTGATTTTATCGGAGAACTGCTGATTTTTCATCATTTCTCGTGATTTCCCGATAACGCATGAAAATCTATTGATGTTTGGCAATTTCAGTGAAAAACTTAAAAACAGTCGGAATAATACCGGAAAACTAAATCTATTGAGTTGTTTTAGTAGCATAAATAGACCACAAATGGCGCCCTAATGTAACTATTATAATATTTTTATACATTATGAAAATATGTTCACCTGAATTTCTAACCTCACCTGTCCGCGCGGGTAGAATGACGCTTTAAATACTTGAGTGCCAAAAATCCTACAAGTTGGCAGTCATAGAATTAACATTCAGATTAAACACCAGGTACACGTTTACATGAGCAGTTCAATTATTACGAATATTACTAGTTATTAGTAATTTAATTAGGAAAATATTTGTAACCGAATTAAATTTTTTTGGTAACGTATTTTAAGTTTTTATACAATCTTATAAATTTGGTATTTATAAATTGCACAAGAGTTTTAAAAGTTTCTCTATAAAATAAATATTGGGATATAAACACATTGATGCTTATTTATTTTTACAAAAATCTGGCACTGATAAACTAAATAGATATATACTTCTCAATATCATTCTGCTTTTTATGTTATTTTAAATGCTTTGTTTAGTGTAACTAACATGAATTTTAGGCCCTAGGTTCTCCCTCGATCATCCCCAACCATGGCTGATTCATATCTCTTGCCTATAGATAGCCCATAAGTCAACTTTACCATCCACCTCATTATACAAGGAAATGTAAGTCCCAATTATTATTCACCTATTTTGATAATTTTTTTCATGCTATATATTTTTAAATTGCTTAACGTAAGTCACTGTAAACTTAAAGTAGGTATATAGGAATGTAATTCATAGATTATTGATCTTATAACTGGTAATGTTTTTGTAGATTTAACCAAATTCTATAATACATAAGCTTTTTTACAAAATTTTATAAGAATCGTATTGTAATGCACAACTGTATAATTTTCAACTCATCGTGCATTTTTTTATTGGTATTAATGAATAAGCGTTTCTTCCTTAAGGTAAATTAACAATATTATTCTCAAGCTTACACTCCTAAATTATTCACGACAACTCACTAAATTGTTTCAAAATTCTACAATATTCTTTTACACATTTTATTCAAATGTTAAGATCAACACAAAATAAGTTTAGCATAAATAATTCTCAGAACGTATAATCTAAAGAGTAAAATTGTCTTTTTGCGATACTAAAGTTTTAAACGTTCAAGCAAAAATGTAGCAAGTCAGTTTCTCCTGATTTTTTCCCTCCAAATCAGTAGAATCTACTGATTTTTTTCTCGTCCGATGTTGACAGGTAAACTTGCTGACCCAATCATGTTCGTGCTCTGCATTGTGCATATCATTTCGAAATAGAGATCACTTATTGTTTGTAGCTGTCTCTCTTTATTTACCTCGAGTTTCATCATTTTCTGGCAACTCCTTGGCGTTGCTATAAGAGTATATTCATTTGAAAATTTTATAAAACTTTATCAATATTCCTTTAATATTTATTAACATATTAAATTCAAAAGACGTGGTGTTTTGTATCGTATGTTTTACTTAGTTCCCTAAGAAATAAGACTTTTATATAATTATAAATTTAAAATAATTCAGAATGGCGTAATTGAATCAAACTATTATCAGCAATTCTGGATGAAAACTAACTAGAATAATCTTAATAACAATAAGTTAAATTTAGCAGTTATTTTCTGTGATAGGATAAATCTGTTAAGATATTTAACATTTTTATTATCATAATAAAAGTGCATAAACTTCAAATTTATTTGAAAAAATATAACAAAGCATGGGGAAAAAAAAGGAATTCCCATCATTTGATTCGACATCTTTTTAAAGAAGATTCTACTAAAAAATAAGAGTTAATTATTTAATTTAATGGTATTTTAGGAAATTGACGAAAGTTTAAGATATTTTTTATTACTTTTTGGGTGCCTGAATACAGCATCTTGAAAAAATAAACTACTTCATGTTTTGTTAACTAATTTTATTGTTCTCCCATGAGCTCCTTTGTTATACCCAGAGAATTTGTGTAATCATAAATACTTTACCTACACCGTTTCCACTTAAAAAACAGTGAGTTGTGCTTGTGCAACTCTGGGAGTGACAACCCTTCTCACATTCTTCTTGAATACCCATCTGTTTAAGAAGAAAGGAACAAGCTTTGTAAAAACTTAAATAACAGTTGGCCCCCGATTTTGGTGAACCTAGTAAAGAAAGAAAATTTTGAATTTTTTCAAAAATTTATCCATACTGTTATCTATTTCCATTCTTATTTTTAAATCTCTTCATTTTCTCTCTGCCTTCTTTTATTATTATTTTTTATCACATGACTTATTTGGATTTGCTATGTAGTGCAATTGTTGCACCTTCGGACCCTGCGTGGTATTCCTTGGTGCCCAGGGATATATTTTTGTTTTCCCAAATAAAAAAAATAACATATTCTTGCTTCGTTTTATTAGCCAACTCTTTTGCAAGTTTGTTGAGGAAAATCATTCTTCTCATATGTAAAGCTAAAAATAAAAGATGAAAGATGTAGAGATAAAAGATGTAGATATTTGAACACATAATATTTGATGTGTTCGAATATCTACATCTTTTATCTTTTCAAATCTTTTAATCTGTGTGCTGACAAAGATTAAAAAATTTTAGATCTCAAAATCTTTGGTCAGTGGAAAATCTTAATCTTTGTTTTTCTCAAAATTTAAAAACTGTTCAAATATCAAAATCTATGATCTGATCAAAATTTTCAATGGTTCGATTGTCTAAGTATTTGATGTTCTCAAAATTTTTTTATCTGTTTTAATTTTTAAATATTCGAGCTGAGTCATTTTATATCTAAATTATCTAGTTATTTCGCAACAATTATAAGCATAGCAAAAATGAAGTATTTTTATCCAAGGATATTTTAATTATTATATAGTAATAATTATGTTACAAATAAATAAAATTAAAATATATGAAGGAAATAAATTTAAAGAAATAAAATTATCGAGTATCAATATATTTCTTAAAAAATATTCAAATGATTAATTGAATAAAATTATTATTTATTTTTCCTTGTGCTTTCTAAATGGAAATCTTCATTAAAAATTGGAATCTCCAATTTATCAATTATGTAAAACACGTGAATTAATTATCTACCATATACTAGTTATAAAATAAAATTACATTATTTTATTATATAAATATTAATGTAGTATTTACTAATATAAGAATAAGCGGTCGTTCTAAATGTGAATTGAGATGAAATATCCTAATTATTCATGAATTTTAACAAATGCACACATTATGGTGAACAATACATATATATTTAAGACTTGTCTTTAATCAACATATTATAATACACATTTTCAAGAAATTTCATATTTTTCGATACTTAGAATGATGGGTTATGTGAAGGAAAAATTCTAACTCTACCATTTTTTTCTTTAAAATGCAATTTAGTGAACTTTCCTAAACTTTCCATAGCTAAGAAAATACAGTAATCCTCCTATAACAGTGTACTCCTATAATGCGTGTTCATATTGCGTGGTTTCATGTCCCTCGTATAACAAGCCTTTCCCTGTAACGCATTCATTCTCCTGTTACATTTCTGTACTACGAAATTTATAATGATTTGTGTATAGTTCACAATCCATTTGTCGGCCGTTTGTACATTGTGTCAATTGTATTCTTGAAATATTACATTAAATTATATTATTAAACTATGAACATTCTGCTTAAAAAAGATTTCGGTGGACCGTTATTTCAGACAGCTCCTACAACGAATAAACATGTTATAAAACTGTTTTTGAATATATAGGATTTATTTGAAAGGAAGTGTTTCCAGTTACATTTGTATAATTTTTAATTTAAATGTTCTTTATTTGATTTTTTAAAAAAAAGTGCACATTATATTCGTAACATATTTTTTCCTTAAAATTCAATTAAAAAAGCCTTTAATGAGAAAAGTTCAATGTGAATCCTTTGTACGTAACGTGTTATACGAGGTCGTAGGAGCGCGTTTTACGAGACTGTTCGTACAACACATTTTCCTTCCACGCCGAACTAGTATACCGTGTTATGAAAAGGATTACTGTATTAAATTTAAGTAAAAAAACTACGTTTCTCACATTTCTTTTAAAAATCGTAAATTTAGTTAATTCGTTTATAAAACTAATCTTCATTTTAAAGAGGAAATTTTATTTGTTCACATATTATGTATATATATATATATATATATATATATATATATATATATATATATATATATATATATATATATATATATATATATATATATATATATATAATTATAAAGCAAAAAATATAAATATATATAAGAATATAAATATATATAAAAATACAATACAGAATATACAATACAATAGGAAATCTAGCCAGCGCAAAAGCAGCTAAAGAAAGATTTGCCAATATAAATAAGATAAAATATGAAAAATATGGAAAAGCACTGAAACAGATGAAAAGAAGAAAACATAGGGGCCACGTCTTCATCAGGAGGGAGATGGCTAGCTATGCTAAAAGAAAGAACACTCTTTTCTGACATGCTCGAAGGACAAATATCTAAAGATCTTCGAGCAATTCCCCCAAAGAAATCTTTTAAATTTAATCTAATTACAACTGGCAACACTTCTTTACTATAATTTTAAAATTACTTTTGGCAACTTTCATACTATTTTCATGTATAAATCCCATCTGATTTGCTGACTTTGGCTTTATGTATTTAAAATTTTTACTGTATGTATGTTTCATTTATATGAGTATCTCTAATTGCATTTGTGTTTAATTTATAGGTATTTCTAATTTTCTGCATTTATATTTATTCAAATGTTTTAACCTAGGTTCTTTGAATACGAACACTCTTTGGGGGAATTGCTCGAAGATCTTTAGACATTTGTCCTTCGAGCATGTCAGAAAAGAGTGTTCTTTTTCTTTAGCATAGCTGGCCATCTCTCCTGATGAAGACGTGGCCCCTATGTTTTCTTCTTTTCATCTGTTTCAGTGCTTTTCCATATTTTTCATGTTTTATCTTATTTATATTTCACTGTTTTTCCAATTTCATATTTTTCATATTTTATCATTTTATCTTATATATATATATATATATATATATATATATATATATATATATATATATATATATATATATATATATATATATATACTAGAATTTAAATACAAATAAAGCTTTAAATGAAGAATTTTATGTTCAAGTATAATTCTTTGTTTGTTGAACAACAATAACTTTTGTATACAAAAACTTATTGGACCAGACCAGGACATACGATTTAAAGTGGAATCAACAAACAACCTATCCCAACGTGCAATTCGAATTCGCGAACTATTGGAACGTGGATTTTTTTGTGTATTGGAACTTATAATTTTGAATCTCGAACAAATGGTCTAATGAAGTGGACGTGAGCACCAGCGAAATTCCCTCTACCTTACTCGGATAGAGTTCTACCATTTTGATAGGAAGACACTGGAATAGTAATATCAATTTTATTATTATTAATATATATATATATATATATATATATATATATATATATATATATATATATATATATATATATATATATATATATATACATTTCAGGAATAGAACATATAATACAAAGTTCCATAAAGTTGTATCAAGTCATGAAAAATATTGCAGATTATAATAAAGTGTTTACAGATGATTACTTTTTCTCTATGTTATTCTTGATATTAAAATATATCAGTGACATCTTTAACATTAATATGAAATTTTTAAATAATTTAATCATATATTTTGACTGCTTTTAAAAATTTGGTAGTTTTTGAAAAAAGTGAATTTTAAAGGATTTGCTTTAATTGTTAATCTGCCTCAAATCTTTTGGCAAGGGGGATTTTGAGAATGGCGATGCTGTAGAAAAGGAAGAAATGTAAGGGAACAGCATTATATTTTTATTACAATCAATTCTCAAAGGTACGAATGAATGTAAACACCATCTTTGTTTGTGATAAGCAGGTTTTGAACGATTGAGGAAGGTAATTCTCATTTTCAAGAAGTTCAACAGAGCGAGATTTTTCCTTATGCAAGCTTGTAAACTGTAAGTTCAGGGCAAATAGTACGTGTGTGCAAAAGGTGACGGCAAAGTGTCAACCAAAACAATCTCAATTTTTAAAAAACAAATTCCACAATTCAAAAACAACTATATTTTAACTATTAAACTGTTTGTGTTATTTTAACATATAGTTTAATAAATTAGGTCTAATTGTTATGTGGTGATACAATACTTTAATGAAATTTTCTTATGTTTAGTTGACAACGTTAAATTTAGTTTTCACATTCATCCCCTAGTTTTAAAAAAGAGTATTCCTGTGTGGTTTCCTTATGTATTTTGTGAATAATTTGTGTTGCGTGTAATAAAATATGAAATAGTTTGCATTCATTTCTCTAGATATAGTTTAACATATTTGATCCAATTATTCGTATGTGCAAATTGAGTCAGTAAAACGTCAACCAAACCGACCAATCCATAATTTAAAAGCAGATTCCACGCATTTAATAAAAACTATAAGGTATTTAGTTAACTCATTGCTTTCAATGCATTAAATTATAGGTTATTTTAATTTAGTTTAAATGATTCGCCTTTTTAATTAACCTCAATTTTAATATGTTTTGTCCTATGTGCAAATAAGGGACAATATATTGTCAATCAAACCCCGCTTTACCTTTTAAATTCCCACAATTCAAAAATATATTTCCTGTAATTTTCATCAGAATAAATTTTTAAGACAAAGTTCTCACTATTTTCACAAGGTATTAAAGTGATCCACCCAATTTTTATTAGATCTTAAGGATTTAATTTTAACTCTACAATAGCAAGCAAGTTTCTTGAAAATACCTAATGAATATATTTCTTTATCTCAAAGAAAGTAACCGAAAACAAAACTTTCCTGAAATACCTAACATGCAGTTTTCACGTCTTTTACCTTTATTATCTTCATCTGTGAAAAAAGTTTTATTAAAATGAAGAAATTAAAACAAAAATATGAATATGTCTGACAATGAAAAGAAATTTTTCTAATTGCAATAACATAGATTAAAAGAGAAATCATTCCAGAGCACGCTTGGTGTCATGTCTCGTCCGGGAGGCTCTCTGGTTCACGGCTTTAAAATACATGGACAAACTAGTCTCGCCCACTTTCGAAATAATCATCTCGGATTTTCTGAAGTTTTTGAGACCTGTTCCAACTGTTTCGCTGAACAAGCTGCATCAGCACACAGCCTTTCCAAGCAAGATTTATAAAACAATCCTTTGATGGTGCTATTATTTTGGGGAGGTACTTAATATTATGGACCTAATCAAGCGCTGCTGGCCAAAGGGAACATGCAACAAGAACAAACAAAATATAACTTATATTATTCTTAGTTTTTTATTATTATTATTATAAATGCATTTTGTATTACCATTTTATGCAATTACTTTATTTTCTGATCATAATTTATGAGAAATCTTTCAAAGTTCTTGATCATCTTCCATTCAAACCATTATGAAACCTATAGGTGTACGATATAAATAAATACATTTGAAACTAATAAGTCTCTTAAAACATCCTTCCCCTTTCCAATGGGGAACCAGTCACCATCAAATAACCATATCCATTCATTACCAACGGTATCCATAATACTCAATCCAGTAGGAAGAGAGGAAGCTGATATATCATTTCTAAAAACCTTCAACCGGTTCTTTGATGAATTTCTATGAATTCAGACCTGGTGGCAGTTGATTGTTGAAGTATATTTAACTATTTGCTTAGAAATAAATATCTCTATCATTTTAATCTCTCCATTAATCTTTGTAGGATTATGGATCATTTTTAGCTGATAGTTTGGTTTGCTCATTAAAGTCTACTTCATAATTCCCTGATAGGTTATGGGGAATTTCTTCCCCTTGAGTTTCTTCAGGTAAATATTGATACAGCAACACACAAGATGATGAGATAATGCTAATCCGTGTCATTATCCTGGGTAACTGCACCCAATCCAAATAATACGAAACTTCAAAATGAATCAAATCTATAAATCGGAGTTATTGATGAGAACTACCTTAATAGCAGCTATCTCACGAATAAAATTAGTACTTTTCTACATTTTTTTGTATTTTCTCTAGTTTCTGAGATAATTTTGCTTTTCCTCGTTATTTTTCTCTTTATTTGGCGTCTCTAGTCTTAGAGTAATTATATCTTTCATTTGAAATTTCTTATTAGAAATTTGAACTCATTATGAAAGCATGACTTTCTTTTTCAAGCCTTGTAGAGCATATCTGCTTTTTTATTAAATTGATAAGCTTGTGCATTTTATATTATTTTGAAGGTATTTTCTGATTTTCATTACATTTTCAAATCTATACATTAAATTTCTCATGATCATTCTCTAAATTGTCATCATCATCAAATTGTTAAAATCTCATTGCTTTATTAGCTTCGTCTCAGCAAGCTCTGAACCACAGATTTCTGTCCTGAGTTTTGAAGTGAAATGATTGCAATTTTCATAGACCTAGACAAATCAGGAGTGAATGTGACTGCGAAGACCACTGGATATTATCTGTCAGTCGTAGATCAAGTCAACATTTCAAAATTTCAGCCCACATAGGATAAAAAAAAAACAGTTCATCTATCCATTGAAAAGTAAAGCTCATCTTTCACCATTGCAAAGTACATTTTCAATCTATACCATCCCATGTTAGTATGAACAGAAATGAACTGGCCCACCCTCTTGCAAGGGAGAGACTAGTTTTCTCTCCCTTCCAGATCAGAGCTCACATATATCGAGACAAAAGCCCTAAAATAAAGAAAAATTTCTGATATCTTTACATCATAGCAGGTATAAAAGCAAAAGCCCAGGACTTTACTTATCTCTCTCGTGACAGGCAGACATAACTGTCCCGACTAGCCAGTGGACAGTTCAAAAGTCTTATTTTCTGGGGGTAGCGATTTCCCAGCTTTTTCGTTGATTCCTCATTTTCAGATTTTTTTTTACGTGTTTGTATTTTGTCTCCAATGGCATATGGTCTACGAACTTTCTTCTTCTTTTCTATCAGATTATGTCAGTTTACTTGTATATATTATGTTGTCTGATTACAGTATGGGCCTTATTTTTTATTGTCATTTTTCTCTTTTATCAAATCCTTTCTTCTTTACTTCGTTTCGTTATAATCTTTGCTCTTTTCATTGAAAGCAACGCCCTAGCAAGAGAAAATTTCTGAATTATATCTATATTTTTTCTCCTATTTAAAAAAATGTTTTACTTTATTTACTGATGCTCGTTAATGGCTGAACTGTTCCAGTTTTCTAATAAATTTCATTTTCATATAAAAGCGAGGGAATTTTTTTCTTCACCTTTCCTATGTGTTTGTAAAAGACTTTTATATATATATATATATATATAAAGAATATAAGTTTATCTTTTATCACAACAAATGCGTGAATTTAAAAGTTTTATCTATTGGAAAAGTATCTTTCCTTTATATCAGATTAAAGCTATTTTTGTTTAAAGTCTGTGTGTCACGATAGATTCTCTTTATAAACTGTGTCAAATAGCATGAATTTAATACACCGAGAATAAACTTAATTTGCAAAAGGCGATTAAAACCTATACTCCTACTAAAAGTTTAATTGTATTAGAATCATATTTACTTTAGATAAACACACGCTTTTTCTTACATTTTTGTAAAACATCATTACATTTATTAACTCCAATTTCTTGTGTTCTTCTACCTACGAGGGTCACTCTGAAATTTTTGAGGTAAAGTTATACTTAAAAATTTTTAGGTGTGTTCAAAGTAGTCTCTTCCAGCATCAATGCACTTTTGTAGACGAATTTTCCACAGATTAAATGCCTCCTGCCATTCGCTTCTCGGAATAGATGAAAAAATTCATTTATAGCTACATCTATCTCTTCTTCTGAATGAAAACAACGTCCACGTAAGTTCTTTTTTAGATTAAAGAATAACCAAAAGTCACACATAATTAGATAAGGTAAATATGGTGGATGTTCGATCACTTTCATTTGTTTTTGTTTAAGAAACTCAACTGTTAATCCGACTGTATATGAAGATGCATTGTCTTTGTAAAGCATTAGTCCCCTAACAATCAGTTTTTTCAGAATTTCTGGAAGACATTTAGTGGTTATACCAGTTTACTGTTACTGTCTTATGTCCTTCCAACTTGATAGCTTTGACCAATCTTCTACTGGAACGTCAAGAAACGGTATGTACGTTTCATCCCCTGTTACAATTTTAGAAATGATGCGATGGCCACCATCATTTAGCAATTTAAGAGTTTCTTTACTGATTCTGACACACTCCTCTTTTTGGTACTCAGTTAGATTATGGGGAACCTAACGGAAAACTACTTTTTTCGTACTTAATTCTTCATGAATGATTTTGCGTATGGCTGCGTATCCAATGTTGATTTCCTTCTGTATCATTTGAAAGGTACAGCGATTATCATCCATTAACATTTTTCGTGTGGCAGACACATTATCTTGAATTACTGCTGCGGGGGCCTTCCTATGGTTCTTCATTCTGAAGAAAATTGCGACTTCTTCTAAATTCTCTAAACCATCTAAATACAGTAGCACGAGCTGGAGATTCATCACGAAATGCTAATTGGAACCGTTGAACGCATTCTTCTTGATTCAATCCTGCTTTAAAATCGTAGAAAATCATAGCGCGAAAATGTTCTCGCGCCAACTCCATTTTCTCTTCTGTTTAAAATTTATTCTATGCTTAACAAGTTGAAGTAAATCAGTAAAAAATCGTCTGTGTTAAAATACTTTATATTTTAAAATTAAAACGTCATTTTCATTTTGTAAATTCTCGTCTGCGCGTATCTTAAAAATTTCAGAGTAACCCTCTTATAAACAATTGCACTCTTTTCAATGCTTTTATTCCTCTTTGCATTTGATTTGGTGTTCTTTACTCTGTTTTCCGATGGCATGTATTCATTCACTTTTTACCTGATAGCGAGAAATTCTTTTATTCCTTTTAGTTCTTTTTCTCATTTCTTTCTTCAATCTAAGTTTTTAAAGTTCAAACCTAGTGCACTGTCTTTGAGCTGACTGCTGACAACTTCTCGGCTTTTGGAACAAATTTTATGTAGTTCCATTTCTAAGTCCAATTTGAAGGTTTTTAGTTGTTTAGAATTCCCTTTAAATGTGGTACTTTTCTTGGAGAGAAAACTAGTTACCTAGGTTCGAAATTCATTTAGTCTGTCCTCTATCGAGAGGGCAGAGTAAGCGTTTTTGTGCTGCTTCTGTCCCCTTTTGAATGGTGCTGCTGTTAGGCAGCATTTTCTTAGTGAACAATTTAGTCAATGATACAATGAGTGAAATTTCTACGATTCTCTACTGTGCCATTTGAATTTCGAAATCTCATCCTAAAAGAGAATTATTTTACCTAGATTTACGTTTCTTAATCTATCTCCAACACTTTTATTAGACTTCTAAATATAAGCATGTTTCTCTCACTAATTCAACTAAAATTCATCCCTAAAACATCCCTTCTCAAACATTTATAATATTATATATGCTTTAAATTGGTTAATGTGTCGTAGACATGTGAGACTAAATTTAAAAAAATGTTATTTCTCAACCTTTAGTTTTCCAAATATGGTTACAATAAAACTACTTGTTAAGAATTTTCATACATTAAAGTAGAACAAATATACATACATACATATACATATAAACTTATAAGTAAATTTTTCCATTGATTTGTATACAAAAATTTATCAAATTTTATAAAATTGTTTCTTTAATCAATACTTAAAAATATTGACAATTTTTTTCTTATCAAAAATATGCATCATTTCTGATGTTTTCTTCTTCTATAATTTCCAATAAATAAAAAGAACGTGCAAATATACATTTTTGTGAAATTTTTTATTCTGAATATTTTAAAATGATTTAATGTGTGTGTGATTAAAATTAAAATCATATTCATTATTAATATTAATGTATATGATTAACTAATTTTAATTTAGATACATTTTGTATTTTCATCCCAAATTTCCTATTTTTATTAAAAACTAATATATTAACATTATTTTCAAGTTTTGATTAGAGATGCTTTTCTTTTTTAATTTAAGAACTTTCTAAATAACAAAAACCTTAAAATTGTAATATTGTTGTAAGTTTTATCATGTTCCATATATAAAGTAGATTCAAAACTTTTTACTAGGTTGATTTTGTTTTCTAAATTCTTCTAAATTAATTTTAATTTCTGATATTGACTAAATATAAGTCTGTTTTTAAAATTTTTACACTAGTGAAGTTCTTATTTTAATTAAATGTTATTAATTATTATAATATTAAAAATATAAAGACCATATAAAATTATAAGAATAATACAAATTAAATTTATAAAATGAGAAAATATTACAAGCACAGAGATTTAATTTCAGATTTTTAAGATGATTTAAAGAGTCATCAATGTTTGCAGTGTGTAAAATATATTTCTTTACTTTGAAACATATTTATAAATGATGTAATTATATATTTAAATGATTTAATCATCATTTATAATAAAATTATAACTGAATTTCAAAAGAAAAGTAATAGATTCTAAGATAAATATTTATTGACTCTTCCATAAATTTTTTCATTTATAAAGATATATCTATATCTATATCTATCTATCTATCTATCTATCTATCTATCTATCTATATATATATATATATATATATATATATATATATATATATATATATATATATATATATATATATATATGTATGTATATGTATTTATGTATTTCAATTATTAAAACATTTCGATAAAAAATAGAACACTACTTTCTGAAAAATATAATGAAATGGGTAAAGTTTCTGTTATCTCAATTTTCATCGACAATATACCAAATGCACTACGAAATGTTTTTAAAAAATTGCATTTTTATGTATCGAATATTTTTAAAATAGTATATTTAATTAATATTGAATTTTAAATTATAATATAGAAGATAATACAACCTGTGTTTAAAATCACACACTACTCAGCCTGCAATTATGGAAAGAAACAGACTAGTGCTGCCATCTTGTGTAAAAATGAAACATTTTATGGGTAAAACTGAGTATTACGGTCTCACCTTGGCGAACTTGGCAAAAATGTTTTTCGTCAAGGGCTTGAGACGAATGTTTTGGAAATTGATTGGCAACCCAAAAAAAGTGCCAATCGAGTTGTAATTGGCGCAGAAAAATGGCGGGAGTTTCACCCGACTAGAAATTCCCCTTTCCCTCCCCTAAAACTAAATGCCGGTTCCCCCCCCCCCATATTTCGAATCGCTAATTCTAACCGCATGCAAGAAAACAGTGATCTTAATAAGAATTGATTATAAATATTTCACGATTAAAATTAAGTAAATAAAGTAGCAAAAATAATTACATTTAAATAATATTTAGTTAAAAACAAATTAAAAAATAGAATTTCAGCTATTAAACACAGAATATTACAAATTATTACTACATAAAAGTAAACAAATCTAGAATAATTTTAGAGCATAGATTTTATAGTTTTGTTTATTATTGGAAATTTAAATACATATACTTCTAGGAATTCTGCATGCCTGCAGAAAATAAAATAAAATTCTTAACTACATTTTTCATCCGGCGCTCTACACGCACAGCAAAATCAAAATTGAATATAAAATACGGGATTGAAAATCCGGCGCTATATCCACAGCAGAAAACAAAACGAATATAAAAGACGGGATAGAAATTCCTTCGCTATATTCTCAGCGAAATACAAAACGAATATAAAAGACATTATTGAAATTTCGGCACTATATCCACACAGAGAAATAAAACAAATAGATAGGATTGAAATTCCGGCACTATATCCGGCCTGAAATAAAGAAATGTGTATATAAAAGATAATATTTATATTACACGTTACATCCAAAGTGAAATAAAATATAAATATGAAAAAAAAACAGGATTTAAATTACCGCACTTTACAGCAGATAAAAAAAAACTGAGTATTACAGCCGATAAAAAAAAATCCAAATGTAAAAATGGCTAGCGTTTCCGGGATATTCGGACGATGTGCATAGCGACACATTTAGCGACTAATCGCTTTTGGTGATTTTACGGCGAAAAAACTTGGCGATGAAAAATAATCGCCAAATTGTACCGATTTGGCGACTTTTCGCTCAGACCGTGGCGACCTTCTGAGATTTACGATGTGAGACCGTAATACTCAGTTTAGCCCATTTTATGTATTTCGAAATTAATGACTATTAAAAAAAAAGGAGTATTGTTTTATTTCAGTAATTAATTGTAAGATATTCAAGATTTCAGAATTAATTTTCAGATTTCAGAAATAATTAGATTATATCAATGTTTTTTTTTTTTTTTTTTTCTTTTCTTTCCTAGAGACAATTTTATCGGAGTTAAATTTTCCTTTTCTCTTCAATTGCACAATTTTTTAGTCATTTTTTTATTTCAATTTCTTTTTATTTAAATTATAAAATTGTTTTTAATAGCTTTCTGCAAAATTTTCACTGTTTTTACCCGCAATGTTATAGCATGTTTAAAAATATTTTTTATTCATTTATTAATTGGAAACTTATTAAAAACTTAATTTCTATATATATATATATATATATATATATATATATATATATATATATATATATATATATATATATATATATATATATATATATATATATATATATATATATTTTTTTTGAGAATTGTCTTCTTTTATTATTAGCTATTAACTTGTATAAACTTTAAAAGTATTGAAAGGACCACGAGTAAAAAGTTAACGAACAGAAATATTCAACGGAAACTTGAAGTAATATCTTAATATTAATAATCTCTACTTAAAATTAAAGTATTTATAAAATTACGTTTGTATTTACATACATTTGCATTAAAAATTAAGATAATATAAAAGTTGTATTTAATAATTTAGCTACATGGGCTAAGCCTATATTATATATTTGTTACACACAAAAGTATCATTTATAATTAAAAAGAAGTAAAATAAACATGATTTATTATAAAACATGTTAAATTATATATAAATGCATAAATATTATAAATAAAAGGATATTTTAATAAGTATGAAAAAGTAATAAAATATCTAAAAGATTAAACAAAATCTATTGAAAAGTCATTAGCCTTGAATTGAGTAGACAATTGCCCTTGAATTTGAAGAAGTTCTTAGAAATTGTTTAATTTCTATGAAAATCGGTGCTAGACAACCGAAAACGTTATTTAAATATGTAAACTTAAATTTTCAATTGACGAAATTAGAGGAAACAATTTTGGTAAATGATTTTAATGTTTATATATTTGCCCCTCAACATTTAACGAAACAAATTAGGGAACTAGCATGATATCCTCCTCTATTGGCGATCATTGCGACTTTTTTCGTCAACAAGTAGCGACAAAAAAGTCACAACTCAGAATGGGAGCTAATCGGAGTAAGAAACATAGGGTTTCCCCGATTTTGAATAACTAAGCATAACACTACATAAGAAAACAACAATAACAACATGTTTTGTACATAAAGCTGGGTTTCTCCCTCCCCCGATTTCAAATTACTAAGCCTAACGGTATATAAGAAAACAGTAATCGTAATAAAAATTGATTAAACATTGTCTTTAAAAATATTAAGAAAATTAATGAATAAAATAACAAAAATAATTACATTGAATAAAATCTATTTAAAAAAATATATATATATATATATATATATATATATATATATATATATATATATATATATATATATATATATATATATATATATATATATAATTTTTACCTTCATTTTTCGTCTGACACTCTATATGCACAGAAAATCCAAAATGAATATAAAACTCCATATAAAATAAAATACAAAACGAATATAAAAGACAGGATTGAAATTCCGGCGCTATACCCACAGCGAAACAAAAAATGTGAATATGAAAGACAATGTCTATATTCCTCGTTATATCCGAAGTGAAAAAAAAAGATAAATATAAAAAAGAAACAGGATTTAAATTTCCGTGATTTACATCCAATAAAACAACGTACAACTAAGTCAGCGACATGAAAATTGAACATGACAAAAAAAACTGTGCTTAAAAGTAAAACTAAACTTGAAGTGAAACTGAAAATGCTGTTGCCACTGAAAAGAAGCATATATATGACTTAAAAATGATGTAAAGCACAAGAAAAACGAAATCTGGCAAACAAAAAATTTGAAAATTATATAAAACTGAATTTGGTACCACTGTAATAAAAACAAAAACTCAAATTAGCAACACTACATTCTAAACAAAGGGTGCTAGATTTGGCAAGAAATCACTTAGAGGGGGATGTGTTATTTTTTCCCAAATTAGTTGTCATGGGGTTAATATATTTATTCTGTACTTTAAAATTTCAGTACTGTTTTTCCTTATTCTATTAACGGTGTTATAATATAATTTCAAAAAATTATCTTTCATTTACGGATTTTTTTTATTTATTAAAAATAAAATATTACTGCAATTTTGATTCGGCGGCATATTTTAGCAATTTTAAAAGTTACTCAGTTTTAAGTATGAATAATAGCTGGCAGCATCATAATTAAATACTGTTTATAGAAATTTATCTTTATTATACATAAGCTATATTATTTAAATCAGGGTTGGGCCAATACTCTTAAGCGTGGGGCAAAATGAAATTTTCAAAATATCTCTGCCAGAAGACTATACCAATAGTTTATATAAAATATCTCTGTCAGAAGACTATACCAATAATTTTGACAAAAACACAATAAGTATCATTTTTAAGCATTTGGAAAGAGAAATTTGACTAATAATGAATTATTACTAAGTTAATAAGATTATAGTAATAATAAATTGTCTTACTTAGCTGTATATGCGAACAATTTGCACACGGTAAAATATGTCATGTAACTTTTAAAGAAATATGATCCATTTTATTAAACTAATAGTCAATAAATAGATCAGTGAATGATAGATTTTACCATGCATCATTGTTATTTGCCTCACGCATTGTTTAACAAATTCTCCTTCAGTAAAAAGGTTTACCCAACTTATCAATTTTGTGTGCAACAGCATGTACTTAAATCAAGCACATATTTAAGTACTTGAACTTGGAAAAGAACAATAAATATTTAAATAAAGCTTCTAATTAAGGAAAGAAGAGGTCATTACAATCTTCAAAAGTGTTTTCCAAGGCTCCACATTTAAATTTAACGCATTAGCTTTCTCAGAGGTATGTATCTGTATCAGTACATGCATTTAAATTAAGTGCAAAAACTTACTTAAATACTTGCACTTGCATAAGTACAATAAATATTTAAATGAATCTATTTAAGTTTTCCATTGGTGTACATTTAAATTTAGTGCGTTCGGTTATTGAAATGCATGTACATGTATCAATTCATGCATTAAAATCAAGTACAAATACTTACTTAAGTGCTTGTAATTGCATAAGTACAATGAATATTTTAATAAAGCCATTTAATTAATGAAAAAAGAAGTCATTACAGTTTTCAGTAGTACCATGGGTTCAAATTTAAATTTAGTGCCTTCACTTGTGAAAGGCGTGTACCTATATCAGTTCACGCATTTAAGTCAGTAAGTTACAAATACTTACCTAAGTACTTGCGAAAGTACAATAAATATTAATTAAACCTAATAAAAAACGAGGTAATTGCTATTTTGAAAAGATTTTTCCATTGGTCCATATTTAAATTTAGTGCATTACATTAATGTAATTTAGTGCATAACATTATTTTTTGTGAAACATTTTGAACGCAATTTTTTCATATTAAATCCCTCATACCAAAAGATTTCTGTTTCTGATTATGTTAAAAATCACTCTATACACAACAATCGATATTATTTTATATCTTTCAGTATTTCTTAAATTATTTTGCACAAATATTAAAATGAATGTATCTCTCGCCTGCAAATTTGTTTTTCAAAAGGAGAATATATATATAATTGCAAAAACATAAAACAAGGAAATCTTAACGCTATTGTTTCCAATAGTATTCTAATAATTCAATATTTAGTAAAGAATATGTCAATATTCTTTTTCACACATTCAAATTAGTTCTGCAATTAATATTTTTTCTTCTCAGAACTATAACTACTTTGACATGCAAATCATTAAAAATGCTAAATTTAGAGAAATATATTTTTTTTGAAAAAAAGTATTTTAGTAAAATAATGCTGTAACATCTTTTTACTTTTGATGATTATAAAATAAAAATACTTAACTACTTGTCATTTCATTCACATTTTATATTATTTTTAAACAGTTTGGATTAAAGAAGTGTATCTTGACAAAATTAATTTTTGTAAGCTGAAATTCACTAACCAGAAATATAATCTTTATCCATTTTCGACCATATTTATTTTGCATTAAAGTTAACCTATTAAAATACCTATCATAATTTATTAATTTAGTACAAAGATAAAATTTATTTTTTTGTTAGGAACATCTTATTGAATGTTAAATTATATAGCTTAATATTAGATTTAAGTCATTGAATTTTGTTTTCGAAAACACACGAAAGGAATAAAAAAAGCCACATGTAGTGCTTCTTTGAAGTATTTTATTTCAAGAGGATAAAAATATAATCTTTAGTAGAATGCTGTTAGATATTGAAGCATATGAGAAACAAAAAGTAATATTTAAAATATAATCATTAAATTAGTTAAGGAAAGTATCTCTTTTGCATGATACAGGAAATTTCACGGTTTCCGAAATTTGTAAGCAACTTTAACTTTTATTCAAAGATTTTAAATTATTTTTACGAAATATTAGGTTAAAATATTCTTAATTTTACAAAAAAGTTTACTAAAATAATTTTGAACATCACGATAAGGATTTTATATAATTTAATACGTTCTCCGATATTTTAAGTATACTGAAAAACTATTGTGATTACTAAATTTAAGTATTTTTTTAAATATTTGAATTTGATCATTAACTTATAGATAAATCGTGGTACAATGTCTCTGAAACAGATTTCTTAAATATTTAAGGGTATATTTTTAGTAATTTTTCTGAAATTAGTACTTCTTGATGTATTTTAATATTATTTGCCAGTCCTATACCGAAATGTAAATTTAGTGAAAGTTTCAATCAAAATTAAAATTTTCTTTCTAAAAATAACAATTTCCTTGTAAAGTTATACATCTAAATAATATAATTTTATGTGGAATAATGAATAACACAATTTCCCTTCTAAAATTCGAAAATACTTATGTAATATGATTTATTCCTGCATTTTTTTAAGTATCTTGATCTTGGTATTTTAAACAATGGTTCAAATATGTGTAATGAAAACTTGAGTAGTGTGAAGCTATAACAGTATAAAAAATTACAAAACGCGTTTAGTCAAATTCTCAAGTAAACAGGAAATCGATGCACATGTAGTTAACTTTAAATTATTAACAAGTAGAAAAAACATAGCAGAAAGATCAATTGGTGCTTCTCATTTAATCAATTTGACATCAGGATTGACAGCATTGACAAATTCCTAACTCCTAGGGAACTTGAGAATTTTCAAATTCCGTGGGAAACCGATAAATGTAAATTTAAATCAAATGTAGCATTGATATGGTGGATGCACATTTCCAATCAAGTTTTCTTTGAATTATATTTCTAATGATATATTCCAGGTGAGCGTGTTAATAAATCTCCTTCAGATGGCCTGAACTAATTATTGAAATGCCATATTGTCGCTTCACTATTCTTGTTTGCATATATATATGAGTGCTGTTTCACTCTCATAATTTTTTCTTGAAGCTAACTGTATATGTGAAAATATTACCGGCTTACGAACATCAAGCAGTGAAGAAGAATTTTATTTTTATGATGAAAATAACTATTCAGAAACACTGACTATGAATTCGATGATATTTCTGGGGCTCGTAATTTGAACAAGGTGACAGTTCTGCATTTCCTATTTTTTGTCAATCTTTTATAAATCATTTAAGCAATATTATGATAATTCTAGCACCAAGTTATTCAATTTATAAAATAAAATTAGGTACATTGTGAAATTAATTAAAACATGAGACATCACAAAGATTAATTATTCGCAGAACAAAATATATAATTTAATTTTAATAAAATGTAACTGTAAGAAATGAAAGAACGCCACACAAAATCCATTGCAAAATTGCTTAAAATACTAAATTCATTAAAAAGTTAAAAGATAGCATCTAATTTATTGCTTATTTTATTCATTCGTATTTTAAGCAAAATTTTAACATTTTAAAATTTCATATTTTTGAACTAATTAAGTAATAAAGATATCTTATATTATAACCTTGTCGTAAAGTCACATATTTTTATACTTTCAAGTTTACAATTAAACAAAAATTTACACACACACATACGCACGCACACACACAAACACAAACACACACACACACAAACACACACACACACACAAACACACACACACAAACACACACACACACAAACACACACACACAAACACACACACACACACAAACACACACACAAACAAACACACACACACACAAACAAACACACACACACACACACACACAAACAAACACACACACACACACACACACACACAAACACACACACACAAAAAAACACACACACACACACAAAAACAAACACACACACACAAACACACACACACACACACACACACACACACAAACAAACACACACACACACAAACAAACACACACACACACACACAAACAAACACACACACACACAAACAAACACACACACACACACAAACACACACATACACACACACATATATATATATATATATATATATATATATATATATATATATATATATATATATATATATATATAATGCATAAGAACTAAAAAATTTAAATAATTTAAAACCTGATAAAAAAGTGAAATCAATATTTTAAACTTTGCTTATAAATGCTAATATTTAGATAGAAGTATAACGTAATCAGCTGTTGCTTCCTTGAAACATTTTCAATATTCGCGCGCATTAGTTAAATCAACTGTAACCGTTCAGTAAATAAAGTCCCCAGCTACGATTTCACGGTAATCCGTCAATTTTGGGGGTTGAATTTGAAGCACTACAGTGAAGCTCGTTGCCCCTACCAAGGGGCTCGGGATAGCCGAATAACGCGAGGAATTGTTTGCCCGAGTTACATCGGGATAGCCGGTTAAGGTGTTAAATCAAGAACAAGTACTTACTTAAATACTAGTATTTACATAAGTACAATAAATGTTTAAGTAAAGCTTTTTGATTTAGGAAAAAAGATATTTTTGCAAATTTTAAAAACGTTTTCTATGGCCCCACACTTAAATATAGTGTATTTGCTTACTAAAATGCAAGTATATGTATTAGTCACGTACTTAAATCAAAGACAAGTACTTACCTAAGTACTTTACTCGCATAAGTACATTAAATATTTAACAAAATCAATTTGATTAATGAAAAAAGAAATCATTTTGGAGTATTCAAAAGTATTCACCATGGGTACATATTTAAATTTAGGGCATTCGTTTATTGAAATGCATGTATTTGTAGTTGTAAATGAACTTAATCCCTTAACCGTCTGGGGTTCTGTGAAGAAAGTGATAAATTAAACCATTTAATCTTCACGGAGCAAAGATTAATTAATCTTTGCTCCGTGGTGGTTACACTGTTTTTGCTTTCACTGCATTGCAAGTCTTTCCCCCTTTAGAGCTTGTAAAAATCACAAAGCCCTTAATTCTTGATGAGACGTATTTCCGTTTTACCCTGGACCACCTGACAATAAGCACATTCTAATGACTTTGAACGGGGAAGTCCATTAATCGCTGTCAGCTGAAGAAACTAAAATGTGCTAGTAGTTTACATTGTATTCACAAAGTAAACTACTAGCACATTTTAGTTTCTTCTGTTGGAAAATTTTTTGAAGCCCTATTATAATAATTCATTACACTAAATATGAATTTCATTTAATTAATTTGCAAATTATTATTAGAAAATTCAATTTATTTTTAAGCAGAGACAATGAATATCATATTATTATAATTGCTTTATATATATATATATATATGAATGCTGCTTCACTCTCATAAGTTATTGTGGTAGCTAGTAGTATATGTGAAAATATTACCGGTTTACGAACATCAAACAGTGAAGGAGAATTTAATTTTTATGATAAAGATAACTCTTCGGACACGGACTATAAATTCGGTAATCTTTTTTTTGGGCTCGTAATTGGTTCGAGTCGAAAGTTCCCATTTTTCGTCAATCTTATATAAATCATATAAGCATCTAAAATGATTATTCTAGTACCAAGCTATTCAATTTATAAACTAAAATTGGGTACATTGTGAAATTAAATAAAAACATGAGACATCACAAAGATTAATTATTCGCAGAACAAAACTTTTGATCTAATTTTAATAAAATGTAACTATAAAAAGTGAAAGAATGACGAAATAAATCCGTTGCAAAATTGCTTAAAATACTAAATATATTAAAAAGTTAAAAAATAGCATTTAATTTATAATTTTTTTTATTCATTCTAGTTTTAAGCAAAATTTTAATATTTAAAAATTGCATATTTTTGAACAAATTGAGTAATAAAGATTTTTTATATTATAATCTTTTCGCAAATTGACATATTCTCATTCTATCAAGTTTACAACTAAGCAAAACGTTACACACACAAACACGCATATTATGTATATAAATATATATGTAAAAGAATTAAAAAATTTAATTATTTAAAAACTTAATAAAAAAAGTGAAAATTAGTATTATATACGTTGCTTAAAAATTTTAATAGTTAGAGAACCATTAATTATGAAATAAAATGCAAATAAATATAGAAAAATAAAACGTAATTAGTTATTTCTTTCTTGAATTACTTTAGATTTTCGCGTTCATTAGTTAAATCAACCGTAACCGTTCAGTAAATATGTTCCCCAGCTACGATTTCATGGGTAATCCGACAATTTCACGGTTTGAATTTAAAGCATTGCAGTGAAGCCAGTTGCCCCTACCTGCTCTTGATAGCCGGGAAACGCACAGATTTGTTTGCCCGAGGTAACTCGGGATAGTCGGTTAAGGGTTTAAATCAAGAGCAAGTAATTACTTAAGTACTTGTAGTTGCATTAAATGTTTAAAAATCAGTACAATAAATATTTAAAAATGCTACTTGATTAAGGAAAAAGATAGCTTTGCAATTTTTAAAATTGTTATCGATAACTAAACATTTAAAATACTTCATTAGCTTACTGAAATGCATGTACTTAAATCATGTACAAGTATTTACCTAAGTACCGTACTTGCATAAGTACAGTAAACATTTAAATAAATATATTTAATTAATGAAAAAGACGTCATTGCAATTTTCGCAAGTATTCACCATGGGTCCACATTTAAACATAATCCATCCGCTTACTGAAATATATATACACGTCATCACGAGTATTTACTTAAGTACTTGGATAAATACAATAAATATTTAAATGAATGTATTTAATGAATGAAAAAATAAATCATTGTAGTATTGAAAAGTATATGCCATGGGTACACTTTTAAATTGAGATCATTCATTTAGTGTAATGCATGTACATGTATCAGTGAATGTACTTGAATAAGGTGCAGGTAATTATTTGAGTACTTATACTTGTGTGCATAAGTACATTAAATATTTAAATAAATCTATTTAATTAATAAAAAAAGAAGACATTGAAATAATCTCAAAGTGTTTCTTTTGGTCCACAGTAAAAATTAACGCATTAATTTACTGAAATGCAGGTATATATATCAGTGCATGTAATTAAATCAAGTAAAAGTAGTTACTTAAATACTTGTACTTGCAAAAGTATATTAAATATTTCGATTAATCTAATTAATTTAAGAAAAAGATCTTTGCAATTTTCAAAAGTATTTTCCATGGGTCCACATTCAATTTTAGTACATTTGGTTTCTAAAAGGCATGTACATGTATCTGTGTGGGTACTTAAATCAAGTACAAGTACTTACTTAAGTACTATATATATTTAAATAAATCTATTTAATTATGGAAAAAGATTGACCAATTCTTTGGTATTTTCATAAATGTTTCCATAGATATAAAATTAAAGTTAGTGCACTCGCCTACTGAAATGCATGTACATGTAACACTGCATGCACTTAAATCAGGTACAAGTACTTACTTAAGTACACCTACACGTCTACGTACAATATATAATAAAAAAAAATCTACTTAACTAAGGAATACAGAAGTCATTAGTATCATACAAGAATACAAATCATTCTTGCTGTATTTGCCATGAATCCAAATTCAACTTTTGTTCTTTCAATTACTGAATTGCATGTACATGCATCAGTGCGTATACTTAAATCAACTACAAGAAGTTACGTAAGAACATGTACTTACACCAGTACAATATATATTTAAATAAATCACTTAATTAAGGAAAAAGGAGGTCATTACAATTTTCAAAAGTATTCTCCATGGGTCCACATTTAAATTTAGAGCATTCGCTTGCTAAAATGCATGTATATGTATCAGTCATCCACTTGAATCAAACACAAGTACTTACTTAAGTACTTGTACTTGATTAATTAAGTAGTAAGTACTTGTACTTGCACGTTAAATATTTAAATTATTGTATATTAATAATATGTACTTTAAATATTTAAATTAATCTATTTAATGAATAAGAAAAGAAGTCATTGCAATTTTCAAAAGTGTTTTCCATCGCTCCACGTTTATCTTTAGTGGATTTTGTTACTGAAATGCATATATGCGAATCTAGGCATGCACTTAAATCAAGTAAAAGCACTTACTTAAATATTTATACTTGATTTATTAAGTACAAATTCTTACTTAAGTATATGTACTTGCATGCGTACAATAAATAATAAAATAACTCTATGAATGAAAAAATAAGTCATTTCAAAAGTATTTCCCATAGGTCAAAATTTAAATTTTTTTCATTCAATTACTGAAATGCATGTACATGTATCAGTGCATGTACATGTACTCACTTAAGTAGATAATTCTACTTAATAAGTAAAATATATATTTATATAAATCTAATTAATTTAGACAAAAAGCGATCATTGCATTTTTGAAAAGTATTTTCCAGCGGTTCGTATTTTAATCTTTGTGCAATTTCATAGTGCCTGTTCATGTATGAATGCGTATATTTAAATCAAGTTCAAGGACTTATTTACATACTTGTACTTGATTACTTAAGTACAATTACTTACTTTAATATTTGTTCTTGCATATATATACTTTAAGTTTTTAAATTAATCTATTTAAATAATGAAAAGAGATGTCATTGCAATTTTCAAAAGTATTTACCATGGGTCCACATTTAAATTAAAGGCATTCGCTTACGGAAATGTATATATATGTATCAGTGCGTGTACTTAAATCAAGTATAAGCACTTATTTAAGTACAAGTACATTTTTATGTTCTTGTACTTGATTTCTTGAGTAATATTACTTATATAAGTACATGTACTTGCATAAGAGCAATAAATATTTAAATAAGCCTATTTTATTATTGAAAAGATAAGTCATTTAAAAAGTATTTGCCATGGGACCAAATTTAAATTTTGTTCATTCAGTTACTGAAATGCTTTATTATTTTCAGTTACTGAAATACATATATTAGTGCATTTACTTAAATCAAGTATATGTACTTACTTAAGTCTTTGTACTTGCATATGTATATTAAATTATTATTTAATATACTTTATTTAATTGATGAAACAAAAGCAAAATCTATTTTCAAAAGTGTTTTCCATGGATCTACAGTTATCTTTAGTGCATTTGCTTACTGAAATGCAAATAAATACAAATAAACATTTATTGGTGCATGTACATAAATCAAGTACAAGGACTTACTTATTTTCTTGTTTTCGCATTAATATAATAAATATTTAAATAAATCTATTTAATAAATGTAAATAAAGTCATCGCAATTTTCAAAGTATTTGCCATTGACCCACTTTTAAATTTAGTTTATGCAGTTACTGAAAAGCATATACATGTAACAGTGCGTGTACTTAAATCCAGTACAAATATTTACTTAAATTCTTGTACTTGCAGATTTACATTAAATCTTTGAATTAATCTATATAATTCTTAAAAAAGAAGCCAATGTAATTTTCAAAAGATTTCTCAGTGGCTCCACATTTATCTTTTGTGCATTTGCTTACTAAAATGCATGCACATGAATCAAGTACAAGTATTTACTTAAGTACTTGTTCTCGCATAAATACAATAAATATTTAAATAAATCTATTTAATTAATGTTAAAAAAGTCATTACAATTTTCAAAGTATTTGACATGGGTCCACATTTAAATTTAGTTCATTCAATTACCAAAAATCATATAGATATATACGTGCATGCATTTAAATCAAGTGCAAGTACATACTTAAGTACTTGTACTTGCATAAGTACAATATATATTGCATAAGTACAATAATTGCATAAGTACAATAACTGCATAAGTACAGTAATTGCATAAGTACAATAGTATTTGCCGGGGCTCAAATTTTAAATTTTTGTATATTCAATTACTGAAAAGCATGTATTTGTAACAGTGCATGTACTTACTTAAATCAAGTCCAAGTACTTACATAAATACAATAAACATATATATATATATATATATATATATATATATATATATATATATATATATATATATATATATATATATATATATATATATATATATATATATATATATATATATATATATATATATATATCAGTGCATGCAATTAAAACAGTTACAAGTATTTGCATAAGTATTTGTACTGGCATAAGTTCAATAATTATTTAAATATATCTACTTAAATAAATAAGTAATTGCAATTTTCATATTTAAAAATTTATTTTAAAAAGTAATTGCCATGGGTGCAATTTTAAATTTAGTTCTTTCCATTACTGAAATGCATGAAAATGTATCAGCGTTTGTACTTTAATGAAGTACTTACTTCAGTATTTGTACTCACCTATGAGTACAAGAAATATTAAAATAAATCTATTTAATTAATGTAAAAAGAAGTCATTGCAATTTTCAAAATTATTTTCTGTGGCTCAACATTTAAATTTAGTTCATCTAATTACTGTAATGCTTGAACATTTATCAGTAAATGCACTTAAATCAAGTACGAGTACTTACTTAAGTACCTCTACTTCATTATTAAATTAGAATTCCTTACATAAGTACATGCATTCTATTATGTAAGTATCATTACTTACTTAGGTACAAGTACTTGCGTAAGTACAATACAACTACTTGTACTCGATTCTTAAGTGCAAGTACTTACTTAAGTATTTGTACTTTCATAAGTGAATAAATATTTAAATAAATCCATTTAATTAAAGAAGCCATTGCGATTTTCAAAAGTATTTAACATGATTCCTATTTTAACTTTGGTTCATTCAATTACTGAAATGCATGTACACGTATCAGTGCATTTATTTAATCAATATGTGTACATACTTATGTCCTTGTACTTGCATCATATGTATATTAAATTAATATTTAATATAATTTATTTAATAGATGAAACAAAAGCGAAAGCAATTTTCATAAGTGTTTTCCATGGATCTACTTTTATCTTTAGTGCATTTGCTTACTGAAATGCAAGTAAATACAAATTGTTTTCGCGCGCGCGCGCGCAAATATATAATAAATATTCAAATAAATCTATTTAATCAATGTAAAAATTTCATCGCAATTTTCAGAGTATTTGCCATGGTACCACTTTTAAATTTAGTTTATGCAATTACTGAAAAGCATATATATGTATCAAAGCATATATTTAAGTCAAGTGCACGTACTTACTTAAATACTTGTACTTGATTGCATAAATACAAGTACTTACTTAATTTGCTTATATACTTGTACTTGCATAAGTTCAATAACTATTTAAATATACCTACGTAATTAAATAAGTAATTGCAATTATACAAAATAATTGCTATGGGTGCAATTCTAAATTTAGTTTTTTCAATTACTGAAATGCATGAAAATTTATCAGTGTTTGTACTTTAATGAAGTACTTACTTCTGTCCTTGTACTCCTATGAGTACAATAAATATTTAAATAAATCTGTTTAATTAATGTAAAAAGAAGTCATTGCAATTTTCAAAATTATTTTCTATGGGTCAACATTTAAATTTAGTTCGTCTAATTATTGTAATGCATGTACATGTATCAGTGAATAATATGAAGAAAAATATGTTTTTTTAAACTCCTAAAAGTGATTTTTGCCTCCACATTTAAATTTTCTTCATTCGCTCACTGAAATGCATGTACATGTAACAGTGCATTTACTTAAATCAAGTACAATTTCTTACTTAATTATTGTACTTGTGCATAAATCAAATAAATATTTAAATGAATCGTAGTTAATTAAGGAAAAAAAGAGCTCACTGCAATTTTCAAAATTATTTTCAATAGGATCACATTTCATTTTAGTGCATACGCTTACTGAAATGTATGTATATGTATCAGTGCATGCATTTAAAGAAAGTACAAGTACTTACTTTTAATTACTTGTACTTGATTACTTAGTGCAAGAACTTGCAAAAATACAATAAATACATAAATAAATCTATTTAATTAATGAAAAAAGAAGTCTTTGCTATTTTCAAAAGTGTTTTCCTTCGGTCCACGTTTAAATTTAGTTCATTAAATTACTGAAATGCATTTACATGTTTTAGTGCATGTACTTAAATCAAGAGCAACTACTTACATTAATTTTAAACTTCACTATTGCTTATTACGCTATATGAACGAAAATAATATGTACGTACGTAATGGGGAATCATCACATGTTTTTATAGAAGCATTGTTAAAATTATTTGACAGCAACAATATAAAATCAATGATGCACAAAATAACTGTATCGTATTGATGAAAAATTAATTTTATACATTAATTACAATACATATATGTAACTATAAATTTTCTAAAAATTTTCGTTAAATCAAAAATGGACTTTATTCGGTAATTTATCCAAGTATGTATTTTTGTTGAACTCATTTTAAATTAATTTACTAATTACAAACTTAATAATTAATAAATTATAATTTCATACGAATATAACTTCCTAAGAATTATAGTGAAATTATAACTATATATTAAATATTAACTTTATTCCTGTCCTAACCTGATATTTTATCATAATTTTTAAAATATTACTAGCAAAGGAAAATATAAATTTGCTTTTATATGTAGTAAGTGCTATCTTTTTAATAGTTTATTTATTTTTCTATGATATTATTTAAGAGATATTTGTAAAAAAATAGATCAAGTAATTTTTTAAAAGGTTTGCTAAATTTAGTATCAAATTCAATTCTACAGCTGATACAACAATTTATTTTATTACAAAAATAAAGTTTTAGAAGAAAGATGTTTTTTATATAGTATGCCTAGTGACACAAGTCACTTATGATTCGGGTGAAACTTAACTACAAAATTTCGCAATATCTTAAGAATTTCCCAGTTTATCTGGAAAAGCTTTGGCGCATTTAATTATATTGTAAAGCAAGTGGTTGCATTTATATTACTATAAGAAATGAATCTTTCGAGAGGCATTCCATCATTTCATTCATCCAGCGGCTAATGGGTGACATAATATGCATTTTAAAAACTTATATGTCTTCACAGATATCAAGAGTATGTTAAAATGGCTTGTGGCATTTACAATAAAGTGCAACTCTAAAGCGAACACATTTATTAAATTTATAAAAATTATAAATTTAGGAGAAATATATCTTCCTATGTTTATATCTTCCTCAATGTTTTGAAAAATCCCCTGTTTATCAAAAAGTACTTTAGCTCAATTAGTATTGAATCATATTTTAAAGATAGTGATATTATTTATTTTATTATAAAAAATGAATATTTCGATAACAGCTAATGTGATACATAACATTCATTTGAAATTTTTATATGCATCTTTGGAAATTTGAATTGTATACTAATATGGTTTGCAGCCTTTAGTATAAAGTTCATCTGTAAGGCTAATGCAGATATTCATTTTATTGCAAAAACAAATTTTAGGTGAAAGATGTCTTTGTATATATTGTGACTAGTAATTAAATGTACTTATGTTTTGGGGGAAACTTAATTTCAAAATTCCTCGATATCTTAATAAATTCCTAGTTTCTCAGGAAAAGTTCCTGCGCATTGAATAACATTTTAAGGCTAGTGACATCATTTAGTTTATTATGAAATGCAAATATTTTGAGGAAAACATCATTACTCCTAGAAGGTTAATGTGGCAAGTTAATTTCATTTCAAAAATTTCTGAACATCTCTATGAATATAAAGCGTATATTATAAAGGTTTGCGGAATTTTATGTGAAGAGCAACTCTGTTAGGCAGGTATCAAACAAAAATCATTATTAAAGTATCAGTAACGAGTTTTCCAATCTTCACAATGTATCTCATTGATTTTCCAAGAATTTCATTGTTAAAAGTAAAATTTCACAGCATCAGAATTTGCATTCTATTTTTGCCTTATTGTAGGACAACAAGATTGCATAATTTTTTTTTTTAAATTAGTTATGATTACAAACAAAAAAATTAATTATTATTTATCAGTTATATTAGTCAGAATTAGTTATGTGATTCAAAGTATTATATTTGTAAACAAGTAATATAAATTTAGATTTATTATGTCTATTTCTAAATTAAATGATTTAATGCTATTACAATAATCATTAAAAGCCTGTTTTAGAACAAAACCATTGATTATATTACATAACAATTATTTGTGATTACAGTAGTTTTGTATAGTCCAATTACAATCTTGAGGTTATTGTGCTTAAATTTTTAATTGGAAAAAATATACTTAATCACAATAAAAACCTTTAAGTATTTTAAAATGCGGGAATATAAAATCAAAACAATATATAGATTAGGAAACTTCACAAACAGTTACCACTAATTGAAACTGCACTTTCAGATTCAAGTAAAATAGGCTTACTTTCATTATTAATTATTACAAATATCAAAATATTAATAGGTTTATCTTCTACAAGGGTTAAAAGGTCACTAATAAATTAGAAGACTAATTTTTTCCCTTTATCACATATTTCAGGCATGATGTATAACCCTGATCCAGATACCAGTCCTTGTAGTGCTCTTGATCATTCTGAACCTTGAATGAAGTCCACTGATTTGATGGGAACTGAAGGTTTCCTATCAGCCTTATGACTCAAGACTGCCCATAACTATTTCTACCCAGAAGATTATCAACCCCTTACAGAAAATCTGATGAACATGAAAAATAGAGTTCATCTACGTAAGTCTGCAGTATTAAAATCTCATAAGTAGTATATGGGGGGGGGAGCTAGAAGACACTCAAAAAATGCAATATTTTTTGCAAAATAAGACCTATTTTGCAAGTTTTATAGCTGTTTTTTGATAAAAATTTGCAAAAATAGAACATTTTTGATTTTTAAAATTTAAACAAAAAAGTGTGTTTTTCACTAAAAAATGACGTTTTTTTCAATAAAATATTCAGTATTTTTAGTGTTTTTAAAATGTTTTTGATGAAAAATAGAGCTTTTTTTCACTTTCAAAATTTCAACAAAAAAATTTGACCTTCCATCGAAAAAATAATCACTAAAAATGCATTATTTTTATGTTTTTAAGCTGTTTTTTTGATAAAAATTGAGTTTTTTAAGCTGTTTTATTATAAAAATTTGTGTTTTTTTGGATATTTAAACGAATGTTTTTTTTCATAAGAAATGCAAGGTTTTATAAAAATATAAGATAAAAGCCATTGTATGTGTTTTTTTAAAAAGATAAAGATTTAAACTTCTTCCAACTCGTAATCATAATATTTATTATTTATTATACCTTTGTAATTAAACAGATATTTATTTTTATTTATTTTTTTAATTGCTCTTTCAGATAAATCAGCATGCAAGAACTTAAGTAAAATTCTTTTTCATTATCGTTTACTTCTAGTTTTGCAATTATTGAAGATCCAAATTTTGTTTTGATTTTTTTCAAAGATATCAAATTGTATTTTCCAACTTCTAAATCTCTCAATTTAAAAGTTTCAGGATATATATTCTTTTTGATGTAGTTGAATTCTTCCATTTATGATAGTTCATTTTATTAAATGATTTTACGTTTTCAATAATATTTTCTGAAGATATTTATTTATAATGTAATAAAATGTTTCATCTACTAGATCAAGTGCTTTTCCTCTTATATCTTTATTTTCAACTTTTAAAATTAATTCTCTTATTTGATCAATATATTTCATTATTAAATCATCAATTCTATATCTGTCATATATTTTATTAATTTCAATTAGCTCGTTAATTAATTTTGAATTCTCTATTATTTCTTCACTGATATCTAAGTGTTTTATTTCTTCCATTTATTACAAACTATTTTTTTGAATGGATTTCTTATACTGACAACATTTATATAGACTGCACATAGGACCTAATATTCTAGGACATTTAGGTACATCAATATCAACAGCTGGTATATTTAATTCTTCAAATATTTCTTTTTCAATTGTTCCTCCTTTATAAGCAAATCTACCACCATATTCATCATATAAATATTGTATATAATTATTAACATTTTCATTACTAATCCATAAATTTTATCGTCTGAATATCTTTTAAATCTTAGACCGTGAATTTCATGAGTGCATTTACGAACAATTTTCATTTCTTGTTCTGTTAATTCATAATTGGGTGTAAATACTTGAATTGTTTCAGCAATTGGTTCTGTTAAATGTGTCCAACTAATTTCTCTGATGATTTTTTTATATGGAAGGATAAATCCTTGAATATTGAATATCAATGATATATCAGTCATTTTATTTTAAATGCATTTTTATAAATAATTTTAAAAATTGAGAATAAAAAAGATATTAAAGATATAAAGTTCTGAAGATATAAAATATTAAAGATATAAAATACTGAAGATATAAAATATTAAAGATATAAAATACTGAAGATATAAAATATTAAAGATATAAAATACTGAAGATGTAAAATATTGAAGATATTAATGTCCAAAGGGAACTGTGTTATAATCATCCAAGATTCTACGTTTATCAAATCCAAACATATATCTCTTATTTGATTTAGTATTTGAAATGTCTCTATTTTTTTGTATTTTAAATTGGTTTATTTCAACATCTATACAATCAGTTTCACCTGTAATTATTTTCATTCGGTTATCAAAATCTAACATTGTTTCACTCTGATAAGATATTTTAAATCCTTTCACTTTTCCATGTGCAGATCCATCATTAAGTATATATCCATAATCTTTACTAGCTCCAGATATCCAATATTTCATATATATATATCATTTCCGAGTTCATCTGTCCAATCTCCTAACATACATCCTGTTTCAATATCTTTGGTTCCATCATCTATATAAACAACGCTATCTGTATCGTAATATATAACTTTTTCTTTTAATTTATTTAACATTTTATATAATCGTATTCTAGCAGAACTGATTGTAAATGCTGCTATATAAATATTTGTGTTAAAGTTATTTTTCTCATATTGTTCTTTCATTTTGTAACTCATTTCTACGCAATCATCATTCATAAATACCATGTTTAAATCTTTTATTGTATCATCTAGTATAATTCTATAGAAATCTTCAATCTCCATTACATATTCAGTTTGTTTCATATTTTTTCAGTGTCCAAACTTTCCCCATAAAGAGTTCAAACATACTTTAGCTATAAATCTCAAACCTGGATTTTCTTCTATGTTTTTCAATTTTATACCTAATTTCTCTTTAACTACCTTCTTATATTCCTTTTCATTTTTAAAATTATTTTTCCATTTAACACATGTTTCAAGTTTAATTTTTAAAAACGATTTTACGTACTCTTTGAATAATTCATTTGATTTATTTTCAAAGTTCCAAACTTCATAAATATTTATTATTTTATATCCTTTTTTAATACCTAATTTCATTTCATCTGTAGTCCAAGTACCTATAAAACATCTTTCGCTATCGCTGTGTTTACATTCTGAATTTCTGATAAAGTAACAATCTTTACATTTCTTTTTATCAAGAGACGATTTGAAGTGTTTACAATGAAGGGTTTCAGAACATGATCTACATATTGAAAACAACAGTTTTTCTTCTTTAGAAGGTAGTAGAGGATTATATAATTTCCGAGGAGGCAGTACTTTACATTTTATTAAACCATACCAATTTTTACTATATTTTTCACGGTTAAATATTTTATCAGGATGACCAACTGGATAATAATCAAAGTAATTAACTGTTGGATATAAAGATGTTACATCTAGGTATCTTCCTTTTTCATTCGTTTTAAATTCATATTTTAATTTAGTGGGTTTACATCTACCACAATAAAAAGCATCTCTAGGATTTAGAGGTTCGATGAATTCTCTTTTCCATTCTTTTTTCATGTATTTTTTCATATCTTTATTATTGTCAAAAGCACATTCCCACATAGTTATTAATTCATATCCTTCTTTCATTATTTTCTTATTAATCTTTTTAGTTCTTTCATATAAATCTTGCATCAACATTTGATTTTTAAGATTTATTTGTGTACCAGAAAAACAATTTTTACATCCATGCCAATAACAGCCATGGAATTGAAAAACTGTATTTTCATGAAATCCATCAACTTTATAAGTTTTATTTCCTAATTTCAATTTTTTCTCTCCTCCATTCAAAGCATGTTGAATATTAATATTTTCCCTTTTTTAAATATAATCTAACCAAGCAATTGATTTTTTACTGTATTGATCTTTATGAATTGTATCATTATCTATAGCTATAGTATCTTTTATCAAGAATTTATCTCTGTAAATACCCATGCACACACCTGCTAATGTTACATATTTAAAGGGATCTACATTAATAGTTTCTAAAAATAATCTTCTCAATTCCAAGCATCCTTTTCTCAAAATATCTACATCTAATCTACAATATTTTATAAATTCTTTTTGAAAATCAAATGTTTCATTTTTAACAGAGTTATACCATTTATTAAAATTATTTCTTTCATTAGTAACCATTGTATCATATCTATAGTAATATTTATCAGGATATTTACCAACATAATTTTGATTACTTTTGGTATTAAAAAGATGTGGAAAGTATCCCTTAGCTAATTTAGTTAATCCAAACGTTTTTGGAAATTTTTTAAGTGGTATCATTGTGAAATTTATGGAATCAATAAATCTTATATTGTAAGCAGGCGAATGCATATAAGTTAATTTATTACCTTGGTATATAGTAAATACTTTGATGTTATTTTTGAAACAATATTTAGCTAAAAATTGAAAATCAAATCCTTTTCCATAATGAGCTAAACAGGTATATCCATAATGATTATCTTTAAATAACCAACTACAAAATTCATTTTCATCTTTAAATATTTTCTCTTTACCTTCATAATCGTGACATATTAATAGATTAACTTCATGAATTCCAGTTTCTTGAACTGTTTCAAGATGAAAGAATATATATTTTTCAGTGTAATCAAATTTATATTTTTCACACCAATCTTTTTGATCTCGTATGAAAGTAGGACACTTCTGTTTACACATACCTCCTTTTGAACTCTTTTGTTTCATAAAGCATTTATGATGTTCATTACCCATCTCCAACAATTTTTACATCTCAGTTCACCACATTTATGATCCTTACGTTTTCTTTCTAAGCTACTTATATTTCTTTTACACTTTAAACATTTCCATAGTATTTTACAAACACTATAACCTTTATCATCTTTCGTTTTGTGATTTTCAAAACATTCTTTACCTGTAAATTTTCTATTGCATTTATTGCAAAATATTTCTCCTTTACAATCAGAATTTTGAACAAAACATCTATTGCATTTCAAAGGACATTTGTGACGATTAGTTTTCTTTAATCCTATTTTACAGTAATTACAATAATGATCTTTACCTAAAAATCCGGTAATAGAAGTAATGACATTAAAATGATTTTGAATCTTGTATATGTAAATACATGTAGATTTATATTCTCCAGAATATAAACTTTGATTACAGTTTTCTCTACAGTAAATATTAATTTGAATATCTAAGAATTGTTCAAATATTTTAACCTCTTCTAAGCTGCATATTTCTAAAGGAATATTACATAAATTATGTAGTTTTACAGCTAAGGTTTTCTGTAATAAACGGCCTTTTCTAATATATGTTATATCATTTTCTGTTAGTTTTTGATGATTTAATTTATCACATAATAATTTTGGATTTTGAACAGCTAGAGCAGTGACAATAGATCTAGCTAAGCATATATTGTCATTATTTTTTATTTGACAAATACTTCTCTTCTTTGAAGGATCTGTTTCTGAATACATTCTTAATGATTTATGTCTACCTCCTTCTGGTAGTTTAATTACATGAAAATCAAAAATACATTCTGTTATATCAAGTTCCTTATATTCAATCTTAATGTTTCCAAATATACTTCGTAAGCATCTTTAGTAGACATCATTTTAGGATGAAAAGGAGCACTTAATTTTGGATTATGCACAATTATATGAACTTTACCATTTATATTTCTTATAGCTTTTCTAAATAAATCTGATAAAATATTAAAATATTGTACAGGTTTAATTTTATTAATCTCTACCATCTTATAAGATTTTCTATGAGTCATATATTTCTTTATATATTTACCTTTAATTTCTACAATTTCATAATCAGGTTTAAATAACTCATTCAGTTTTACTTCTCTTTTAATTTTTTTATTTTTCACAGGTTCAAAATCTTTAGTATCTTTATTAAATTTTAAATTATATGAATCAAATAAATTTTTAATATTTTCTCTTCTCTTTGGATATTTAATAAATATTTTCTTTTTACGATCTAAATAATCAGAAATATCTAAATCCAATATATCTGTTAACACTTGTTTATAATTTCCAGTTTTTCTAATATATGATATTATAGATTTAATAATATCATTCTTAGATTTAATTTTACTTTTTATTTTTAAATCTTTTATAACATTTTTCAACTTTTAAATACTTAAAGTATTCAAAGCATTTTCAATGTGAACAAAAGCCATACTTGTATTGAAATAAAAAACAAGAAATTTTTTATTTCTATTTATTAGAAAGTAATTTTATAAAGGGATTTCAAAAATAGAATTTTTTATTTTCTATTTATTAGAAAGTATTTTTATAAAGTGATTTCAAAAATAGAATTTTTTATTTCTATTTATTAGAAAGTAATTTTATAAAGGGATTTCAAAAATAGAATTTTTTATTTTCTATTCATTAGAAAGTATTTTTATAAAGGGATTTTAAAAATAGAATTTTTTATTTTCTATTTATTAGAAAGTATTTTTATAAAGGCTTTTGAAAAAATAAAATATTTTAAAAGATGTTAATATTTAATAATTAAGATTTCATTAGCAGCAATTATATCTGCTAACAATTTTTTGTGTATTTTGCTTTTCTCATGTCTGGCGCGATGCCATAAGGTGTAGTACCTACCACAAATACAGCGCTCAGATTGAGAATAAATATCTTTGGTACATTGGATACAACGAGTCATTCTTTTCTTAATATGCATATAAAATTCTTCCTCATTCTTTTTTATTTTACAATCTCTACAAATCATATCCATTTATTATGGTTTATTTTTTTAAATGGAAATTGTAATTCTGATAATTACATTAATTTTAAAATTATTTCATTTTTTCTACTTAAGGAGAAATACTTTATATTATTTATGTTTTGAATAATTTTTAAGTTGCTGTCTATAAAATCAAAAATTTCAAATTATTTAAAAATGCTAAAAACTCATTCCATTCATTTTTATTTTCTTTAACTTTTAAATTATTTTCTATTCCAAAATATTCACAAATCTTTTCATGACATACAAATATTTTATAGTTTTTTTTGTAATAATTAAAATCTAAATATTTGTAAAACATTTCATCAGCTTGCAATGTAAAATTTAAATTATGTTTTCTTTTTAATTGTTTGAAAAAATTTATCCTATTTACATATCTCTGTTTCAAAAATGATTGAATATTTATATTATAATAATTTTCATCTTCTGAGCTGTCATAAGTAATATCTTTCTTTTGAATATTTTTAAAAACTTTTAAATATTCATTTGGTACAAAAATATTATTTTCTTCATCACTAGAATAATATATTTTTTCAGCTTGAATAAAATCATTCATTTATATATTTTCTAATTTAAAAATATAGATGGAAGCTCTATTCATTGAAAGACTGTTATCAGTTGCGAGAACAAAGTTTATTGGATAAAGTTATTAGATAAACCCAAAAAAAAGTAAGTCTCACAGGTCCCAGTTAGTATAGTGGTTAGAGTGACTGAATAGCATGAATTAATCCTAAGTTCGAGCCCTGCTCGCTCTTCTAGAAAAAAAAAAAGTTAGAATTAGATGATGATGCAAGTAAGATAGGGCTCTTAACCTAGAACCAGGAAATGGAAAAAAAACTGGGACCGATATGTAAAAAGTGTGTTGGACCGTATGGCCCTCTGGGGGGTGCTGGCAGTCCCCAAAATAATTGTTATAATTTCAAATTAAAGTCCACCACACTGAAAGGGCCGTTTTGCTATTTTTTTCTAAATTTATTAATTGAATATTTATTATTAAACATATTAATATTTATTTTTATTAATATAATTAATATTAATTTATTTAATATATTTTCAAGTAATTAATTTTATATTATTAATATACTCATTAAATTATTTTTGAATAAATTAAAATATAAATATATATAAATCTTTTTCTTTTCTTATAGTTTTTTAATTCGTAAAGTTTCTCTTAATCTATAAACCCAAACATCTAACAAATCACAATTATCTTCAAATTCTTCAAATATATCTTTAAATATTAATCGCTTGAAATAATGTAATTTTAATATTCTTTTTATATGTAATTCCATTATCCTCATATTATCATAACTATCTAATTTGAAATCTGGTCTTCCAAAAAATACAATTATGTGATGATTTCTATGTCTTAAGTTATCATATTCCAATTCTATTCTAAATGTAAATAGATTCATATTCAATAGTAATACTTTTGTAATATTTTTTTCATACATATTTATTTAAATATAAAATAGCGTCCTCTTAAAAAATTAATAATAAAAATACAAAATAATAAATTTTAAAGGGGGTACAAAACGTCCCCCCCCCTTTTACTAACAATTCTTGGGGGGTGAGAATTCTCCCTACCTAAAATTATCATTTTAAAGGGGTGATTTACTCACCTTGAATTTAATCTTTTTTATCTATCCAACTATTATATTCTTCTGGATATTTTAACCACTTTACAATTAACTTGTTTCCTTTCTTTTTTAATATTTTTTCAATTTTATATACATTATCTTTTTTATCATATTTAACTAATTCATTCTCTTAATAAGTACCTTTGATTTCTTCGTTGTTTAAATCTCTTATTCTATAGGTAATTGGATCTGTTTTTAACACTTCAGATATTATAAAAATTTCATCTGTAAATGTAGGATGATAACCTCTTGTATACGTTTCTTTATATATTGAAATTCTTACTTTAACACCTTCTTTAAATTTTGGTTTTCTGATTATCTTTTTAACATACAAATTATTATATACAATATTTTCATTTTCTTTTTTTCTTGCTTCTGTTGGTGTCATTTTAATAGACCTATGATAAGAGTTATTATAATTGTAAACTAATTTATCTAATACATCTATATATCGTCTTGTATTATTAGCTGCTAAATACTTTCTTATTTTTAAATTTAAAGTTCTATTGAATCGTTCAACTACTGAATATTTAATTTCTGTATTATTAGTACCAAACCATTGAATATTATTTCCTGAAAACAATTTTTGTGTTAAAGAAGATAAGAACTCCAAACCATAATCAGATTGAATATTTAACGGTTTTCTCTCTTTGAATATCTTTTTAAAAGCATTTCATTCTTCTTCACCTGTTTTTCTTTTAATTGGAACAGCCCATGAATATTTACTAAGTATATCTATAACAGTTAATATGTAATTGATACCATCATTAAATTTACTAAATGGTTTTATAATTAATAAATCTGCTTGCCATTGATCATCAATATGAGATACATAAATCCTTCTTCTTTTAAATTTTCTATTAATTGGTTTATATCTTGTATATACATCTTGAGTATGAAGAAAATCAGTAATATTTTTTTGAGTAAATTTAGTTTTTCTTTTTAACTCATTGATACCACAATAACCTTTCAAAGCATCATAATATAATTCTTTTAAAGTGTCATTTGTTTTTTTTAAAAAACACTTTTTTTGAATTATAATTGACACAAATTCCTTTCATCATAGGTTTTCCATTTTTGGATGTAGTTGTTATAACATCTTTACTATCTGTATGAGTTTTACGTTTTAAACAATAAATAAGTGAACCCATTCCAAATGTCTTTTTTGCTTTAATGATTAGTTTAACAATTCCTCTTTCTAATCTTTCACGAATTGTAGGATTTGGAATTTCATTTAATTCTTTTAACATATTTGTATCACATATTTCATTTCTTGTCTTAGTATCTTTATTTTTTAAATAACAAATATCATGTCTATATGCAGTTTCATCAACTCTGTTAATTGGTTTGCTCCATTCTTTGTATGATAAATCTGGAATTAATCTTGTTTTTCCATGTAGTAATTGAGTTCCAGGTCCCGTAAATGAATGTCCAGGTAGATGCATTTCAAATGGTAAATTATTAATAGATTTATTAATAACACCTTTTCCATTTTTGCATTTGCAATTCTTTTTATTACACATTTATTTAGATATAAAATTATTTATCAACATACTTATAACCATTTAATTGAGTTTTCTTTATATATTTTTCTATAGGAAAATACTGTAAATTTTGAATATATTCATCTTCTCTCATATACACTTCTTGTTCAGTCAAACTATTTGATTTCAATAAATTTAATAACTGCTTATAAAATTTATAAGCTTGTTTGTATTTACTCTTTTTAGCAGAGATATTTAAAGACTTATCAATTATTTCAATGACACCCGCTGTTACACTCAATGCTGATAAGGGAAGAAAAACGAATCCAGATAAACCAGATGCGCTGAATAAAAACCTACTAACTGATAATGAAACACTCAATTTATTCATCAATTGATAAGACTTTCAATAGATATAAACTCTCTTTTCAAATATTCTTCCATTTATAAAGGCTCAAAATTTCTTCGATATCTCATATTTATATTTACTGAATCCAACATAAAGAAATCAAAACGTTTTTGAATTGCTTTCTTGTATAATTTCTTAAATTCTTCATTTGTAAGATTTCCATCAATTTCTCTAATTATCTGTTGGATTTCACTTGGTTGTAAACTAAAGAAAATAAAATAATTACAATTCTTTCTTATATTAATAGGAGTAGAATAATATGATTGACTCAGATAAATAATGGATGCATTTTTCTTTCTTCCTCTGATAAACAATTCAGCTATATCGCTTTGATCTTTTTCAGTTATACAATCATCAAAAATTACTAGATTTTTCATACATGGATCTAAATCATCTACTTTTATGAATTCTTTGGAATCAGAAGAAAATAATACTTGTTCTTTTTTATATTTATTAAACAATTCCAACAATAATTCTTTTCTCTTTATGTTTTAACAATTTACAATATCTTCTCTTTCTATGTCATCAAACATTGTAAAATTTTCTTGCAGTGTAATATATTTTGGTTCATAAATATCTTTAGCACATGCAAACAAACCATCAAATTTCAAATAATCATATATTAAATTAACAAGCAAATTAGTTTTTCCAGATCCTGAACTGCCTACAATTAAAAGTCTAAAAGGATGTTTTGGTAATGAAGAATTTTGATTTTCATCTGTAAATTCTTCAGGTTCTGTATAATCTTTTATTTTTATCATTTATTTATTTTTAAAACATCTACTCGGAGTAAAAAATAATCTACTCGTTGTAAAAAATAATCTACTCGGAGTAGAAAAATATTTATTGATAAATAATTGTATATTATTAAACGTGAAAGAAATAAAAAATTAAAGCAACAAATTAGAAATGAGTTAGAATTAATAAAATTACAATCTGAAAAAAGGAAAAATAATGAAGTTAAACTTGAATGAAGTTAAACTTGAAAAAAAATCATTAAGAGAATTTCATAAACCAGTAATTAAAAAATTACAAGACCAAGAAATTACAAGAAAACAAAATCTTGAAAGTATTCAATATGCTATAAAAGATTTAACAGATAATATGTCTTTTTTACCTCAACATGAATCCTCTAAACATTTGGACTATTCTTCAGATGCTGGATATTTAATGGATAAAGCTGAGGAAATAATAAAATTGAATTTTAATAAAGATTTAGATTTTGATTTACTTAAAAATGAAGGATTAGATTTGCCTTCTGAGCTATTAAATAAAACAGATGAAGAGTTGGATGAAATAATTAGTATAGCAAAATCTAAACAAGATGATTATAAAAGACTTAAAGGAAATTTAACTAAAAACAGAAATTATGAAACCAGTGAGAAGAAAAAACAAAAAATACAAGATAAAATAATAGAAGCCGATTCTAACATGAATGGATTAAAAATGTATATAAAAGCATTGAATACTCTTAAAGCAGGAAATGAATATATAGGCAGTGGTATAAGCAAATTAAATGAATTGACAAATAAAATATGCAAAGGCTCTAAGTCTAAAAAATTATATAATCAAATAGTTATTATTCTAGATAAACTTTTAAAAGAAGGAACATTAACAAATGATTTTGTAAAAGAATATTATAAAATATTTTTACTTTAAATAAATGTATGTAACAAAAAAAGTTTATTTGAGTGATTAAAAAAAAAAAAAAAAAAAAAAAAATCAAATTTCAAAATTAAAATCTGGATATAAAAAAGGAGAAGAAGTTTCCTTGCAAATAGATAAAAGTAAAACTCCTAATTATGATTTACATCTTACCAATACACAAATCAATCAAATTGCAAAAGGTAAAAGAATTACAATAAGTAAAACTGAGTTACAAAAAACTGGAGGATTTTTACCATTCCTGATTCCTATTCTGACACCTTTAGGTCTTGGAGCTGCTAGTGGTGCAGCAGGATGGGGTACTAAAAAATATTAGATAAAATTTCAGGATCTGGAATTAAAAAAAACGTTGTGGAAATGGGGTTTATCTTCCCTCGGAATATCCAACAAAATAATAGAAGAAAATATGAAAAACGAAAAAGGATTTAGAGGTACATTTACTATAGATTTGCTACCTAAAAATATGAGAAAATTTGAAACGGTATTATTAATTTAGAAGTATCTACATGAAGTGGAACTCACTGGTTTTGTTATTATAATGATCCAATATATGATTTTGTTGAATATTTTGATCAATTTGGAGAATATGAATATGAAAAAATAAAAATAAAAAATGATTTTTTTCCTAAAAATATAGTCAATTATTTAAAATCTTCAGGAAAAGAAATTCGTTATAATTCTAGTTTTTTACAACAACCTACATCTGTAAAATGTGGTTTATATTGTATGAAATATATAACTGAAAGAAATAAAGGTAAATCCCCTATTGATGTATTATATTCATTTATTCAAGAACCTAGTATTTCCAATGAGAAAATTGTTACTTATAAATAAATGAAGTACCTCATTTTAGATTCTAAAAATGCTAGTAAATCAGAAGAGTTTACATTTGAATATTCCAACCCTTTTAATTTTAAGGAAATAGCTCTTCAGTCATTTTCTATGTACATTTCTTGGAATAATATTACTGACAAAAATAATAAATTTTCATATTTTGATAGTAAGAAATGGATAGATTTCACTATTCCAAATGGTCATTACAGTATAAAAGGTTTGAATCGTTACATGGTTAAATACTTTGGAAATGATCCTCCAATATTATTTGGAATTATAGAAGAAAGACAAAGATTTGCAATTAAATTGAAAGATCATTATAAAATTGATTTATCCAAAAGTGAATTGTACAAAATTTTAGGATTTGAAGCAAAAATATATGAAGATGCAGAATAAGAAGGTAAATATATAGCAGATATTGCTAATGGAAATGATAATATTTATATTCATTGTGATATAGTAAATGGTGCTTATATAAATCCCTTTCAATCTGATGTGATTTACTCATTTACAACCACAAATCCTCCTGGAAGTTTATATTCTAAAGAATTTGAGAAACCTATATTTTTTCCAGTTAAATCTGATTCCATACATAGAATTAGAATGAAAATTACAAATCATCGAGGTGAACTAATTGATTTAAATAGACAAGAAATACAGTATAGATTTATAGCTAAATAAATGAATAAACACAGATTGTACAGAAAGAGTAAGAAAATAGAAGGAAGAGGTTTCTTTTCTGATTTAATAGAAAATGCTAAACCTATTATAGAAGAAAAATCTACAGATTTCATAATAGAAAAATTAAATGAGATTTTATCAAAAAAGAAAAATCAAGGTGCAGGATTGAAAATTTTTTATCCTAAATAAATGAACAAAATTTATGATTTGAGTGATACCAGTTATTATTATAATAACGAAATTGAAAGCTTTGAATATAGAGAAATTAAACATGAGAATAGAGATAAAAACAATCCATATGAAAATGCTACATATAATTTCTTTATAAATGATACAAATGCTAATATATTATATTCTGAAGGCTATCTGCAGCAAGAAATTAAAATTGTAAAAGGTTATGGAAGCAATATTAATAATGAAAATATTACTTTTGTAAATGGTGGTGGTTTAATTAATTCGAGCAGATTAACAAGGAAATACTGAAATTGAACCTACTGTTAATTATAAAGCAATCATGAATCAAGTTTTAGGATTGATAAATTTCACACCTGATTATTCAACATCGGAAGCTACTAATATGTTTTTCTATATGGATACTTCTGAATATGCTGACAGAGATAATTTCAAATATAATGGAACTTTGGTTGATGCAACTAAAATTACTAATTTTCATAATAACTTCAAAATGAATGAAAAATTTAATGATGGATTTGCAAAGAGATGGAAATTTACTAAAGGTAGTCAAACTGTAAGAATATGGATACCGTTAAAATAAATATTTGATTTTTTCAGAGAATATAGAAAAGTACTTACAGGATTTCAAATTAAAATAGAAATTCAAAGAAATGATAGTAAAAATATGTTATATACAGATATTCAAAATCCTGATTTCAAAGCAGTTGTTGAAGATCTATCTCTCTGGTTACCATATGTTAGATTCAAAAATTCAGCTGCTGTAAAATTCAATCACCTAAAATTATCTGATACTCCAATAGAAATAAATTGGGATCATTATAATATTATCAAATCAAATTTATTTAATAAAATGCTAGTGGATCTTATAATATTCCTGCAACATCTGATGAAGTTTTAAGTTTATACGTCATCCCTCAATATGATGAAAGAAATGAAAATATGAACCAAAACAACATGATGTTTGATACCTTGGATATGATAGAATGCTGGTTAATGATTAATAACATAAAAGTTCCAACAGTAAGTTATTTCATGGATTTTAATAAAAAACATTATAATCGAATATATGCAGCTCTTTTAGAAGCAGGAATGAACAATATAAATGCAGAAACAGGTTGCATGATAGATTATTCAAATTTTAGTAAATATCCTATAATTTGTTTCAATCTAGAGAATCATGAAAATTACATAAACCTGAATAATTTAATGATCGAATTCAATTGGAGGTTGAAAAATAATACTACCAAAAATTACTTTTTCTACTTCATTTTGAAAGAAAGAAACAAATGCTCTATGAATATGAAATCTGAAGAAATAACTATGATTAAAACATTGAAATCATAATGAGTTTATTACATTAATAAATGACAACTTATTATCCTTTGTTTGATGATGAAATAAAAGAAGGACCTCCAGGTCCTCCAGGTGTAGGATTTAAATTAACAAACGATGGAAATTACGATATAGAAAATAAGAATTTAAGAAATGTAAATGAACCAAAATTATTGAATGATTCAGCTACAAAATCTTATGTGGATAGAATTCATGAACATTTTAAAAATGATGTTAGAAATTTATCAGATGCTTCTCTTATTCATTTACAAAATGAAAACTATAATGCAAAACATAAAAGAATTTCAAATGTGTCAGATCCAATAGATTTACATGATACAGCTAATATGAATTATGTGAATAAAATTGTAAAAGAATTAGAACAGAAAAGTTTAATACATTCAGCTCAAGGAAGTTTTGATGCTAAAGATAAAATAATTAGCAATATAAAAGATCCTGTAAATGACAAAAATGCTGTTAATAAACGTTACTTTGAAAACAATGCTTTAGTTTTCAAAGAAAATGCTTTCGATGCTAATAACAAAAAAAATAATTAATATTCCAACTCCTACTGATAAATACGATGTGTGTAATAAATATTATGTAGACAGAAAAACACTCATCAATAATAAAAAGAGTGATAATATATTAATAAGAGATAATGATGGATTATATGTACCTTCTTTAATTAAAAATGGTGTGTATAATTTTGGAAATGTAAGACTTTCAAGCATTGCAAATCCTGTTATAAATAAAGATGCCGCAACAAAAGAATATGTCGATTCTCAAAATTTCTATGATACTATTAAAGAGAGATATGCAACATATCATACAGGAGGTTTTAGACCTGTAGAATTCAATTTAATGTGCTCTAAACTATTAGTTGGACACATTTAACAGAACCAATTGCTGAAACAATTCAAGTATTTACACCCAATTGTGAATTAACAGAACAAGAAATGAAAATTGTTCGTAAAATTCACGAATGAATTGTTGAATTGTTCACTCATGAAATTCACGGTCTAAGATTTAAAAGATATTCAGAAGATAAAAGTAATGATGGATTAGTAATGAAAATGTTAAAAATTATATACAATATTTATGTGATGAATATGGTGGTAGATTTGCTTATAAAGGAGGAACAATTGAAAAAGAAATATTTGAAGAATTAAATATACCAGCTGTTGATATTGATGTACCTAAATGTCCTAGAATATTAGGTCCTATGTGCAGTCTATATAAATGTTGTCAGTAAAAGAAATCCATTCAAAAAAATAGTTTGTAATAAATGGAAGAAATAAAACACTTAGATATTAGTGAGGAAATAATAGAGAATTCAAAATTAATTAACGAGCTAATTGAAATCAATAAAATATATGACAGATATGGACTTGATGATTTAATAATGAAATATATTGGTCAAATAAGAGAATTAATTTTAAAAGTTGAAAATAAGGATATAAGAGAAAAAGCACTTGATCTAGTAGATGAAACATCTTTTATTACATTATAAATAAATATCTTGAGAAAATATTATTGAAAACGTAAAATCATTTAATAAAATGAAATATCATAAATGGAAGAATTCAACAACTTCAAAAAGAATATATATCCTGAAACTTTTAAATTGAGAGATTTAGAAGTTGGAAAATACAATTTGATATCTTTGAAAAAAATCAAAACAAAATTTGGATCTTCATTAATTGCAAAACTAGAAGTAAACGATAGTGAAAAAGAATTTTACTTAAGTTTTTGCCATGCTGATTTATCTGAAAGAGCGATTAAAAAATAAATAAAAATAAATATCTGTTTAATTACAAAGGTAAAATAAATGATAAATATTATGATTACGAGTTGGAAGAAGTTTAAATCTTTATCATTTTAAAAAACACATACAACGGCTTTTATCTTATATTTTCAAAAAACCTTGCATTTCTTATGAAAAAAAACATTCGTTTAAATGTCCAAAAAAACACAAATTTTTATAATAAAACAGCTTAAAAAACTCAATTTTTATCGAAAAAACAGCTTAAAAACATAAAAATAATGCATTTTTTAGTGATCATTTTTTCGATGGAAGGTCAAATTTTTTTGTTGATTTTTGAAAGTGAAAAAAAGCTCTAATTTTCATCAAAAAAAGCTTAAAAACACTAAAAATACTGCATATTTTAGTGAAAAAGATGTCATTTTTTAGTGAAAAACACACTTTTTTGTTTAAATTTTCAAAATCAAAAATGCTCTATTTTTGCAAATTTTTATCAAAAAACAGCTATAAAACTTGCAAAATAGGTCTTATTTTGAAAAAAAGATTGCATTTTTTGAGTGTCTTCTAGCCCCCCCCCCATATATTACTCTCATATTGTTATTTATTCTTAAAGTTATTAAGAACTGCAAGTCATTTATATTCTTTTGAATATTAAAATAATTATATGAATCCATGTTATAGAAATGTAAACTTTTCTTAAAGTATTAAATAAATTGCGATCGTTGTCAGTTTCTTAGTGTCAAATACTTTTTCTTAATTAATTAGACATAAGAAAATTATATTAGTTCTTTTTTGTCAATAAATAATTGTTGGTTTTGATTTTAATCTCATGAGTGATGTGATTAAGAGAATTTGATGATTTAAATTAAGAGCTAACAAAAGCTTGTTTGTAACTGATATTGCGTAGGAGACTAAATAACTTAATTTACTTTTGTTTTTCATATTGGTAATTTTAAATCTAATATTTTCATGAGAAAGATGAATGAAATATCTTCTTCTTATTTTCCATGTCTAGGAATATACTAGACGAGGTCCACGAATTCATTCCAGACAGTCGAAAACAAACGTAGGAGACTTATATAGTTCCTCAAGAGACAATTCCTGGCACTCAAGGATATGTGCCGGTGATGCCAGTTTATTTTGACATTTAGGACAATTTGGGTGCACCTTGAGACCTCTCTCGAATGTAAGTCCCTTTAGGTGTCCACTGAAGAATCGAGAAAGTTTCGACTTAACATATCTATCGCAATCAAAAGCAAGGTATCTTCCAGGGAAATCGGCTTGATACCGGAAGACTTTGGGGAACGAACCAAATTTGCCGGTCAGAACGTCAACATATGCCAGTGAATTGGTATCTGGTAATGGTTCTTTAAAACCATCCTTCGCCAGAACGTCTGCCATCTCATTCCCTTATAACATGCGAAGGAATCCACTGAAAGTACACTTCGCAAAGGGACAAAACCTGCTTAAGTTTGCTAAGAATTGATATTCTGTCCCTATCAAGGAATATTTTTCAATATTACGGTCAATTATACTCAATTTGGCTAAGTGGGTTATTGTTCTTAAGTCTTTGGTTATTACTCCAATACTGCAGAAATCCTGAAGTTCTATTTTGGGAGTCTTAACTGAAAAGTTTATTATAATATTTCACAAGGCTTGCATTTCTTCTTAGACTAAAGGGTTGAAGGCCTTTTTCATACAACGCAACATTATTCGGGAAACTGCTGCGCAATCCAGCTATAATGCAATAAGTGCTAAATCGGATTATTTCCTATTTCAAGAGATTGGAGGTGGAGGTAAGACTTTAAATGGGGAAACCCTATTCCAAGATAGGTCTTATGATTGCTAAATAAGTAGTTCTGAAATCGCAAGCATCGGTTTCCGAATCACGTTCCGAGATATATTTTTGAAGGTTAAGTCATTTTCGGCCTTTAAAAACCAGTCCATTCACATGTTTGTCACTAGTAATCTTCGGATCGAGAACGAAGCCAAAATATTTGGGATGTTTGATGAATAATATAAGAAGTTTTAAATTATTTATAAAAAACTTTGAAGATAATTATAAATCTTATTGGTGGTAAGAAATAACTAACAATAGATTCAGTTGGTTACTAAAAACTCAGTTTCTGAACTTTCGAGAATTTCCACACATCTTCAAGAGTAAAATTGCTGTTAGTCTCAGTTGAACTCACATCTGGGTGACAGCTCCAAAGGGAATTATCATCTGCGAAGAGACCGACCTCTCATCTCCTTAATATAATCTTCTCAAATCCAGCCAAATAAAGACAGAAGAGAATTGGGCTTAACACAGAATCCTGGGGGATGCCTTGGCTCAGTTGAAAGGTGTTTGACATGGTGAAATTCAGCTTTACTTTTATCAGTCTATTTCTCAAGAAATCTGCGATGCAATACAAGGCTTTACCCCTGATGGCAAAGTCTTCATAGAAATTAACAATTAGTTTATATTTCTAGACACGATCAAATAAATGCTTTTGATAAGTCTAAAAAAGCAGGCACGGTATGGTTGCTAGGTCACATGTTCTGGGCATCTCTAATCTTCTGACAGAGATAAATTAATTCATGAGTAGTGCTATGATCTCTTCCGACTCCGAACTGTTCTCTTGAAAATAAAATATTGCTTATTATAGCCATATTTGATTGAAACATTATTTATATCATTAACCACAATTGGCATAGTTATTTTTTGTATTAATTAACTGCAATTTGCATATTATTGGATTTAAATATTTAACATAAAATTATGATTGAACACCTTAACTTTTGACTTAAATTAGGTCATTTAAGCTTGAGAAATAGTACTACTTTCAATAGCAAAATAATCATAATGATTACATTTCATACTTTAATTGATAGATTTTAATATTTGGGGACTAATTTGGCCATCAGTGTAAATTTAAATACCGTATTTATCACACATTTGCATATCACTTTTGGTTTTAGATTCAGTTAATTTGATTCAGATTCAGTTCTAAATCTAAATCAAATTCATTCTGCATTAAACAAAATGCTTCAAATATTTCCTATTCTGCGCATTTAGAAATATTATTAGATTAATTCAGTACCTCAACTGCAGCCGGATTTTGTTTAAGATAGATGCCCCGGGCGCCACATCATAATTGGGATAAAATTAAATAGAACGTTTATTTTATATTGTCAGCTGAATCAAATCGTTCGCCAAATGGAACAGAAAGTTTCTTGTTGTGAACCAGAGCAAGACCTCAAATAGGTTAGGTCGAACGTTGGCTGCAGCCTTTTCAGTCCTTGTTATTGACATGTGAGAACCACTGAATGGAATTGAATCTAAAAATATCATAGGAAAAGATAATCTATGTGGACAATATATCAAAATTGCCACACTTGTATTCTCAGGTGTTGTTCTCAAAAGTTAGGGAAAAAACAGTTTTGGTGGCACAAATAATTTCCCTCTGGTGTTTCTTACAAATTTAGATTATTTCAGAATGATAAATCACATATCATTGCAACCAACAATTCTATATTTTTATTTATTTCTTACATACTTTCTAATGCTGCAGTGGCCTGGTTCGTCATGTTCATTAAAATTGGCTGGCACTAAAATTTGAGACAATCTATGTGTAATAATATCTTGAGTGCCAAGTCAAGTAGCTCTCTTTTCTAAATTTTATATACTTTATCAAATGATAGATTTCAACTTAGAGATCTATCAGTCCTCTATGCACACTCACAGCTTCTTTGCTTTTTTCACTAGTTTGCTTAATCGTGCAATAGTAACCCTGAATAAAAGACACATGAATTTTATTTCAATGTAAAATGAATAACTTATTTACAATAATGCACTTTTGTTTCCATGACTGTAATTTTATCATTGGAAAGTATCTAAATGTATTGTTACTTTTTCAGATTCTGCTTACTATGACGTCAGTGGTTTGCCAGACACTTTTGCCATGGGAGAAGAAGACAAGCTCCAGCACATTTCTCTCTCCTACGACGAAAATCACGAGAACAGCTACTCTACGCCTAACTCCAGTTCTCACATGGTCATTTGTGAGATAATTGTGCAATGCGGCTCAATTTGGTCTGTTTTTCAAGACCAGTTGAACACAAACTTTGACATACTGATGGATAAATCTTTTCATCAACAGAAAAAAAAGTGGTGCCGTCAGCTTACCGAGCAGCTATCATTTTCCCATTCCATTTACCTGCGGTACCATGGAATTGCCTTTAAGAGACTATTCATAACTTACATTTTATATAAGGTGTTGCTTGTAAAGATGAAACAACTTACCACTCCAAATGAAATAAACTGATACTGAAAAGACATGGTGAAAATAAAATAAGACTTAGACGACGAACAGGTACAGATTGAAAACAGTGGTTAATATTCCTTGTACTCTTTTTGCACTTTTTCTCCAGTTTATCTGGATTAAAAAAGAAGGCTTTGATTTTATTAATGCACAAGTCAGAAGGCAATGTAAAATTTTCTTGGCCTCGCAATGGTTTGGTTTTTGTTGTATATATTTCACAAGATATTAATTAGACAGTGTATACATATAAAGAGAAGAAAGAAAGAAAAAGCGAACTGAATCTTTCTAATGTCTTGAGATGCTAATTCTTTGTCTTATGAAAGACAAGAACTGTAAAGTGTCGAACGTACTATGTACTGCAATGTGGTAACATAGCAGAACATAGTACTCATTTATACAATTTGCTTTGAAGTTTTTGCTATAATTACTAATATTGGCATACATTTGGAGTTGAAGACCTAAAAATGAAAATACATTTAGTGCTGTTATTGTTTGCATTTTGTTGTTCACCAAAACATATAAATATTCTTCAAGGCAATAATTGATATACCTGTATGTCACTATACATATTCAATTTTAAGGTCCTATTAAATAGATCAGCAAATAAAACATGTTGTATAGCAAATTACACATGAGCAAATAACACAGCCTTGTTGAGAAAGTTAAAAATTGTAGCAACCTGTCTTACCTAACTATTTTATGGACTGTGATATCTGCACAAGATCAGTTTGCTTAGTTTTCTTAATGAATATAACTGTAATGAATACTTCTACTTGGACATTTGGAAGTTAATTTGTTTAGGTTGGGCAAAAATTAATAATTTATGTCTCTCTCAAAGCAAATTGTACAACGCATGACCTAATTTATGACAAACACAGTGATAAATTAAGATTGTCTCATCAATTATCTATGTCACAGATTAATAGAAAAATTTCAATATTACATAAAAAAATGGGATTGTTACCAATTAATTATTTTGTATAATTATTTTAAGTGAAAACTGTACTCCGAATTTAAATAAAAAGTTTACTTCGATTAAAGATATTTAAATAACATTAGTTCACAGCAATAAATATTATAACTGTTGTAAAAATGATTCTTTTAAAGTTTATATTTATGGATGGAATATTCTAAATAAAAATCCAGTAATTAAAACGAAATTGTATATAATATTTTAATATTCTCTTGCAATTAAATCACAGTAAAATTTATTTATTCAGATTTAAAGACAAAGCCTATGAGTGGATTCTAAAAAAGATATATTATTCTTTCCCAGGAGTCAAATTCAAGGGTAATTTTAATAAATGTAGATACTATTTTGAAAGTGTTGTGACTATTCATATTTTTATCGCCCGATTTATTCCAAAATTCATTTATTAAAAACAATGTCATACAAAATGAGAGAAAAATGGATCGTTTTATTTATTTATTTTACTCAAAAGAAGATAACGATTTTTTTTCAAATGTTGTCAGGTGTTATTCTTCTAAAGAGAACAAAGCTGAGTACTTTATTTATGGTTTAATTTAGCTCCTATGCCAAATAGGAATGGTTGACAAAGAGTGATAAAAGTGAAATAGGAAAAAATAAACTATAAATGAAGAGATATATTTACAGCTCATATATACTAGATAAAGTCACTTTACCTTCCATTAAAAGAGAAAAGTTGTATACTTTGACTAACTTTGATGTAAAATGCTGCGAAAAAAAATTGTCAGTTGAGATTTGCATGCAATTTCATTTGTAACCGACATAGGTGCTGATGGCACACAATGTTTAAGTGAAGATCACAAAGATTTGAGAAAACTTATATATATATATATATATATATATATATATATATATATATATATATATATATATATACATAATGCTATCATTATCACAAATAGAAATTTACAGTACATGATCACTGTTTTAGCGTGACATATTTTGTTTTATCTATTTTTGAGCAATACTAATAATGTAACCGTCCCGTAATATCAGTATTTTGTACAAAAGCGAACCCCAACTTTTCATAGGAAATTTATATTAGATATCTGTAGCTATATGAATGGTGGGATTATTATTATCTCAAAATAATTATTTTTCATAATAAAACAAAAAAAAACAAACATTAGGTTTAAGATGTAATTCTATACTAAATGCGCCGAAGGATTTTCGTTTACATCAGGAATTTCTCAAGATTTTGAAAAATATTGAAATTCACACTAGCCAGAATCAACACTACCTTGCCTCAGTAGGCGTGATTTAAATAAAAAATATCACACATAAAATTTATTTTTTGTGTTAAAATTAATACATGTATAAGCATTAAATTTGCATTTTTTTGTAAGATAAAGGCTTTAAAAAACAGGAATTCAAAAACATGAAATAAAAACAGGAATTTTCAAGTTTTTTTGATAATTTTTCAATTGCAAGTGATGTCAGATATTTGTAGTTATAGGAATGGTAGGTTATATCTCCAAATAATTATTTTTTATAATTAAATAAATGATATCATTAGGTTTAGGATATAATTCTATACTAAGAACGCTGAAGACATTTTCGATACACATGGATCTCAAGATTTTGATGAACTGAAATTCACAATAGCAGGAATTAAAAATAGATTGCTTCAGTAGCCGTCATGTAAATAAAAAATAGCACTCATTAAATTTATTTTTTGAATCAAAATGAATACCCATATAAGCTATAAATTTGAGTTTGGTACGTGTGACTTCAGATTCCCACCAAGATTGACTTAGAAATTCCCTGATATCTTAAATAATACCTTATATGTATACTAATAAATGATACAATTTAGTAGTAAACCACATTTCTAGATTTACTGTGGAATTGGCTTTATTATAAAAAATATATTTTACGTGAAAAATGTGTTTTTGTAAAGTGCGCATAAGTAAGACATATACGCTAATTTAAAATTTTACTCAAAATCTGCATAAATTTCCTGTTTATGGACAAACAAATGGTTTCATTTAGTAGTAAATCACATTATAAGACTAACTGTTGTCTTCATTTTAATATAAAAAATATATTTTATGATAAAAATCTGATATTGTATGGTGCGCCCATATGGTACGTTTAACTTCAGATTCCCACCAAGATTGACTTCAAAATTCCCTCATATCTTAAATAGTACCTTATATGTATACTAATAAATGATACAATTTAGTAGTGAACCACATTTCTAGACTTACTGTGGAATTGGCTTTATTATAAAAAATATATTTTACGTGAAAAATGTGTATTTGTAAAGTGCGCCCAAGTAACACATATACGCTAATTTCCAAATTTACTCAAAATGTGCATAAATTTCAGAATTATGGACAAATAAATGATTTCATTTTGTAGTAAATCACAATCTAAGACTAACTGTGGTCTTCATTTTAATATAAAAAATATATTTTATCAGAAAAAAGGGATATCGTATGGTGTGCCCTTATGGTACGTGTGACTCAAGATTCCCACAAAGATTGACTTCAAAATTCCCTCATATATTAAACAATTCTCGATATGTATTCAAATGAATGATACAATTTAGTAGTAAAGCACATTTCTACACTTACTGTGGAATTGCCTTTATTATAAAAAATACGTGAAAAATGAGTTTTTGTAAAGTGCGCCCAAGTAACACATATACGCTAATTTCAAAATTTACTCATTACCTGCATAAATTTCAGGATTATGGGCAAGCAAATGGATTCATTTAGTGGTAAATCACATTCTAAGACTAACTGCGGTCTTCACTTTAATATAAAAAATATATTTTATGAGAAAAAAGGGATATCGTATGGTGCGCCCATATGGTACGGGTGACTTCAGACTCTCACCAAGATTGAATTCAAAATTCCCTCATATCTTAAAAAATACCTATTATGTATGCTAATAAATGATACAATTTAGTAGTAAAATACATTTCTACATTTACTGTGGAATTGGCTTTATTACAAAAAATATATTTTATGTGAAAAATGTGTTTTTGTAAAGTGCGCCCAAGTAACACATATATGCTAATTTACAAATTTACTCAAAATCTGCATAAATTTCAGGATTATGGACAAACAAATGGTTTCAATTTGTAGTAAATCACATTCTAAGACTAACTGTAGTCTTCATTTTAATATAAAAAACATATTTTATGAGAAAAAAGTGATATCGTGTGGTGCGCCCATATGGTACGGGTGACTTCAGACTCTTACCAAGATTGAATTCAAAATTCCCTCATATATTAAAAAATACCTATTATGTATGCTAATAAATGATACAATTTAGTAGTAAAATACATTTCTACATTTACTGTGGAATTGGCTTTATTATAAAAAATATATTTTATGTGAAAAATGTGTTTTTGTAAAGTGCGCCGAAGTAACACATATACTCTAATTCCAAAATTTACTCAAAATCTGCATAATTTTCCGGTTTATGGACGAACAAATGGTTTCATTTAGTAGTAAATTACATACGAAGACTAATTGTGGTCTTCATTTTAATATAAATAGTATATTTTATTAGAAATAAGTTATATCGTATGATGCGCCTATATGGTACGTGTGACTTCAGATTCTCACCAAGATTGACTTAGAAATTCCCTGATATCTTAAATAATACCTTATATGTATACTAATAAATGATACAATTTAGTAGTATATCACATTTTTAGACTTACTGTGGAAGTGGCTTTATTATAAAAAATATATTTTACGTGAAAAATGAGTTTTTGTAAAGTGTGCCCAAGTAACACATATACGCTAATTTAAAATTTTACTCAAAATCTGCATAAATTTCCGGTTTATAGACAAACAAATGGTTTCATTTAGTAGTAAATCACATTATAAGACTAACTGTTGTCTTCATTTTAATATAAAAAATATATTTTATGATAAAAATCTGATATCGTATGGTGCGCCCATATGGTACGTTTAACTTCAGATTCCCACCAAGATTGACTTCAAAATTCCCTCATATCTTAAATAGTACCTTATATGTATACTAATAAATGATACAATTTAGTAGTGAACCACATTTCTAGACTTACTGTGGAATTGGCTTTATTATAAAAAATATATTTTACGTGAAAAATGTGTATTTGTAAAGTGCACCCAAGTAACACATATACGCTAATTTCCAAATTTACTCAAAATGTGCATAAATTTCTGAATTATGGACAAATAAATGATTTCATTTTGTAGTAAATCACAATCTAAGACTAACTGTGGTCTTCATTTTAATATAAAAAATATATTTTATCAGAAAAAAGGGATATCGTATTGTGCGCCCTTATGGTACGTGTGACTTCAGATTCCCACAAACATTGACTTCAAAATTCCCTCATATCTTAAAAAATACCTATTATGAATGCTAATAAATGATACAATTTAGTAGTAAACAAAATTTCTACATTTACTGTGGAATTGGCTTTATAAAAAATATATTTTATATGAAAAATGTGTTTTTGTAAAGTGCGCCCAAGTAACACATATACGCTAATTTACAAATTTACTCAAAATCTGCATAAATTTCAGGATTATGAACAAACAAATGGTTTTATTTAGTAGTAAATCAAATTCTAAGACTAACTGTAGTCTTCATTTTAATATAAAAAATATATTTTATGAGAAAAAAGGGATATCGTATGGTGCGCCCATATGGTACGTGTGACTTTAGATTCCCACCAAGATTGACTTCAAAATTCCCTTATATCTTAAAAAATGCCCAATGTATATGCAAATAAATGATACAATTTTGTAGCAAAGCACATTTCTAGACTTACTGTGGAATTGGCTTTATTATAAAATATATATTTCTATAACAACATATATCTGATGTCACTTGCAGACGAAAGATTATCATAAACTCGCAAATTATCAAAAATATCAGGTACATATTAAAACTAAAGTCTGCATTTGCTGGAAAAAGAAAATTTAATGCTTATAAAGGTATTCATTTTAATACAAAAAATTTATGAATGATATTTTTTTAATTTATATGACGCCTACTGAAGAAATGTAGTGGTTATTTGCCTAATTTGAATTTCAAAATCCATCAAAATCTTAATAATTTTCGTATGTATCGAAAAAGTGTTCAGCGCGTTTAGTATAGAATTATATCCTAAACCTTATGATATTATTTGTTTTAATATAAAAAATAATTATTTTGAGATAAAACCAACTATTCCTATAACTACACACATCTGACGTCACTTGAAGATAAAAAATTATTAAAAACCCAAGAAATATCGATATATATTAAAATTAAAGGCTGCAATGGTTGGAAAATTCAAATTTAATGCCTATGCAGGTATTCTTTTTTATACCAAAAATAAATTTCATGAGAGAGATATTTTTATTTATATCAATCCCACTGAAGCAAGATAGTGTTAATTCTGGCTAGTGTAAATTAAAAAATTCCTCAAAATCTTGATAAATTCCATATGTGTCGAAAATATCTTCCGCGAATTTAGTATAGAATAATGCCTTAAAACTAATGATATTATTTATTTTAACATAAAAAATAATTATCTTGAGATATATCCACACATTCCTATAACTACACATATCTTATGTCACTTGCAGATGAAAGATTATCAAAAAATCGCAAATTATCAAGAGATATCAGGTATATATTAAAATTAAAGGCTGCATTTGCTGTAAAAAGCAAATTTAATGCTTAGAAAGGTATTCATATTGATACAAAAATAAATTTTATGACTGATAATTTTTTATTTATATGACGCTTAATGAAGTAAGGTATTTGTTATTCTGGCTAGTTTAAATTTCAAAATCTTGATAAATTCCGTATATTTCGAAAAATCATTCGGCGCATTTACTACAGAGTTATATCTTAAACCTAATGATATTATTTGTTTTATTATAAAAAATAATCATTTTGAGATATCACCAACCATTCCTATAACTACCCATATGTGACGTCAATTGCAGATGAAAAATTATCAAAAACCCCAGAAAACTCGTGAACATATTAAAATAAAAAGATGCATTTGCTTGAAAAAGCAAATTTAATGCCTATGCATGTATTCATTTTGATACCAAAAATAATTATTATCAGTGATATATTTTTATTTTTATCACGCCCACTGAAGTAAGACAGCGTCCATTAATCCTAGTGTGAATTTTAAAATCCTCAAAATCTTGATAAATTTGTTATGTATCGAAAAAGTTTCAGCACATTTACTACAGAATTACAAGCTAAACCTAATGATATAATTTTTTAATTATAAAAAATAATTATTTTGAGATATAACGAAACATTCCTATAGCTACACATATCTGACGTCACTTGCAGATGAAAGATTATTAAAAACCCAAGAAATCTCAGGTATATATTAAAATTAAAGGCCGCATTTGCTGGAAAAAGCAAATTTAATGCTTATAAAGGTATTATTTCGATACCAAAGATAAATTTTATGAGTGATGTATTTTTATTTATATCACGCCCTCTGCAGCAAGGTAGAGTTAATTCTGCCTAGTGTAAATTTAAAAATTCCTCAAAATCTTAATAAATTCCATAAGTATCGGAAATATCTTCCGCGCATATAGTACAGAATTATATCCTAAACCTAATGATTTTATTTGTTTTATTATAAAGAACAATTATTTTGAGATATAACCAAACATTCCTATAACTACATATATCTGATGTCACTTGCAGATGAAAGATTATCATAAACTCGCAAATTATCAAGAAATATCAGGTATATATTAAAATTAAAGGCTGCATTTGCTGGAAAAAGAAAATTTAATGCTTATAAAGCTATTCATTTTAATACAAAAAAAATTTTTTGAATGATATTTTTTAATTGATATGACGCCTACTGAAGAAATGTAGTGGTTATTCTGCCTAGTTTGAAATTCAAAATCCATCAAAATCTTGATAATTTCCGTATGTATCGAAAAAGTGTTCAGCGCGTTTAGTTAAGAATTATATCCTAAACCTTATGATATTATTTGTTTTAATATAAAAAATAATTATTTTGACATATAACCAACTATTCCTATAACTACACACATCTGACGTCACTTGAAGATAAAAATTATCAAAAACCCAAGAAATATCATATATATATTAAATTTAAAGGCTGCAATGGTTGGAAAATTCAAATTTAATGCCTATGCAGGTATTCTTTTTTATACCAAAAATAAATTTCATGAGAGATATATTTTTATTTATATCAATCCCACTGAAGCAAGGTAGTGTTAATTCTGGCTAGTGTAAATTAAAAAATTCCTCAAAATGTTGATAAATTACATATGTATCGAAAATATCTTCCGCGAATTTAGTATAGAATAATATCTTAAAACTAATATTATTTTTTTTAATATAAAAAAATATTTATCTTGAGATATATCCACACATTCCTATAACTACACATATCTGATGTCACTTGCAGATGAAAGATTATCAAAAAATCGCAAATTATCAAGAGATATCCGGTATACATTAAAATTAAAGGCTGCATTTGCTGGAAAAATCAAATTTAATGCTTATAAAGGTATTCATTTTGATACCAAAAATAACTTTTATGAGTGATATATTTTTATTTACATTACGCCCACTGAAGCAAGGTAGTGTTAATTCTAGCTAGAGTGAATTTCAAAATTCCTCAAAATCTTGATTAATTCCTTGTGTATCAATAAAGTCTTCAGCGCATTTAGTATGGAATTACACGCTAAACGTAATAATATTATTTGTTTTATTATAAAAAATAATTATTTTGAGATATAAGCAACCATTTCTATATTTATATATAATTGAAGTCACGTTCAGATGATTGATTATCTAAAACCTTAGAAATATCGGATACATATTAAAATTATAGGCTGCAATTGCTTGAAAGAGCAAATATAATTCCTATGCAAGTATTCATTGTGATACCAAAAATAAATATTATGAGTGATATATTCTAATTTCTATCACGCCCACTGAAGCAAGATTGTGTCCATTAATATTAGTGTAAATTTTAAAATCTTCAAAATCTTGATAAATTTCTTATGTATCGGAAAAGTCTTCAGCCCATTTAGTACAGAATTACATACTAAACCTAATATTAATATTTGTTTAATTACAAAAAATATTTATTTAGATATATAACCCAAAATTCCTACAACACACATAATTGAGGTCACGTGCAGATGAAAAATTATTAAAAAACCAAGAAATCTCAAGTGTATATTAAAATTAAAGGCTGCATTTGCTGGAAAAAGCAAATTTAATGCTTAGAAAGGTATTCATATTGATACAAAAATAAATTTTATGACTAATAATTTTTTATTTATATGACGCTTAATGAAGTAAGGTATTTGTTATTCTGGCTAGTTTAAATTTCAAAATCTTGATAAATTCCGTATATTTCGAAAAATCATTCGGCGCATTTACTACAGAGTTATATCCTAAACCTAATGATATTATTTGTTTTATTATAAAAAATAATCATTTTGAGATATCACCAACCATTCCTATAACTACCCATATGTGACGTCAATTGCAGATGAAAAATTATCAAAAACCCCAGAAATCTCGTGAACATATTAAAATAAAAAGATGCATTTGCTTGGAAAAGCAAATTTAATGCCTATGCATGTATTCATTTTGATACCAAAAATAATTATTATCAGTGATATATTTTTATTTTTATCACGCCCACTGAAGTAAGACAGCGTCCATTAATCCTAGTGTGAATTTTAAAATCCTCAAAATCTTGATAAATTTGTTATGTATCGAAAATGTTTCAGCACATTTACTACAGAATTACAAGCTAAACCTAATGATATAATTTTTTAATTATAAAAAATAATTATTTTGAGATATAACGAAACATTCCTATAGCTACACATATCTGACGTCACTTGCAGATGAAAGATTATTAAAAACCCAAGAAATCTCAGGTATATATTAAAATTAAAGGCCGCATTTGCTGGAAAAAGCAAATTTAATGCTTATAAAGGTATTATTTCGATACCAAAGATAAATTTTATGAGTGATTTATTTTTATTTATATCACGCCCTCTGCAGCAAGGTAGAGTTAATTCTGCCTAGTGTAAATTTAAAAATTCCTCAAAATCTTGATAAATTCCATAAGTATCGGAAATATCTTCCGCGCATATAGTACAGAATTATATCCTAAACCGAATGATTTTATTTGTTTTATTATAAATAACAATTATTTTGAGATATAACCAAACATTCCTATAACTACATATATCTGATGTCACTTGCAGATGAAAGATTATCATAAACTCGCAAATTATCAAGAAATATCAGGTATATATTAAAATTAAAGGCTGCATTTGCTGGAAAAAGAAAATTTAATGCTTATAAAGCTATTCATTTTAATACAAAAAAAAATTTTTGAATGATATTTTTTAATTGATATGACGCCTACTGAAGAAAGGTAGTGGTTATTCTGCCTAGTTTGAATTTCAAAATCCATCAAAATCTTGATAATTTCCGTATGTATCGAAAAAGTGTTCAGCGCGTTTAGTTAAGAATTATATCCTAAACCTTATGATATTATTTGTTTTAATATAAAAAATAATTATTTTGACATATAACCAACTATTCCTATAACTACACACATCTGACGTCACTTGAAGATAAAAATTATCAAAAACCCAAGAAATATCGTATATATATTAAATTTAAAGGCTGCAATGGTTGGAAAATTCAAATTTAATGCCTATGCAGGTATTCTTTTTTATACCAAAAATAAATTTCATGAGAGATATATTTTTATTTATATCAATCCCACTGAAGCAAGGTAGTGTTAATTCTGGCTAGTGTAAATTAAAAAATTCCTCAAAATGTTGATAAATTACATATGTATCGAAAATATCTTCCGCGAATTTAGTATAGAATAATATCTTAAAACTAATATTATTTTTTTTAATATAAAAAAATATTTATCTTGAGATATATCCACACATTCCTATAACTACACATATCTGATGTCACTTGCAGATGAAAGATTATCAAAAAATCGCAAATTATCAAGAGATATCCGGTATACATTAAAATTAAAGGCTGCATTTGCTGGAAAAATCAAATTTAATGCTTATAAAGGTATTCATTTTGATACCAAAAAATAACTTTTATGAGTGATATATTTTTATTTACATTACGCCCACTGAAGCAAGGTAGTGTTAATTCTAGCTAGAGTGAATTTCAAAATTCCTCAAAATCTTGATTAATTCCTTGTGTATCAATAAAGTCTTCAGCGCATTTAGTATGGAATTACACGCTAAACGTAATAATATTATTTGTTTTATTATAAAAATAATTATTTTGAGATATAAGCAACCATTTCTATATTTATATATAATTGAAGTCACGTTCAGATGATTGATTATCTAAAACCTCAGAAATATCGGATACATATTAAAATTATAGGCTGCAATTGCTTGAAAAAGCAAATATAATTCCTATGCAAGTATTCATTGTGATACCAAAAATAAAGATTATGAGTGATATATTCTTATTTCTATCACGCCCACTGAAGCAAGATTGTGTCCATTATTATTAGTGTAAATTTTAAAATCTTCAAAATTTTGATAAATTTCTTATGTATCGGAAAAGTCTTCAGCCCATTTAGTACAGAATTACACACTAAACCTAATATTAATATTTGTTTAATTACAAAAAATATTTATTTAGATATATAACCCAAAATTCCTACAACACTCATAATTGACGTCACGTGCAGATGAAAAATTATTAAAAAACCAAGAAATCTCAAGTGTATATTAAAATTAAAGGCTGCATTTGCTGGAAAAAGCAAATTTAATGCTTAGAAAGGTATTCATTTTGATACAAAAAATCAATTTTATGAGTGATAATTTTTTATTTATATGACGCTTAATGAAGTAAGGTATTTGTTATTCTGGCTAGTTTAAATTTCAAAATCTTGATAAATTCCGTATATTTCGAAAAATCATTCGGCGCATTTACTACAGAGTTATATCCTAAACCTAATGATAATATTTGTTTTATTATAAAAAAATAATCATTTTGAGATATCACCAACCATTCCTATAACTACTCATATGTGACGTCAATTGCAGATGAAAAATTATCAAAAACCCCAGAAATCTCGTGTACATATTAAAATAAAAAGATGCATTTGCTTGAAAGCAAATTTAATGCCTATGCATGTATTCATTTTGATACCAAAATAATTATTATCAGTGATATATTTTTATTTCTATCACGCTAACTGAAGTAAGATAGTGTCTATTAATCCTAGTGTAAATTTTAAAATCCTCAAAATCTTGATTTATTTCTCATGTATCTAAAACGTTTCAGCACATTTACTACAGAATTACAAGCTAAACCTTATGATATAATTTTTAATTATAAAAATAATTATTTTGAGATATAACGAAACATTCCTATAGCTACACATATCTGACGTCACTTGCAGATGAAAGATTATTAAAAACCCAAGAAATCTCAGGTATATATTAAAATTAAAGGCCGCATTTGCTGGAAAAAGCAAATTTAATGTTTATAAAGGTATTATTTCGATACCAAAGATAAATTTTATGAGAGATGTATTTTTATTTATATCACGCCCTCTGCAGCAAGGTAGAGTTAATTCTGCCTAGTGTAAATTTAAAAATTTCTCAAAATCTTGATAAATTCCATATGTATCGGAAATATCTTCCGCGCATATAGTACAGAATTATATCCTAAACCTAATGATTTTATTTGTTTTATTATAAAGAACAATTATTTTGAGATATAACCAAACATTCCTATAACTACATATATCTGATGTCACTTGCAGATGAAAGATTATCATAAACTCGCAAATTATCAAGAAATATCAGGTATATATTAAAATTAAAGGCTGCATTTGCTGGAAAAAGAAAATTTAATGCTTATAAAGCTATTCATTTTAATACAAAAAAAATTTTTGGAATGATATTTTTTAATTGATATGACGCCTACTGAAGAAAGGTAGTGGTTATTCTGCCTAGTTTGAATTTCAAAATCCATCAAAATCTTGATAATTTCCGTATGTATCGAAAAAGTGTTCAGCGCGTTTAGTTAAGAATTATATCCTAAACCTTTTGATATTATTTGTTTTAATATAAAAAATAATTATTTTGACATATAACAAACTATTCCTATACATACACACATCTGACGTCACTTGAAGATAAAAAATTATCAAAAACCCAAGAAATATCGCATAAATATTAAATTTAAAGGCTGCAATGGTTGGAAAATTCAAATTTAATGATTATGCAGGTATTCTTTTTTATACCAAAAATAAATTTCATGAGAGATATATTTTTATTTATATCAATCCCACTGAAGCAAGGTAGTGTTAATTCTGGCTAGTGTAAATTAAAAAATTCCTCAAAATGTTGATAAATTACATATGTATCGAAAATATCTTCCGCGAATTTAGTATAGAATAATATCTTAAAACTAATATTATTTTTTTTAATATAAAAAAATATTTATCTTGAGATATATCCACACATTCCTATAACTACACATATCTGATGTCACTTGCAGATGAAAGATTATCAAAAATCGCAAATTATCAAGAGATATCCTTTATACATTAAAATTAAATGCTGCATTTGCTGGAAAAATCAAATTTAATGCTTATAAAGGTATTCATTTTGATACCAAAAATAACTTTTATGAGTGATATATTTTTATTTACATTACGCCCACTGAAGCAAGGTAGTGTTAATTCTAGCTAGAGTGAATTTCAAAATTCCACAAAATCTTGATTAATTCCTTGTGTATCAATAAAGTCTTCAGCGCATTTAGTATGGAATTACACGCTAAACGTAATAATATTATTTGTTTTATTATAAAAATAATTATTTTGAGATATAAGCAACCATTTCTATATTTATATATAATTGAAGTCACGTTCAGATGATTGATTATCTAAAACCTCAGAAATATCGCATACATATTAAAATTATAGGCTGCAATTGCTTGAAAAAGCAAATATAATTCCTATGCAAGTATTCATTGTGATACCAAAAATAAATATTATGAGTGATATATTCTTATTTCTATCACGCCCACTGAAGCAAGATTGTGTCCATTATTATTAGTGTAAATTTTAAAATCTTCAAAATTTTGATAAATTTCTTATGTATCGGAAAAGTCTTCAGCCCATTTAGTACAGAATTACACACTAAACCTAATATTAATATTTGTTTAATTACAAAAATATTTATTTAGATATATAACCCAAAATTCCTACAACACACATAATTGACGTCACGTGCAGATGAAAAATTATTAAAAACCAAGAAATCTCAAGTGTATATTAAAATTAAAGGCTGCATTTGCTGGAAAAAGCAAATTTAATGCTTAGAAAGGTATTCATTTTGATACAAAAATCAATTTTATGAGTGATAATTTTTTATTTATATGACGCTTAATGAAGTAAGGTATTTGTTATTCTGGCTAGTTTAAATTTCAAAATCTTGATAAATTCCGTATATTTCGAAAAATCATTCGGCGCATTTACTACAGAGTTATATCCTAAACCTAATGATAATATTTGTTTTATTATAAAAAATAATCATTTTGAGATATCACCAACCATTCCTATAACTACCCATATGTGACGTCAATTGCAGATGAAAAATTATCAAAAACCCCAGAAATCTCGTGTACATATTAAAATAAAAAGATGCATTTGCTTGAAAAAGCAAATTTAATGCCTATGCATGTATTCATTTTGATACCAAAAATAATTATTATCAGTGATATATTTTTATTTCTATCACGCACACTGAAGTAAGATAGTGTCAATTAATCCTAGTGTAAATTTTAAAATCCTCAAAATCTTGATAAATTTCTCATGTATCGAAAACGTTTCAGCACATTTACTACAGAATTACAAGCTAAACCTAATGATATAATTTTTTTAATTATAAAAAATAATTATTTTGAGATATAACGAAACATTCCTATAGCTACACATATCTGACGTCACTTGCAGATGAAAGATTATTAAAAACCCAAGAAATCTCAGGTATATATTAAAATTAAAGGCCGCATTTGCTGGAAAAAGCAAATTTAATGCTTATAAAGGTATTATTTCGATACCAAAGATAAATTTTATGAGAGATGTATTTTTATTTATATCACGCCCTCTGCAGCAAGGTAGAGTTAATTCTGCCTAGTGTAAATTTAAAAATTTCTCAAAATCTTGATAAATTCCATATGTATCGGAAATATCTTCCGCGCATATAGTACAGAATTATATCCTAAACCTAATGATTTTATTTGTTTTATTATAAAGAACAATTATTTTGAGATATAACCAAACATTCCTATAACTACATATATCTGATGTCACTTGCAGATGAAAGATTATCATAAACTCGCAAATTATCAAGAAATATCAGGTATATATTAAAATTAAAGGCTGCATTTGCTGGAAAAAGAAAATTTAATGCTTATAAAGCTATTCATTTTAATACAAAAAAAAATTTTTGAATGATATTTTTTAATTGATATGACGCCTACTGAAGAAAGGTAGTGGTTATTCTGCCTAGTTTGAATTTCAAAATCCATCAAAATCTTGATAATTTCCGTATGTATCGAAAAAGTGTTCAGCGCGTTTAGTTAAGAATTATATCCTAAACCTTTTGATATTATTTGTTTTAATATAAAAAATAATTATTTTGACATATAACAAACTATTCCTATAACTACACACATCTGACGTCACTTGAAGATAAAAAATTATCAAAAACCCAAGAAATATCGAATATATATTAAATTTAAAGGCTGCAATGGTTGGAAAATTCAAATTTAATGATTATGCAGGTATTCTTTTTTATACCAAAAATAAATTTCATGAGAGATATATTTTTATTTATATCAATCCCACTGAAGCAAGGTAGTGTTAATTCTGGCTAGTGTAAATTAAAAAATTCCTCAAAATGTTGATAAATTACATATGTATCGAAAATATCTTCCGCGAATTTAGTATAGAATAATATCTTAAAACTAATATTATTTTTTTTAATATAAAAAAATATTTATCTTGAGATATATCCACACATTCCTATAACTACACATATCTGATGTCACTTGCAGATGAAAGATTATCAAAAAATCGCAAATTATCAAGAGATATCCGGTATACATTAAAATTAAAGGCTGCATTTGCTGGAAAAATCAAATTTAATGCTTATAAAGCTATTCATTTTGATACCAAAAATAACTTTTATGAGTGATATATTTTTATTTACATTACGCCCACTGAAGCAAGGTAGTGTTAATTCTATCTAGAGTGAATTTCAAAATTCCTCAAAATCTTGATTAATTCCTTGTGTATCAATAAAGTCTTCAGCGCATTTAGTATGGAATTACACGCTAAACGTAATAATATTATTTGTTTTATTATAAAAAATAATTATTTTGAGATATAAGCAACCATTTCTATATTTATATATAATTGAAGTCACGTTCAGATGATTGATTATCTAAAACCTCAGAAATATCGCATACATATTAAAATTATAGGCTGCAATTGCTTGAAAAAGCAAATATAATTCCTATGCAAGTATTCATTGTGATACCAAAAATAAATATTATGAGTGATATATTCTTATTTCTATCACGCCCACTGAAGCAAGATTGTGTCCATTATTATTAGTGTAAATTTTAAAATCTTCAAAATTTTGATAAATTTCTTATGTATCGGAAAAGTCTTCAGCCCATTTAGTACAGAATTACACACTAAACCTAATATTAATATTTGTTTAATTACAAAAAATATTTATTTAGATATATAACCCAAAATTCCTACAACACACATAATTCACGTCACGTGCAGATGAAAAATTATTAAAAAACCAAGAAATCTCAAGTGTATATTAAAATTAAAGGCTGCATTTGCTGGAAAAAGCAAATTTAATGCTTAGAAAGGTATTCATTTTGATACAAAAAATCAATTTTATGAGTGATAATTTTTTATTTATATGACGCTTAATGAAGTAAGGTATTTGTTATTCTGGCTAGTTTAAATTTCAAAATCTTGATTAATTCCGTATATTTCGAAAAATCCTTCGGCGCATTTACTACAGAGTTATATCCTAAACCTAATGATAATATTTGTTTTATTATAAAAATAATCATTTTGAGATATCACCAACCATTCCTATAACTACCCATATCTGACGTCAATTGCAGATGAAAGATTATCAAAAAAACCCCAGAAATCTCGTGTACATATTAAAATAAAAGATGCATTTGATTGAAAGCAAATTTAATGCCTATGCATGTATTCATTTTGATAACAAAAATAATTATTATCAGTGATATATTTTTATTTCTATCACGCACACTGAAGTAAGATAGTGTCAATTAATCCTAGTGTAAATTTTAAAATCCTCAAAATCTTGATAAATTTCTCATGTATCGAAAAAGTTTCAGCACATTTACTACAGAATTACAAGCTAAACCTAATGATATAATTTTTTTAATTATAAAAAATAATTATTTTGAGATATAACGAAACATTCCTATAGCTACACATATCTGACGTCACTTGCAGATGAAAGATTATCATAAACTCGCAAATTATAAAGAAATATCAGGTATATATTAAAATTAAACGCTGCATTTACTGGAAAAAGAAAATTTAATGCTTATAAAGCTATTCATTTTAATACAAAAAAAATTTTTTGAATGATATTTTTTAATTGATATGACGCCTACTGAAGAAAGGTAGTGGTTATTCTGCCTAGTTTGAATTTCAAAATCCATCAAAATCTTGATAATTTCCGTATGTATCTAAAAAGTCTTCAGCGCGTTTAGTTAAGAATTATATCCTAAACTTTTTGATATTATTTGTTTTAATATAAAAAATAATTATTTTGACATATAACAAACTATTCCTATAACTACACACATCTGACGTCACTTGAAGATAAAAAATTATCAAAAACCCAAGAAATATCGTATATATATTAAATTTAAAGGCTGCAATGGTTGGAAAATTCAAATTTAATGCCTCTGCAGGTATTCTTTTTTATACCAAAAATAAATTTCATGAGAGATATATTTTTATTTATATCAATCACACTGAAGCAAGGTAGTGTTAATTCTGGCTAGTGTAAATTAAAAAATTCCTCAAAATGATGATAAATTACATATGTATCGAAAATATCTTCCGCGAATTTAGTATAGAATAATATCTTAAAACTAATATTATTTTTTTTAATATAAAAAAATATTTATCTTGAGATATATCCACACATTCCTATAACAACACATATCTGATGTCACTTGCAGATGAAAGATTATCAAACAATCGCAAATTATCAAGAGATATCCGGTATACATTAAAATTAATGGCTGCATTTGCTGGAAAAGTCAAATTTAATGCTTATAAAGGTATTCATTTTGATACCAAAAATAACTTTTATGAGTGATATATTTTTATTTACATTACGCCCACTGAAGCAAGGTAGTGTTAATTCTAGCTAGAGTGAATTTCAAAATCCCTCAAAATCTTGATTAATTCCTTGTGTATCAATAAAGTCTTCAGCGCATTTAGTATGAAATTACACGCTAAACGTAATAATATTATTTGTTTTATTATAAAAAATAATTATTTTGAGATATAAGCAACCATTTCTATAACTATATATAATTGAAATCACGTTCAGATGATTGATTATCTAAAACCTCAGAAATATCGGATACATATTAAAATTATAGGCTGCAATTGCTTGAAAAAGCAAATATAATTCCTATGCAAGTATTCATTGTGATACCAAAAATAAATATTATGAGTGATATATTCTTATTTCTATCACGCCCACTGAAGCAAGATTGTGTCCATTAATATTAGTGTAAATTTTAAAATCTTCAAAATCTTGATAAATTTCTTATGTATCGGAAAAGTCTTCAGCCCATTTAGTACAGAATTACATACTAAACCTAATATTAATATTTGTTTAATTACAAAAAATATTTATTTAGATATATAACCCAAAATTCCTACAACACACATAATTGACGTCACGTGCAGATGAAAAATTATTAAAAAACCAAGAAATCTCAAGTGTATATTAAAATTAAAGGCTGCATTTGCTGGAAAAAGCAAATTTAATGCTTAGAAAGGTATTCATTTTGATACAAAAAATCAATTTTATGAGTGATAATTTTTTATTTATATGACGCTTAATGAAGTAAGGTATTTGTTATTCTGGCTAGTTTAAATTTCAAAATCTTGATTAATTCCGTATATTTCGAAAAATCCTTCGGCGCATTTACTACAGAGTTATATCCTAAACCTAATGATAATATTTGTTTTATTATAAAAATAATCATTTTGAGATATCACCAACCATTCCTATAACTACTCATATGTGACGTCAATTGCAGATGAAAAATTATCAAAAACCCCAGAAATCTCGTGTACATATTAAAATAAAAAGATGCATTTGCTTGAAAAAGCAAATTTAATGCCTATGCATGTATTCATTTTGATACCAAAAATAATTATTATCAGTGATATATTTTTATTTCTATCACGCACACTGAAGTAAGATAGTGTCAATTAATCCTAGTGTAAATTTTAAAATCCTCAAAATCTTGATAAATTTCTCATGTATCGAAAAAGTTTCAGCACATTTACTACAGAATTACAAGCTAAACCTAATGATATAATTTTTTTAATTATAAAAAATAATTATTTTGAGATATAACGAAACATTCCTATAGCTACACATATCTGACGTCACTTGCAGATGAAAGATTAATAAAAACCCAAGAAATCTCAGGTATATATTAAAATTAAAGGCCGCATTTGCTGGAAAAAGCAAATTTAATGCTTATAAAGGTATTATTTCGATACCAAAGATAAATTTTATGAGTGATGTATTTTTATTTATATCACGCCCTCTGCAGCAATGTAGAGTTAATTCTGCCTAGTGTAAATTTAAAAATTTCTCAAAATCTTGATAAATTCCATATGTATCGGAAATATCTTCCGCGCATATAGTACAGAATTATATCCTAAACCTAATGATTTTATTTGTTTTATTATAAAGAACAATTATTTTGAGATATAACCAAACATTCCTATAACTACATATATCTGATGTCACTTGCAGATGAAAGATTATCATAAACTCGCAAATTATCAAGAAATATCAGGTATATATTAAAATTAAAGGCTGCATTTGCTGGAAAAAGAAAATTTAATGCTTATAAAGCTATTCATTTTAATACAAAAAAATTTTTTTGAATGATATTTTTTAATTGATATGACGCCTACTGAAGAAAGGTAGTGGTTATTCTGCCTAGTGTGAATTTCAAAATCCATCAAAATCTTGATAATTTCCGTATGTATCGAAAAAGTGTTCAGCGCGTTTAGTTAAGAATTATATCCTAAACCTTTTGATATTATTTGTTTTAATATAAAAAATAATTATTTTGACATATAACAAACTATTCCTATAACTACACACATCTCACGTCACTTGAAGATAAAAAATTATCAAAAACCCAAGAAATATCGTATATATATAAAATTTAAAGGCTGCAATGGTTGGAAAATTCAAATTTAATGCCTATGCAGGTATTCTTTTTTATACCAAAAATAAATTTCATGAGAGATATATTTTTATTTATATCAATCACACTGAAGCAAGGTAGTGTTAATTCTGGCTAGTGTAAATTAAAAAATTCCTCAAAATGTTGATAAATTACATATGTATCGAAAATATCTTCCGCGAATTTAGTATAGAATAATATCTTAAAACTAATATTATTTTTTTTAATATAAAAAAATATTTATCTTGAGATATATCCACACATTCCTATAACTACACATATCTGATGTCACTTGCAGATGAAAGATTATCAAAAAATCGCAAATTATCAAGAGATATCCGGTATACATTAAAATTAATGGCTGCATTTGCTGGAAAAATCAAATTTAATGCTTATAAAGGTATTCATTTCGATACCAAAAATAACTTTTATGAGTGATATATTTTTATTTACATTACGCCCACTGAAGCAAGGTAGTGTTAATTCTAGCTAGAGTGAATTTCAAAATTCCTCAAAATCTTGATTAATTCCTTGTGTATCAATAAAGTCTTCAGCGCATTTAGTATGGAATTACACGCTAAACGTAATAATATTATTTGTTTTAATATAAAAAATAATTATTTTGAGATATAAGCAACCATTTCTATATTTATATATAATTGAAATCACGTTCAGATGATTGATTATCTAAAACCTCAGAAATATCGGATACATATTAAAATTATAGGCTGCAATTGCTTGAAAAAGCAAATATAATTCCTATGCAAGTATTCATTGTGATACCAAAAATAAATATTATGAGTGATATATTCTTATTTCTATCACGCCCACTGAAGCAAGATTGTGTCCATTAATATTAGTGTAAATTTTAAAATCTTCAAAATCTTGATAAATTTCTTATGTATCGGAAAAGTCTTCAGCCCATTTAGTACAGAATTACATACTAAACCTAATATTAATATTTGTTTAATTACAAAAATATTTATTTAGATATATAACCCAAAATTCCTACAACACACATAATTGACGTCACGTGCAGATGAAAATTATTAAAAAACCAAGAAATCTCAAGTGTATATTAAAATTAAAGGCTGCATTTGCTGGAAAAAGCAAATTTAATGCTTAGAAAGGTATTCATTTTGATACAAAAATCAATTTTATGAGTGATAATTTTTATTTATATGACGCTTAATGAAGTAAGGTATTTGTTATTCTGGCTAGTTTAAATTTCAAAATCTTGATTAATTCCGTATATTTCGAAAAATCCTTCGGCGCATTTACTACAGAGTTATATCCTAAACCAAATGATAATATTTGTTTTATTATAAAAAATAATCATTTTGAGATATCACCAACCATTCCTATAACTACCCATATGTGACGTCAATTGCAGATGAAAAATTATCAAAAACCCCAGAAATCTCGTGTACATATTAAAATAAAAAGATGCATTTGATTGAAAAAGCAAATTTAATGCCTATGCATGTATTCATTTTGATAACAAAAATAATTATTATCAGTGATATATTTTTATTTCTATCACGCACACTGAAGTAAGATAGTGTCAATTAATCCTAGTGTAAATTTTAAAATCCTCAAAATCTTGATAAATTTCTCATGTATCGAAAAAGTTTCAGCACATTTACTACAGAATTACAAGCTAAACCTAATGATATAATTTTTTTAATTATAAAAAATAATTATTTTGAGATATAACAGAAACATTCCTATAGCTACACATATCTGACGTCACTTGCAGATGAAAGATTATCATAAACTCGCAAATTATAAAGAAATATCAGGTATATATTAAAATTAAAGGCCGCATTTGCTGGAAAAAGCGAATTTAATGCTTATAAAGGTATTCATTTTAATACAAAAAAATTTTATGAATGATATTTTTTAATTTATATGACGCCTACTGAAGAAAGGTAGTGGTTATTCTGCCTAGTGTGAATTTCAAAATCCTTCAAAATCCTGATAATTTCCGTATGTATCGAAAAAGTGTTCGGCGCGTTTAGTATAGAATTATATCCTAAACCTTATGATATTATTTGTTTTAATATAAAAAATAATTATTTTGAGATATAACCAACCATTCCTATAACTGCACACATCTGACGTCACTTGAAGATAAAAATTATCAAAACCCAAGAAATATCGTATATATATTAAAATTAAAGGCTGCAATGGTTGGAAATTTCAAATTTAATGCCTATGCAGGTATTCTTTATACGAAAAAATAAATTTCATGAGAGATATATTTTTATTTATATCAATCCCACTGAGGCAAGGTAGTGTTAATTCTGGCTAGTGTAAATTAAAAAATTCCTCAAAATGTTGATAAATTACATATGTATCGAAAATATCTTCCGCGAATTTAGTATAGAATAATATCTTAAAACTAATATTATTTTTTTAATATAAAAATATTTATCTTGAGATATATCCACACATTCCTATAACTACACATATCTGATGTCACTTGCAGATGAAAGATTATCAAAAATCGCAAATTATCAAGAGATATCCGGTATACATTAAAATTAAAGGCTGCATTTGCTGGAAAAATCAAATTTAATGCTTATAAAGGTATTCATTTTGATACCAAAAATAACTTTTATGAGTGATATATTTTTATTTACATTACGCCCACTGAAGCAAGGTAGTGTTAATTCTAGCTAGAGTGAATTTCAAAATTCCTCAAAATCTTGATTAATTCCTTGTGTATCAATAAAGTCTTCAGCGCATTTAGTATGGAATTACACGCTAAACGTAATAATATTATTTGTTTTATTATAAAAAATAATTATTTTGAGATATAAGCAACCATTTCTATATTTATATATAATTGAAGTCACGTTCAGATGATTGATTATCTAAAACCTCAGAAATATCGCATACATATTAAAATTATAGGCTGCAATTGCTTGAAAAAGCAAATATAATTCCTATGCAAGTATTCATTGTGATACCGAAAATAAATATTATGAGTGATATATTCTTATTTCTATCACGCCCACTGAAGCAAGATTGTGTCCATTATTATTAGTGTAAATTTTAAAATCTTCAAAATTTTGATAAATTTCTTATGTATCGGAAAAGTCTTCAGCCCATTTAGTACAGAATTACACACTAAACCTAATATTAATATTTGTTTAATTACAAAAAATATTTATTTAGATATATAACCCAAAATTCCTACAACACACATAATTGACGTCACGTGCAGATGAAAAATTATTAAAAAACCAAGAAATCTCAAGTGTATATTAAAATTAAAGGCTGCATTTGCTGGAAAAAGCAAATTTAATGCTTAGAAAGGTATTCATTTTGATACAAAAAATCAATTTTATGAGTGATAATTTTTTATTTATATGACGCTTAATGAAGTAAGGTATTTGTTATTCTGGCTAGTTTAAATTTCAAAATCTTGATTAATTCCGTATATTTCGAAAAATCCTTCGACGCATTTACTACAGAGTTATATCCTAAACCTAATGATAATATTTGTTTTATTATAAAAATAATCATTTTGAGATATCACCAACCATTCCTATAACTACCCATATGTGACGTCAATTGCAGATAAAAAATTATCAAAAACCCCAGAAATCTCGTGTACATATTAAAATAAAAAGATGCATTTGCTTGAAAAAGCAAATTTAATGCCTATGCATGTATTCATTTTGATACCAAAAATAATTATTATCAGTGATATATTTTTATTTCTATCACGCACACTGAAGTAAGATAGTGTCAATTAATCGTAGTTAAAATTTTAAAATCCTCAAAATCTTGATAAATTTCTCATGTATCGAAAAAGTTTCACCACATTTACTACAGAATTACAAGCTAAACCTAATGATATAATTTTTTTAATTATAAAAATAATTATTTTGAGATATAACGAAACATTCCTATAGCTACACATATCTGACGTCACTTGCAGATGAAAGATTATTAAAAACCCAAGAAATCTCAGGTATATATTAAAATTAAAGGCCGCATTTGCTGGAAAAAGCGAATTTAATGCTTATAAAGGTATTATTTCGATACCACAGATAAATTTTATGAGTGATGTATTTTTATTTATATCACGCCCACTGAAGCAAGGTAGAGTTAATTCTGCCTAGTGTAAATTTAAAAATTCCTCAAAATCTTGATAAATTCCATATGTATCGGAAATATCTTCCATTGCATTTAGTACAGAATTATATCCTAAACCTAATGATTTTATTTGTTTTATTATAAAGAACAATTATTTTGAGATATAACCAAACATTCCTATAACTACATATATCTGATGTCACTTGCAGACGAAAGATTATCATAAACTCGCAAATTATCAAGAAATACCGGGTATATATTAAAATTATAGGCTGCATTTGCTGGAAAAGAAAATTTAATGCTTATAAAGGTATTCATTTTAATACAAAAAAATTTTATGAATGATATTTTTTAATTGATATGACGCCTACTGAAGAAAGGTAGTGGTTATTCTGCCTAGTGTGAATTTCAAAATCCTTCAAAATCCTGATAATTTCCCTATGTATTGGAAAAGTGTTCGGCGCGTTTAGTATAGAATTATATCCTAAACCTTATGATATTATTTGTTTTAATATAAAAAATAATTATTTTGAGATATAACCAACCATTCCTATAACTGCACACATCTGACGTCACTTGAAGATAAAAATTATCAAAAACCCAAGAAATATCTTATATATTAAAATTAAAGGCTGCAATGGTTGGAAATTTCAAATTTAATGCCTATGCAGGTATTCTTTTTTATACGAAAAATAAATTTCATGAGAGATATATTTTTATTTATATCAATCCCACTGAGGCAAGGTAGTGTTAATTCTGGCTAGTGTAAATTAAATTTCTCAAAATCTTGATAAATTCCATATGTATCGAAAATATCTTCCATGAATTTAGTATAGAATAATATCTTAAAACTAATATTATTTTTTTAATATAAAAAAATATTTATCTTGAGATATATCCACACATTCCTATAACTACACATATCTGATGTCACTTGCAGATGAAAGATTATCAAAAAATCGCAAATTATCAAGAGATATCCGGTATACATTAAAATTAAAGGCTGCATTTGCTGGAAAAATCAAATTTAATGCTTATAAAGGTATTCATTTTGATACCAAAAATAACTTTTATGAGTGATATATTTTTATTTACATTACGCCCACTGAAGCAAGGTAGTGTTAATTCTAGCTAGAGTGAATTTCAAAATTCCTCAAAATCTTGATTAATTCCTTGTGTATCAATAAAGTCTTCAGCGCATTTAGTATGGAATTACACGCTAAACGTAATAATATTATTTGTTTTATTATAAAAATAATTATTTTGAGATATAAGCAACCATTTCTATAACTATACATAATTGAAGTCACGTTCAGATGATTGATTATCTAAAACCTTAGAAATATCGGATACATATTAAAATTATAGGCTGCAATTGCTTGAAAAAGCAAATATAATTCCTATGCAAGTATTCATTGTGATACCAAAAATAAATATTATGAGTGATATATTCTTATTTCTATCACGCCCACTGAAGCAAGATTGTGTCCATTAATATTAGTGTAAATTTTAAAATCTTCAAAATCTTGATAAATTTCTTATGTATCGGAAAAGTCTTCAGCCCATTTAGTACAGAATTACATACTAAACCTAATATTAATATTTGTTTAATTACAAAAAATATTTATTTAGATATATAACCCAAAATTCCTACAACACACATAATTGACGTCACGTGCAGATGAAAAATTATTAAAAAACCAAGAAATCTCAAGTGTATATTAAAATTAAAGGCTGCATTTGCTGGAAAAAGCAAATTTAATGCTTAGAAAGGTATTCATTTTGATACAAAAAATCAATTTTATGAGTGATAATTTTTTATTTATATGACGCTTAATGAAGTAAGGTATTTGTTATTCTGGCTAGTTTAAATTTCAAAATCTTGATTAATTCCGTATATTTCGAAAAATCCTTCGGCGCATTTACTACAGAGTTATATCCTAAACCAAATGATAATATTTGTTTTATTATAAAAAATAATCATTTTGAGATATCACCAACCATTCCTATAACTACCCATATGTGACGTCAATTGCAGATGAAAAATTATCAAAAACCCCAGAAATCTCAGTTTAAATTTCAAAATCTTGATTAATTCCGTATATTTCGAAAAATCCTTCGGCGCATTTACTACAGAGTTATATCCTAAACCAAATGATAATATTTGTTTTATTATAAAAAATAATCATTTTGAGATATCACCAACCATTCCTATAACTACCCATATGTGACGTCAATTGCAGATGAAAAATTATCAAAAACCCCAGAAATCTCGTGTACATATTAAAATAAAAAGATGCATTTGATTGAAAAAGCAAATTTAATGCCTATGCATGTATTCATTTTGATAACAAAAATAATTATTATCAGTGATATATTTTTATTTCTATCACGCACACTGAAGTAAGATAGTGTCAATTAATCCTAGTGTAAATTTTAAAATCCTCAAAATCTTGATAAATTTCTCATGTATCGAAAAAGTTTCAGCACATTTACTACAGAATTACAAGCTAAACCTAATGATATAATTTTTTTAATTATAAAAAATAATTATTTTGAGACATAACGAAACATTCCTATAGCTACACATATCTGACGTCACTTGCAGATGAAAGATTATCATAAACTCGCAAATTATAAAGAAATATCAGGTATATATTAAAATTAAAGGCCGCATTTGCTGGAAAAAGCGAATTTAATGCTTATAAAGGTATTCATTTTAATACAAAAAAATTTTATGAATGATATTTTTTAATTTATATGACGCCTACTGAAGAAAGGTAGTGGTTATTCTGCCTAGTGTGAATTTCAAAATCCTTCAAAATCCTGATAATTTCCGTATGTATCGAAAAAGTGTTCGGCGCGTTTAGTATAGAATTATATCCTAAACCTTATGATATTATTTGTTTTAATATAAAAAATAATTATTTTGAGATATAACCAACCATTCCTATAACTGCACACATCTGACGTCACTTGAAGATAAAAATTATCAAAAACCCAAGAAATATCGTATATATATTAAAATTAAAGGCTGCAATGGTTGGAAAATTCAAATTTAATGCCTATGCAGGTATTCTTTTTTATACGAAAAATAAATTTCATGAGAGATATATTTTTATTTATATCAATCCCACTGAGGCAAGGTAGTGTTAATTCTGGCTAGTGTAAATTAAAAAATTCCTCAAAATGTTGATAAATTACATATGTATCGAAAATATCTTCCATGAATTTAGTATAGAATAATATCTTAAAACTAATATTATTTTTTTAATATAAAAATATTTATCTTGAGATATATCCACACATTCCTATAACTACACATATCTGATGTCACTTGCAGATGAAAGATTATCAAAAATCGCAAATTATCAAGAGATATCCGGTATACATTAAAATTAATGGCTGCATTTGCTGGAAAATCAAATTTAATGCTTATAAAGGTATTCATTTCGATACCAAAAATAACTTTTATGAGTGATATATTTTTATTTACATTACGCCCACTGAAGCAAGGTAGTGTTAATTCTAGCTAGAGTGAATTTCAAAATTCCTCAAAATCTTGATTAATTCCTTGTGTATCAATAAAGTCTTCAGCGCATTTAGTATGGAATTACACGCTAAACGTAATAATATTATTTGTTTTAATATAAAAATAATTATTTTGAGATATAAGCAACCATTTCTATATTTATATATAATTGAAATCACGTTCAGATGATTGATTATCTAAAACCTCAGAAATATCGGATACATATTAAAATTATAGGCTGCAATTGCTTGAAAAAGCAAATATAATTCCTATGCAAGTATTCATTGTGATACCAAAATAAATATTATGAGTGATATATTCTTATTTCTATCACGCCCACTGAAGCAAGATTGTGTCCATTAATATTAGTGTAAATTTTAAAATCTTCAAAATCTTGATAAATTTCTTATGTATCAGGAAAAGTCTTCCAGCCCATTTAGTACAGAATTACATACTAAACCTAATATTAATATTTGTTTAATTACACAAAAATATTTATTTAGATATATAACCCAAAATTCCTACAACACACATAATTGACGTCACGTGCAGATGAAAAATTATTAAAAAACCAAGAAATCTCAAGTGTATATTAAAATTAAAGGCTGCATTTGCTGGAAAAAGCAAATTTAATGCTTAGAAAGGTATTCATTTTGATACAAAAATCAATTTTATGAGTGATAATTTTTTATTTATATGACGCTTAATGAAGTAAGGTATTTGTTATTCTGGCTAGTTTAAATTTCAAAATCTTGATTAATTCCGTATATTTCGAAAAATCCTTCGGCGCATTTACTACAGAGTTATATCCTAAACCAAATGATAATATTTGTTTTATTATAAAAAATAATCATTTTGAGATATCACCAACCATTCCTATAACTACCCATATGTGACGTCAATTTGCAGATGAAAAATTATCAAAAACCCCAGAAATCTCGTGTACATATTAAAATAAAAGATGCATTTGATTGAAAAAGCAAATTTAATGCCTATGCATGTATTCATTTTGATAACAAAAATAATTATTATCAGTGATATATTTTTATTTCTATCACGCACACTGAAGTAAGATAGTGTCAATTAATCCTAGTGTAAATTTTAAAATCCTCAAAATCTTGATAAATTTCTCATGTATCGAAAAAGTTTCAGCACATTTACTACAGAATTACAAGCTAAACCTAATGATATAATTTTTTTAATTATAAAAAATAATTATTTTGAGACATAACGAAACATTCCTATAGCTACACATATCTGACGTCACTTGCAGATGAAAGATTATCATAAACTCGCAAATTATAAAGAAATATCAGGTATATATTAAAATTAAAGGCCGCATTTGCTGGAAAAAGCGAATTTAATGCTTATAAAGGTATTCATTTTAATACAAAAAAATTTTATGAATGATATTTTTTAATTTATATGACGCCTACTGAAGAAAGGTAGTGGTTATTCTGCCTAGTGTGAATTTCAAAATCCTTCAAAATCCTGATAATTTCCGTATGTATCGAAAAAGTGTTCGGCGCGTTTAGTATAGAATTATATCCTAAACCTTATGATATTATTTGTTTTAATATAAAAAATAATTATTTTGAGATATAACCAACCATTCCTATAACTGCACACATCTGACGTCACTTGAAGATAAAAATTATCAAAAACCCAAGAAATATCGTATATATATTAAAATTAAAGGCTGCAATGGTTGGAAATTTCAAATTTAATGCCTATGCAGGTATTCTTTTTTATACGAAAAATAAATTTCATGAGAGATATATTTTTATTTATATCAATCCCACTGAGGCAAGGTAGTGTTAATTCTGGCTAGTGTAAATTAAAAAATTCCTCAAAATGTTGATAAATTACATATGTATCGAAAATATCTTCCGCGAATTTAGTATAGAATAATATCTTAAAACTAATATTATTTATTTTAACATAAAAAATAATTATCTTGAGATATATCCACACATTCCTATAACTACACATATCTGATGTCACTTGCAGATGAAAGATTATCAAAAAATCGCAAATTATCAAGAGATATCCGGTATACATTAAAATTAAAGGCTGCATTTGCTGGAAAAATCAAATTTAATGCTTATAAAGGTATTCATTTTGATACCAAAAATAACTTTTATGAGTGATATATTTTTATTTACATTACGCCCACTGAAGCAAGGTAGTGTTAATTCTAGCTAGAGTGAATTTCAAAATTCCTCAAAATCTTGATTAATTCCTTGTGTATCAATAAAGTCTTCAGCGCATTTAGTATGGAATTACACGCTAAACGTAATAATATTATTTGTTTTATTATAAAAAATAATTATTTTGAGATATAAGCAACCATTTCTATATTTATATATAATTGAAGTCACGTTCAGATGATTGATTATCTAAAACCTCAGAAATATCGCATACATATTAAAATTATAGGCTGCAATTGCTTGAAAAAGCAAATATAATTCCTATGCAAGTATTCATTGTGATACCAAAAATAAATATTATGAGTGATATATTCTTATTTCTATCACGCCCACTGAAGCAAGATTGTGTCCATTATTATTAGTGTAAATTTTAAAATCTTCAAAATTTTGATAAATTTCTTATGTATCGGAAAAGTCTTCAGCCCATTTAGTACAGAATTACACACTAAACCTAATATTAATATTTGTTTAATTACAAAAAATATTTATTTAGATATATAACCCAAAATTCCTACAACACACATAATTGACGTCACGTGCAGATGAAAAATTATTAAAAAACCAAGAAATCTCAAGTGTATATTAAAATTAAAGGCTGCATTTGCTGGAAAAAGCAAATTTAATGCTTAGAAAGGTATTCATTTTGATACAAAAAATCAATTTTATGAGTGATAATTTTTTATTTATATGACGCTTAATGAAGTAAGGTATTTGTTATTCTGGCTAGTTTAAATTTCAAAATCTTGATTAATTCCGTATATTTCGAAAAATCCTTCGACGCATTTACTACAGAGTTATATCCTAAACCTAATGATAATATTTGTTTTATTATAAAAAATAATCATTTTGAGATATCACCAACCATTCCTATAACTACCCATATGTGACGTCAATTGCAGATAAAAATTATCAAAAACCCCAGAAATCTCGTGTACATATTAAAATAAAGATGCATTTGCTTGAAAAAGCAAATTTAATGCCTATGCATGTATTCATTTTGATACCAAAAATAATTATTATCAGTGATATATTTTTATTTCTATCACGCACACTGAAGTAAGATAGTGTCAATTAATCGTAGTTAAAATTTTAAAATCCTCAAAATCTTGATAAATTTCTCATGTATCGAAAAAGTTTCACCACATTTACTACAGAATTACAAGCTAAACCTAATGATATAATTTTTTTAATTATAAAAAATAATTATTTTGAGATATAACGAAACATTCCTATAGCTACACATATCTGACGTCACTTGCAGATGAAAGATTATTAAAAACCCAAGAAATCTCAGGTATATATTAAAATTAAAGGCCGCATTTGCTGGAAAAAGCGAATTTAATGCTTATAAAGGTATTATTTCGATACCACAGATAAATTTTATGAGTGATGTATTTTTATTTATATCACGCCCACTGAAGCAAGGTAGAGTTAATTCTGCCTAGTGTAAATTTAAAAATTCCTCAAAATCTTGATAAATTCCATATGTATCGGAAATATCTTCCGCGCATTTAGTACAGAATTATATCCTAAACCTAATGATTTTATTTGTTTTATTATAAAGAACAATTATTTTGAGATATAACCAAACATTCCTATAACTACATATATCTGATGTCACTTGCAGACGAAAGATTATCATAAACTCGCAAATTATCAAGAAATACCGGGTATATATTAAAATTAAAGGCTGCATTTGCTGGAAAAAGAAAATTTAATGCTTATAAAGGTATTCATTTTAATACAAAAAAATTTTATGAATGATATTTTTTAATTGATATGACGCCTACTGAAGAAAGGTAGTGGTTATTCTGCCTAGTGTGAATTTCAAAATCCTTCAAAATCCTGATAATTTCCCTATGTATTGGAAAAGTGTTCGGCGCGTTTAGTATAGAATTATATCCTAAACCTTATGATATTATTTGTTTTAATATAAAAAATAATTATTTTGAGATATAACCAACCATTCCTATAACTGCACATCTGACGTCACTTGAAGATAAAAATTATCAAAAACCCAAGAAATATCTTATATATTAAAATTAAAGGCTGCAATGGTTGGAAATTTCAAATTTAATGCCTATGCAGGTATTCTTTTTATACGAAAAATAAATTTCATGAGAGATATATTTTTATTTATATCAATCCCACTGAGGCAAGGTAGTGTTAATTCTGGCTAGTGTAAATTAAAAATTCCTCAAAATGTTGATAAATTACATATGTATCGAAAATATCTTCCATGAATTTAGTATAGAATAATATCTTAAAACTAATATTATTTTTAATATAAAAATATTTATCTTGAGATATATCCAAAAATTCCTATAACAACAAATATCTGTTGTCAATTGCATTTTAAAGATTATAAAAAAATCGAAAATTATAAAGATATATCCGGTATACATTAAAATTCAAGGCTGCATTTGCTGGAAAAATCAAATTTAATGCTTATAAAGGTATTCATTTTGATACCAAAAATAACTTTTATGAGTGATATATTTTTATTTACATTACGCCCACTGAAGCAAGGTAGTGTTAATTCTAGCTAGAGTGAATTTCAAAATTCCTCAAAATCTTGATTAATTCCTTGTGTATCAATAAAGTCTTCAGCGCATTTAGTATGGAATTACACGCTAAACGTAATAATATTATTTGTTTTATTATAAAAAATAATTATTTTGAGATATAAGCAACCATTTCTATAACTATACATAATTGAAGTCACGTTCAGATGATTGATTATCTAAAACCTTAGAAATATCGGATACATATTAAAATTATAGGCTGCAATTGCTTGAAAAAGCAAATATAATTCCTATGCAAGTATTCATTGTGATACCAAAAATAAATATTATGAGTGATATATTCTTATTTCTATCACGCCCACTGAAGCAAGATTGTGTCCATTAATATTAGTGTAAATTTTAAAATCTTCAAAATCTTGATAAATTTCTTATGTATCGGAAAAGTCTTCAGCCCATTTAGTACAGAATTACATACTAAACCTAATATTAATATTTGTTTAATTACAAAAAATATTTATTTAGATATATAACCCAAAATTCCTACAACACACATAATTGACGTCACGTGCAGATGAAAAATTATTAAAAAACCAAGAAATCTCAAGTGTATATTAAAATTAAAGGCTGCATTTGCTGGAAAAAGCAAATTTAATGCTTAGAAAGGTATTCATTTTGATACAAAAATCAATTTTATGAGTGATAATTTTTATTTATATGACGCTTAATGAAGTAAGGTATTTGTTATTCTGGCTAGTTTAAATTTCAAAATCTTGATTAATTCCGTATATTTCGAAAAATCCTTCGGCGCATTTACTACAGAGTTATATCCTAAACCAAATGATAATATTTGTTTTATTATAAAAAATAATCATTTTGAGATATCACCAACCATTCCTATAACTACCCATATGTGACGTCAATTGCAGATGAAAAATTATCAAAAACCCCAGAAATCTCAGTTTAAATTTCAAAATCTTGATTAATTCCGTATATTTCGAAAAATCCTTCGGCGCATTTACTACAGAGTTATATCCCTAAACCAAATGATAATATTTGTTTTATTATAAAAAATAATCATTTTGAGATATCACCAACCATTCCTATAACTACCCATATGTGACGTCAATTGCAGATGAAAAATTATCAAAAACCCCAGAAATCTCGTGTACATATTAAAATAAAAAGATGCATTTGATTGAAAAAGCAAATTTAATGCCTATGCATGTATTCATTTTGATAACAAAAATAATTATTATCAGTGATATATTTTTATTTCTATCACGCACACTGAAGTAAGATAGTGTCAATTAATCCTAGTGTAAATTTTAAAATCCTCAAAATCTTGATAAATTTCTCATGTATCGAAAAAGTTTCAGCACATTTACTACAGAATTACAAGCTAAACCTAATGATATAATTTTTTAATTATAAAAATAATTATTTTGAGACATAACGAAACATTCCTATAGCTACACATATCTGACGTCACTTGCAGATGAAAGATTATCATAAACTCATAAATTATAAAGAAATATCAGGTATATATTAAAATTAAAGGCCGCATTTGCTGGAAAAAGCGAATTTAATGCTTATAAAGGTATTCATTTTAATACAAAAAATTTTATGAATGATATTTTTAATTTATATGACGCCTACTGAAGAAAGGTAGTGGTTATTCTGCCTAGTGTGAATTTCAAAATCCTTCAAAATCCTGATAATTTCCGTATGTATCGAAAAAGTGTTCGGCGCGTTTAGTATAGAATTATATCCTAAACCTTATGATATTATTTGTTTTAATATAAAAAATAATTATTTTGAGATATAACCAACCATTCCTATAACTGCACACATCTGACGTCACTTGAAGATAAAAATTATCAAAAACCCAAGAAATATCGTATATATATTAAAATTAAAGGCTGCAATGGTTGGAAATTTCAAATTTAATGCCTATGCAGGTATTCTTTTTTATACGAAAAATAAATTTCATGAGAGATATATTTTTATTTATATCAATCCCACTGAGGCAAGGTAGTGTTAATTCTGGCTAGTGTAAATTAAAAATTCCTCAAAATGTTGATAAATTACATATGTATCGAAAATATCTTCCATGAATTTAGTATAGAATAATATCTTAAAACTAATATTATTTTTTTTAATATAAAAAAATATTTATCTTGAGATATATCCACACATTCCTATAACTACACATATCTGATGTCACTTGCAGATGAAAGATTATCAAAAAATCGCAAATTATCAAGAGATATCCGGTATACATTAAAATTAAAGGCTGCATTTGCTGGAAAAAATCAAATTTAATGCTTATAAAGGTATTCATTTTGATACCAAAAATAACTTTTATGAGTGATATATTTTATTTACATTACGCCCACTGAAGCAAGGTAGTGTTAATTCTAGCTAGAGTGAATTTCAAAATTCCTCAAAATCTTGATTAATTCCTTGTGTATCAATAAAGTCTTCAGCGCATTTAGTATGGAATTACACGCTAAACGTAATAATATTATTTGTTTTATTATAAAAATAATTATTTTGAGATATAAGCAACCATTTCTATATTTATATATAATTGAAGTCACGTTCAGATCATTGATTATCTAAAACCTCAGAAATATCGCATACATATTAAAATTATAGGCTGCAATTGCTTGAAAAAGCAAATATAATTCCTATGCAAGTATTCATTGTGATACCAAAAATAAATATTATGAGTGATATATTCTTATTTCTATCACGCCCACTGAAGCAAGATTGTGTCCATTAATATTAGTGTAAATTTTAAAATCTTCAAAATCTTGATAAATTTCTTATGTATCGGAAAAGTCTTCAGCCCATTTAAGTACAGAATTACATACTAAACCTAATATTAATATTTGTTTAATTACAAAAAATATTTATTTAGATATATAACCCAAAATTCCTACAACACACATAATTGACGTCACGTGCAGATGAAAAATTATTAAAAAACCAAGAAATCTCAAGTGTATATTAAAATTAAAGGCTGCATTTGCTGGAAAAAGCAAATTTAATGCTTAGAAAGGTATTCATTTTGATACAAAAAATCAATTTTATGAGTGATAATTTTTTATTTATATGACGCTTAATGAAGTAAGGTATTTGTTATTCTGGCTAGTTTAAATTTCAAAATCTTGATTAATTCCGTATATTTCGAAAAATCCTTCGGCGCATTTACTACAGAGTTATATCCTAAACCTAATGATAATATTTGTTTTATTATAAAAAATAATCATTTTGAGATATCACCAACCATTCCTATAACTACCCATATGTGACGTCAATTGCAGATGAAAAATTATCAAAAACCCCAGAAATCTCGTGTACATATTAAAATAAAAAGATGCATTTGCTTGAAAAAGCAAATTTAATGCCTATGCATGTATTCATTTTGATACCAAAAATAATTATTATCAGTGATATATTTTTATTTCTATCACGCACACTGAAGTACGATAGTGTCAATTAATCGTAGTTAAAATTTTAAAATCCTCAAAATCTTGATAAATTTCTCATGTATCGAAAAAGTTTCACCACATTTACTACAGAATTACAAGCTAAACCTAATGATATAATTTTTTTAATTATAAAAAATAATTATTTTGAGATATAACGAAACATTCCTATAGCTACACATATCTGACGTCACTTGCAGATGAAAGATTATTAAAAACCCAAGAAATCTCAGGTATATATTAAAATTAAAGGCCGCATTTGCTGGAAAAAGCGAATTTAATGCTTATAAAGGTATTATTTCGATACCACAGATAAATTTTATGAGTGATGTATTTTTATTTATATCACGCCCACTGAAGCAAGGTAGAGTTAATTCTGCCTAGTGTAAATTTAAAAATTCCTCAAAATCTTGATAAATTCCATATGTATCGGAAATATCTTCCGCGCATTTAGTACAGAATTATATCCTAAACCTAATGATTTTATTTGTTTTATTATAAAGAACAATTATTTTGAGATATAACCAAACATTCCTATAACTACATATATCTGATGTCACTTGCAGACGAAAGATTATCATAAACTCGCAAATTATCAAGAAATACCGGGTATATATTAAAATTAAAGGCTGCATTTGCTGGAAAAAGAAAATTTAATGCTTATAAAGGTATTCATTTTAATACAAAAAAATTTTATGAATGATATTTTTTAATTGATATGACGCCTACTGAAGAAAGGTAGTGGTTATTCTGCCTAGTGTGAATTTCAAAATCCTTCAAAATCCTGATAATTTCCCTATGTATTGGAAAAGTGTTCGGCGCGTTTAGTATAGAATTATATCCTAAACCTTATGATATTATTTGTTTTAATATAAAAAATAATTATTTTGAGATATAACCAACCATTCCTATAACTGCACACATCTGACGTCACTTGAAGATAAAAATTATCAAAAACCCAAGAAATATCTTATATATTAAAATTAAAGGCTGCAATGGTTGGAAATTTCAAATTTAATGCCTATGCAGGTATTCTTTTTTATACGAAAAATAAATTTCATGAGAGATATATTTTTATTTATATCAATCCCACTGAGGCAAGGTAGTGTTAATTCTGGCTAGTGTAAATTAAAAAATTCCTCAAAATGTTGATAAATTACATATGTATCGAAAATATCTTCCGCGAATTTAGTATAGAATAATATCTTAAAACTAATATTATTTTTTTAATATAAAAAAATATTTATCTTGAGATATATCCACACATTCCTATAACTACACATATCTGATGTCACTTGCAGATGAAAGATTATCAAAAAATCGCAAATTATCAAGAGATATCCGGTATACATTAAAATTAAAGGCTGCATTTGCTGGAAAAATCAAATTTAATGCTTATAAAGGTATTCATTTTGATACCAAAAATAACTTTTATGAGTGATATATTTTTATTTACATTACGCCCACTGAAGCAAGGTAGTGTTAATTCTAGCTAGAGTGAATTTCAAAATTCCTCAAAATCTTGATTAATTCCTTGTGTATCAATAAAGTCTTCAGCGCATTTAGTATGGAATTACACGCTAAACGTAATAATATTATTTGTTTTATTATAAAAATAATTATTTTGAGATATAAGCAACCATTTCTATAACTATACATAATTGAAGTCACGTTCAGATGATTGATTATCTAAAACCTTAGAAATATCGGATACATATTAAAATTATAGGCTGCAATTGCTTGAAAAAGCAAATATAATTCCTATGCAAGTATTCATTGTGATACCAAAAATAAATATTATGAGTGATATATTCTTATTTCTATCACGCCCACTGAAGCAAGATTGTGTCCATTAATATTAGTGTAAATTTTAAAATCTTCAAAATCTTGATAAATTTCTTATGTATCGGAAAAGTCTTCAGCCCATTTAGTACAGAATTACATACTAAACCTAATATTAATATTTGTTTAATTACAAAAAATATTTATTTAGATATATAACCCAAAATTCCTACAACACACATAATTGACGTCACGTGCAGATGAAAAATTATTAAAAAACCAAGAAATCTCAAGTGTATATTAAAATTAAAGGCTGCATTTGCTGGAAAAAGCAAATTTAATGCTTAGAAAGGTATTCATTTTGATACAAAAAATCAATTTTATGAGTGATAATTTTTTATTTATATGACGCTTAATGAAGTAAGGTATTTGTTATTCTGCTAGTTTAAATTTCAAAATCTTGATTAATTCCGTATATTTCGAAAAATCCTTCGGCGCATTTACTATAGAGTTATATCCTAAACCTAATGATAATATTTGTTTTATTATAAAAAATAATCATTTTGAGATATCACCAAACATTCCTATAACTACCCATATGTGACGTCAATTGCAGATGAAAAATTATCAAAAACCCCAGAAATCTCGTGAACATATTAAAATAAAAAGATGCATTTGCTTGAAAAAGCAAATTTAATGCCTATGCATGTATTCATTTTGATACCAAAAATAATTATTTTCAGTGATATATTTTTATTTCTATCACGCACACTGAAGTAAGATAATGTCAATTAATCCTAGTGTAAATTTTAAAATCCTCAAAATCTTGATAAATTTCTCATGTATCGAAAAAGTTTCAGCACATTTACTACAGAATTACAAGCTAAACCTAATGATATAATTTTTTTAATTATAAAAAATAATTATTTTGAGATATAACGAAACATTCCTATAGCTACATATATCTGACGTCACTTGCAGATGAAAGATTATTAAAAACCCAAGAAATCTCAGGTATATATTAAAATTAAAGGCCGCATTTGCTGGAAAAAGCGAATTTAATGCTTATAAAGGTATTCATTTTAATACAAAAAAATTTTATGAATGATATTTTTTAATTTATATGACGCCTACTGAAGAAAGGTAGTGGTTATTCTGCCTAGTGTGAATTTCAAAATCCTTCAAAATCCTGATAATTTCCGTATGTATCGAAAAAGTGTTCGGCGCGTTTAGTATAGAATTATATCCTAAACCTTATGATATTATTTGTTTTAATATAAAAAATAATTATTTTGAGATATAACCAACCATTCCTATAACTGCACACATCTGACGTCACTTGAAGATAAAAATTATCAAAAACCCAAGAAATATCGTATATATATTAAAATTAAAGGCTGCAATGGTTGGAAATTTCAAATTTAATGCCTATGCAGGTATTCTTTTTTATACGAAAAATAAATTTCATGAGAGATATATTTTTATTTATATCAATCCCACTGAGGCAAGGTAGTGTTAATTCTGGCTAGTGTAAATTAAAAAATTCCTCAAAATGTTGATAAATTACATATGTATCGAAAATATCTTCCGCGAATTTAGTATAGAATAATATCTTAAAACTAATATTATTTTTTTTAATATAAAAAAATATTTATCTTGAGATATATCCACACATTCCTATAACTACACATATCTGATGTCACTTGCAGATGAAAGATTATCAAAAAATCGCAAATTATCAAGAGATATCCGGTATACATTAAAATTAAAGGCTGCATTTGCTGGAAAAATCAAATTTAATGCTTATAAAGGTATTCATTTTGATACCAAAAATAACTTTTATGAGTGATATATTTTTATTTACATTACGCCCACTGAAGCAAGGTAGTGTTAATTCTAGCTAGAGTGAATTTCAAAATTCCTCAAAATCTTGATTAATTCCTTGTGTATCAACAAAGTCTTCAGCGCATTTAGTATGGAATTACACGCTAAACGTAATAATATTATTTGTTTTATTATAAAAAATAATTATTTTGAGATATAAGCAACCATTTCTATAACTATACATAATTGAAGTCACGTTCAGATGATTTATTATCTAAAGCCTCAGAAATATCGGATACATATTAAAATTATAGGCTGCAATTGCTTGAAAAAGCAAATATAATTCCTATGCAAGTATTCATTGTGATACCAAAAATAAATATTATGAGTGATATATTCTTATTTCTATCACGCCCACTGAAGCAAGATTGTGTCCATTAATATTAGTGTAAATTTTAAAATCTTCAAAATCTTGATAAATTTCTTATGTATCGGAAAAGTCTTCAGCCCATTTAGTACAGAATTACATACTAACCCTAATATTAATATTTGTTTAATTACAAAAAATATTTATTTAGATATATAACCCAAAATTCCTACAACACACATAATTGACATCACGTGCAGATGAAAAATTATTAAAAAACCAAGAAATCTCAAGTGTATATTAAAATTAAAGGCTGCATTTGCTGGAAAAAGCAAATTTAATGCTTAGAAAGGTATTCATTTTGATACAAAAAATCAATTTTATGAGTGATAATTTTTTATTTATATGACGCTTAATGAAGTAAGGTATTTGTTATTCTGGCTAGTTTAAATTTCAAAATCTTGATTAATTCCGTATATTTCTAAGAATCCTTCGGCGCATGTACTACAGAGTTATATCCTAAACCTAATGATAATATTTGTTTTATTATAAAAAATAATCATTTTGAGATATCACCAACCATTCCTATAACTACCCATATGTGACGTCAATTGCAGATGAAAAATTATCAAAAACCCCAGAAATCTCGTGAACATATTAAAATAAAAAGATGCATTTGCTTGAAAAAGCAAATTTAATGCCTATGCATGTATTCATTTTGATACCAAAAATAATTATTATGTGATATATTTTTATTTTTATCACGCCCACTGAAGTAAGACAGCGTCCATTAATCCTAGTGTGAATTTTAAAATCCTCAAAATCTTGATAAATTTGTTATGTATCGAAAAAGTTTCAGCACATTTACTACAGAATTACAAGCTAAACCTAATGATATAATTTTTTAATTATAAAAAATAATTATTTTGAGATATAACGAAACATTCCTATAGCTACACATATCTGACGTCACTTGCAGATGAAAGATTATTAAAAACCCAAGAAATCTCAGGTATATATTAAAATTAAAGGCCGCATTTGCTGGAAAAAGCAAATTTAATGCTTATAAAGGTATTATTTCGATACCACAGATAAATTTTATGAGTGATGTATTTTTTTTTATATCACGCCCACTGAAGCAAGGTAGAGTTAATTCTGCCTAGTGTAAATTTAAAAATTCCTCAAAATCTTGATAAATTCCATATGTATCGGAAATATCTTCCGCGCATTTAGTACAGAATTATATCCTAAACCTAATGATTTTATTTGTTTTATTATAAAGAATAATTATTTTGAGATATAACCAAACATTCCTATAACTACATATATCTGATGTCACTTGCAGATGAAAGATTATCATAAACTCACAAATTATCAAGAAATACCGGGTATATATTAAAATTAAAGGCTGCATTTGCTGGAAAAAGAAAATTTAATGCTTATAAAGGTATTCATTTTAATACAAAAAAAATGTATGAATGATATTTTTTAATTTATATGACGCCTACTGAAGAAAGGTAGTGGTTATTCTGCCTAGTGTGAATTTCAAAATCCTTCAAAATCTTGATAATTTCCGTATGTATCGAAAAAGTGTTCGGCGCGTTTAGTATAGAATTATATCCTAAACCTTATGATATTATTTGTTTTAATATAAAAAATAATTATTTTGAGATATAACCAACCATTCCTATAACTGCACACATCTGACGTCACTTGAAGATAAAAATTATCAAAAACCCAAGAAATATCGAACATATATTAAAATTAAAGGCTGCAATGGTTGGAAATTTCAAATTTAATGCCTATGCAGGTATTCTTTTTTATACGAAAAATAAATTTCATGAGAGATATATTTTTATTTATATCAATCCCACTGAGGCAAGGTAGTGTTAATTCTGGCTAGTGTAAATTAAATTCCTCAAATTCTTGATAAATTCCATATGTATCGAAAATATCTTCCGCGAATTTAGTATAGAATAATATCTTAAAACTAATGATATTATTTTTTTTAATATAAAAAATATTTATCTTCCTTTCGTATAAATTTCACGTCTGTAGCATGTCGCCTTCTTGGTGTAGCAATTTTAATGGCCAGTAGTGTACTTATTAATAAATATTGAATCGTTAATTAGATTACGACAGTTATTTGCTTGAGTCATGCATAGAATCTATCTGCTAATCAAGCTAACAATGTTCTATTTAATCATAATTTCCAAAAATATTTTTCGCTGAAAAAATTTTATAATAAAAATAACTAAAAATTAAAATTAATATTGCCCAATCGTCACACGTTACACAACTATCAATTACTTCAAAATTATTGACTAATTTAAATTTGTTGGATAGTTGCTGCAACTCGAATATCACTTTCTGTGGTAGTGTTAATTCGACCTGACTCTTGGCTGGAAAAGCAATTTCTCCGAACTAAAACAAAAATGCACTCCGAATTTAAAATCGAAACAAAATGTTTATCCATCTGTCATTGTTCGCAGATGAGAAATAAAAATTAAAGTGAATTCCAAATCACTATAAAAATCCATGTCTGAATTGAACTAAAATCAATTGCATTAAAATTCAGTGGCAACAACTTCAGTTCGCTTCCCTGAAAGGTTAACTCAAGAAACGTTCAACATTGAGTAAGCCTCAAGTGTCGTACGTATTAACTTCTGGGTCCACCCTCTTATGGTCATGTTTGAAAATTCCATGTTAAATGGAGGGGATTTTTACTTTACTTGATTAACGATCCCATGTATTCATGAATAGCGGTTGGGATACGTAAAATAAGTCGGGATATATATATATATATATATATTTTTGTGGGTGGGAGTGGATTATGTGAAATTTTAATGTGCAACAATTTCAAGACTTCAGATTCTGATTTCTTCATGCTGGAATATGTTTTTAAAAACCAATACTTTTTTAATGATTTTTGAAAAAAAATCTCTTTTTACTTCCTACAAGAAACGTGTTTACGTTTTTACCAAATGAACTGACAAATGGAAATGGTATTCGTTGTTTATGATATACTCGGACATCATAATAATTCGCAAAAAGGACATTTTTAAGAAATTTCTTTCTTTTTTTTTGTGCACTCATTAGCACAGTGCCTTACCATTAAATTCAAGGTTGAAGGTATATATAATATCCGTTTTTAAATATTATGTTTGTGTCAAATAGTTTTTGAATAAATATACCAATCTAAACAAATAATCACGCACATTTTTGAACTATCACTGTTTTATATAAAATATTTTTTGAGATTATTTTATCCTATATCGTTATTTTCAAAATTATATTCAGAACTTGATCTTTTTCTTGTTAATGTAATGTTTCTCAATGATAAGTTTAAACTAATGAAGTGTGATTGATTATTTCCTTCATATATATATATATATATATATATATATATATATATATATAATTTTATATATTATTTATATAACCAAACATAATTTCCTAATTACTTAATAATTGCACTGAAAAAGCTGCGGCAACTTTACCAATGCGTTTCTTGACACTAAGGGATTTTGGACTACATAAATGTGTACCCTATGACATTTTAGTAGGCTAGAAATATCCGGAACTAAACGAAATCTTGTAGAGGAGACTCTTGCGAACAGTTTTATGTATTAAAATTGAAGATATATTAGTTAGAATATTAACATTCTTCAATTTTCTAAACTCTGATCAAAAAGGCACAAAAATTGACTTCTTTAACGGGTTGGGATGATTAGAACTGTTACCAAAGGTTATTTGTGATCACATTTTATACAAAAAGGTTCCTTTGGATGTTTTATACATGTCCGAAGACAATATTGCATCTTCCATAGTAACTGCGAGAATTACAGTTAAAAAACTTAAGCAACTTTATCGTAGCGTTTCTTGACACTAAGGGATTTTGGACTACATAAATGTGTACCGTATGACACTTTAATGGGCTACAAATGTATGGAACCAAACGGAATCTTGTAGAGCAGACTCTTACGAACATTTTGATGTATTAATATTGAAGATCCCTTTTTTACAGACATAACATTCATCATTTTTGTAAAATCTGATCAAAATGGCTAAAATTTGACTTCTTTAACTGGGTGGGGGGACGATTAAATCGATTTCTAAAAGTTATTTGCGAACACATTTGACACAAAAACATCCCTTTTGGTGTTTTGATACATGTCAGAAGACAATAGTTCATGTCCCATAATAATTGGCATAATTTATTATTTATGTTTTTTAAATATTTTATTACGTTTTACTATATAAACAGGTATAGTAAAACGAATTGTTCGGGTAAATTCTAATATATTTTTAAAAAATTATCATAAAAATAAAAATTATGTAGCTTAGCTAAAAAACTCTAAGAAAACGTAAATTAAAAACTTTGGAAAAATAAAGTTTCTCATTGAATATGTCTAACTCTAATTATATTTAATCACTATTTCTTATAATTGTTGCTACTTTTTGTTATAATTATAACATTAAGTATTCTATTAAGCTGATGATGCATAAGATTAATAATAGGAAAAATAAATGTAATATATATATATGATCAGCTTTATAATATTATTTATATAAGAGAATATCGTTTCATTTTTTCTAATAAATCTCAGCAAACGTTTCATCGAAGTTCTGATATTTTATTTTTATATTGATTTTTCTTCCTGGACAGTGCATTTCCCCAAAAAAACTACTGAATAATGCCATTTATTTGCTGCGTTCCTTAGTGTAAAGGAAATTACGACAGTAGTAATACTTGAGTCAGTGTGTTTATGTTTCCAAGAACTTTTAATTACAAGCATAAAACTTACTCTTGGCGGCTCCTGTGGTAAAAAAAAAAAAAAAAAAAAAAAAAAAATTCCTTGGAACAGTAAATTTCTATTTTTTAAAAATTCTTATTTAGAATGCATGAGTTCACTCATATTATATTTAGAAATAATTGAATATTAAATTAAGTGTTTCACGAATATTTTAAATTTTAAAAGAAAGAGCGGTATAATATTAATTTTATAAAATTATTTTATAAAAGAAAAAATTATTTTTATAAACATGTTAGGGGAAATATAAAATATCAATATGATAATACATAAATGCGTAATCATATCGTATATATGTCAAATGTGTATACATGTGGATATTAAATCACATTAATATGAAGATATTGGGAAATCAACTATTATTACCATAACACATATTTTTCATGAAAAATCTGATATTGAAATTGCGTAGTTATAATTTTATTTTTATGTGCTGATTCTCCAATTAAAAACTTACACAAATCTAACATTAAAATTTTTTTGCAGGAAATGTTTTTGCATAGGAAATAATATGCTTGTAAATTTACCATATTTGTTTCCTCATATAATGCAATTAAATTTTTCGGAATTTCAAATTAAAAGTAGGAAACAATTTCAATTTTTAAATTCGAAATGCTAGTAATTCTATTTAGTCTATATCAGAAGTATTTTTCATTTGTACAATAATTTACAAAGATAAAAATTAAATATAAATTCGTTTATGTGATGAATTAAAATTTTAAATCACTATTTTATTGTGCTTTTCTAAAAAATAAAAATATATTTAGTGATAAATAAATTTGAATATATCTATTTCTTTTAGTTTTTATACGTATAGGTTTTTAATTTTTTTACATCTTTTAATTTTTAATAAAGAGAAATAATATATGAAAAGTATTATTCAACTTTGCTTAGAAATAATTTTTTAAATATGTTATTTGCTTTATAAATTTCCTTAAGCAATAAAGATTTATTATTTACTTTACTTCTGTTGCCCCATTCTGTTATTAACTCACTCTTAAAAATTGTGTCACAAGAATGATGAGATTAAAAAATTAATATTTATTTAAAACAAAATTTATATACATAGGCACATTTATTGCTGATATGATTTAGTTGCAAAAATAGAAAATCAATTTTTTTTATTAAACTAGAATATCAAATTGTGTTTTAGGTTTGCTAATCGCACTTTAAGGAAGATAATATTAAAAGAGAAACATGTGTGTATGATAGATTCCTTTAATGAGTAACTGAAATTTACACTGATATAGATACTTGTTTCTGTGGTCATACACCTGAAGATATAGTAAAACGAATTGTTTGGGTTACTTCTAATATATTTTTTAAAAAATTATTATAAAGATAAAAACGATATAGCTAAAATACTCTAAAAAAACGTAAATTAAAAACTTTGGAAAAATAAAATTTCATTGAATATGTCTAATTCTAATTATAGTTTTATTACTAATTCTTATATTTATTGCTACTTTTTTGTTGTTATTATAACATTAAATATGCTATTAAGCTAATCCTGCCCAAGATTAATAAGATAAAAAATAAATGTAATGTATATTTGATCAGCTTTTTAATATTATTTATATAAAAGAATATCATTTCATTTTTTCTAATAAATCTCAGCAAACTTTTCATCGAAGTTCTGATACTTTATTTTTCATTCCTATGTATAAAACTGTGTTCCTCATGTATATTCTTGAATTGCATCCAGTTGTATAACAATGAATAATCAGTATATAAATATGCTTGTATAGATTTTAAATTTTATAAATAAATGCTTTTTCTCATTTAAAGCTGTTTTTTTTATTTTCGTGTTATTTACCTACCGTTTTAAAATCAAGAATATGCAATTTGATCTAACTATGATATTAAAAAATTAATGTTAAATTTTGTAGACAATTTTCGTAACAAATAATCAATAGGATAAACAATCTTATATTTTCATAAGTCATTTTTTTCATAAATTATTCCAAAGCTAGTATAATTATTTTATCTCTATTTAATTATCTAATTCGTCACACGTTAATTAAATACTATTTTAACAAATCTAAAATTATTTTCTGCAAATAAAATAATTTAAACTTTTGTTAATTTTAAAGTGATATAATAAACTATTGTTATATATTAACTTTAATATCTCACTAATTATTTTCTAAGTATTAGTATTAATTAATCTAAGTATTTTTCAGCAACTGTTTGTGGTGGTTAAATGTTTTCTTTTAAAACACCCTACCCATTAATATGAAAAAATTTAGTAAACTTATAATCTAACTCAATATTATTAACATAAAAATGGAAAAATAGTGATTCCTATTTTTGATATATGTATATAATTACAATGGATAATCAATATAAAAATGCCTTTTTATAAAATTTATAAATATTGATAACTTAAATTTGTTTTTCAGTTTTAGTGTAGTTTAATGCTTGCTTTAAAATCGAAGAAATGTAATTTGATATAATTGTGATATTAAAATTCTAAAATCAAATTACATATAACTATTTAAGTAACAAATAAAAAAAGTATATATAAACAACTTTAAAATTGCAATTTTTTAAAAAAGTTTTACTATTTTCTAACGAAAATAAATTTCAAGTAAATTCTTCTAATTTTAAATAATGAACTAATTCTTAAAGTTAATTACTTCAACAGATCTAATCTTATTTTCTAAAAATAAAAACAACTTTTGGTTTGTTGAACTTAATGTGATATTTTACTTAATTTAGAAAAAAAATATGTAAAAATTAAAAGAAATTTGATGGTTTTACGCATGCAAATTTTCCTTAACTTTTGCCAATGAAACAGCGACGGCGAAGATTTCAATAGGTCTTCTTTTCATGACTCATAATTCACGCGCTCAGGCCTTGTATTATAGGGAGTGTCGGCTGAACGCATCCAGCATTACATTTCATGGTGACGTAAGCGAATATAAATTAAACAAAAAATCAGAGTGAAGGCAAAACATATGAGAAGCTAGGCGAAGACAAAACATTTAAACAGTTTCGTGGGAACGAAACCCATTCAGATCTACCGCAAAATTTGTCGATAAGGAGTGTCACCAGGGGAAGTATACAACTTTTCGACAGCAAAGTTTCAGTAAAACAGTTTTCTTCGTTAACAGAGTTGATTAGAATGAAGCCAAGGAAATCTTGAGTGTGCTTTTTTATTTAATGGCCCCTAGTAATAATAATTCAAGCTTCCAGTCAAGTGTATAAGTAAATACAAATCTCTTCCAATAATAGGTCATTCGAAAGTTTTTTTTTTTTTTTGCAATTGTGCTGCTGTCAGCTTCCATTTGAATTTATCCTTTTTAAAACATCTTTGATATTTTCATATAAATTTGAATTTTAGAGTGGTTGTTAAATGAAACAGCTGCGCCATTTTTAAAATTACAGAGCTGTAGTCTCTTCAGTTTCATTGCGAGTGTATGATCAACTGCTCTGTAAATCTTCGGATTTATTCTGCCTCTCAACATTTCACTTTTTCTTGGAATTTTTTGTAAGTGCTGTAAATATGAGATAAGTTTCATTTTTATTTATTGTTTTATACATTTAATATTTATATATTTTTTAAAGTTGAGAGGTTTCTTCTTTCATTTGCGTTAAATTCAATAAATTTTTCCTTTATGAATCGCTGGTGTGTTTTTGGTAAATAAGTTTGCGCTTGAATTTTAATATGAAGAAGATATTAATTTATTTTTAAAAATCTAGATTATTCAACTTTATTTTAACTCCTGAAATATATTTAATATCAAATAATACGTCAATGGAAGCACCTGTTTTTATTTTATGTATAAAATTTCATTTCAGAATATTAAAATCATAATAATGTTCTAAATATATTATTGTAATGCAATATAGAGAAATGAATTTTTTTTAAATTTATTCTCTAAATTTAAAAACTTTAAGTAGCTCTTGAAAGTATATTTAATATCATTAACGTAAATCATTAAAGAATATCTTGTATTGCATTAAAAGAATTAACTCAAATTGAAATTCTAAGCAAAAAACTACAGAAGTTTTAATGTTGCAGTATCACATAACTCAGCATCATTTCTTATTTTGTGTTTGAATCATATACTTTTAGGTTATAAATTTTATAACTTAAAAGTATACGAGTCAAACACAAAATATAATTGTCATTATGTATTTATATATAGCATGTTATGTGTATACCTGATTTAATCATTTTAATAATATTGTGATACTAGCTAAGTTATTTTTATCTTTTGAAATATGATGACAAAATTTCATTTAGTAATGCTTCGTAAATCTTTAAAAATAAGTGAAATAAAATAAAACTATTTAAAATTAAAAACTATATTTCATCAAATTATTTATAAATATCTAGATTTCTATGCCTTTTATACCAAAATAAAAACACCTTTATAAAATTTCATATTGCTAAAGTTAACTACAATACAAGAATACAATACTGAACTGAATACAAGAATACTTAAAAATTGATTGTGAAATTATTTTTAATTCGAGTAAAGTTCATATTAAAATTTTAAACACTAAATCAAATAATGTTATAAAGGATGTTATTATTAGTTTTTATTTAAAAATTAAATTTTTGCCGAAGTAATTTTACGAAATTACTTTGAAATAATAACTGTTTTTATAAATCTATCACACACATTAATTAACTAAATGCAACTATTTCTTTAGCTACTTTTAACTGTATGTTTTAACTACATGCGTTATAAAGAATGCAATCACTGAGAAATGATATAGGTGTTATACAAAATTTTTGCTGGAGTCACATATTGGAGTGAAAGAAAATTTTAGTTCTCTGATATGACAAATAAGCTGGTTTATCATTTTTATCTATTTAATAAAGGCTTTCAAATCAATAAATTCTTTTGTTTTATAAATTCCTTCTTGATACAAAATTAAGAATCTAACTATAAAGCATACATTTAGTAAAAGTATTAATTTCAGTGATTTAGGTGCCATAAAGTAAAATTTCCACATTTTATTTATTTCAATTAATGATAGAATTTGCTTTTGTTGAATATTCTATGCAATTCTTTTTATTTCTACCAAACATCATCTGTTTAATACAAGATACTACTGTGTGCGTGTGATACTATTAAAAATATTACAGAATCATGTGAATATTTTTTATCTCAAACAGAGATGCATCATTAAGAAAAAGTAACTGTGGTTTGTTAGAGTTTATGGGTAAGAAAGTCTGTCTACAAATTGGTTTGTCATTCAAATTAAGTGTAATATTTTGAAAAGTATGGAAAGTGCAGAATTTTTAAAATACGTGTTGTAAAGTAGTTAGTTATGAGTGCATATAAGAAAAATGCATATAGTATTAAAGCCATTATTTTTCAACTTTATTGCAACATTATGAAATCAGTAAAGCAAATTATATGATGTAAATAAAAAACTTATACTATTCATATTTTAATAAAATTGCTAAACTATATTATAATTTTATTTTCAATTTGAGCCTACCATCAAATTTTATGTATGCTCTTAGACTCACTATTTATTATTTTACGACTTCCATACACTTCATTAGAAAAAGTTATCCTTTTCCATCTTAAATTTTTATTAATAATCATACTTATTCTAATTTATTATAATTTAACTTTAATAAAATTCTATTTTTAAATAAGTTTTTAGGTGAATGTTTAATTATTACTAAATTTAAGTCGATTCTTGATTTTTATATATTGTGTGTGTGTCGGTCTTCTATAATTTTTCATTAAAACTGTTAGTTGCATTGATTTGTATAATGTTTAATTTGAAATAAAATTGAGAATCATGATTGTGTATCAGTCATTTTCTTTGCACTACAAAAATATAAAAGAAAAAGTTTGTCCAAGATTGTGAAAAATGTTTTAGAATTTTACATCTCTTAGTTTTACATTTTCTTATTTTTCTTTTAATAATTTGATTGCCGTTCTAAATATTTGTAAACTATATAATATCGATTCAGGGCGCTGATTTTATTTAAATAAATTCACCGATGTTCCATTTATAAAACAGTGTAGATAAATATATTTTAAATTACTAGGTTAACTGAAATATTTATCGCGTTATGTGAATTTAAGTCAGTAAGGTGCTTCTTTCAATTTGTCATAGCACCACGAAGGTGAAAGTACAACTTTGCTCTTCAAATCCTCCGATAGATTACAATACCAAAGGATCCACTCCCTCAATTTTGACGTAGTTCTAAAGGGGCAAGAAATTTTCTCCAGATATTTGCACTCATGATAACCGTTCAACAACCGACCACAGGAATTTCTATTCCACAGATTTAACGAGCACGATATCGCATGTACTCTGTGGACCTTTGGCGGCATTGGGAATCGAACTCCGCACTTCCTGGTGGAAAACCAATGCCCTAAAAATTAGTCTACTACGCCCTCACACAAAATCTGTTGTTACAAATCCAATCCAGAATAGCGGAGCTACACCAGATCCATGAGCCCACGTACTCTCAAAAATCAAGAAAAGGAGGGGTTCTCCAAGGAGCTCCCATATCGAGAATTGAGTGCACTCAAGTAAGTCACACAAAATCTAATATTACTTAATGTCGAAACGAAGCGTTGTTTTTTGACATTCAAATACAATTTTAAATAATATTGACACATAATATTGTTTAACATCGAAATGGAATATCCAAACAATATTATATACCATCGAATAATATTATTTAATGTTGAAATACAAAATGATATAGCATTTTATATAGGTGGGGTCACTTTAATATTCAACGATTTTAAAATATCATTTGGCATTATATGTATGTATGTATATTTATTTATTCATTCATTCATCTAATATAAAAATAAATATTAGATTGTGTCAGGTGATGTTTATTTTAATCATTGTTCAAAAACAGTTAAATGCATTATTTCCTTTTATAAAAATCAGTAAAACTTTTAAATAGCTGTAATAACTAGTTAATATGTTGTTTAATTACTAATTTGTTTTAATCATTGCAGATACTTCTAATAATCAGCACTATATTTCTAAAATAATCAAATAATTTTCCAAATAATTAAGCGAAATGCTTCTGATACTTTAATACCTACAAATTGCGGAATTTTAAATTATTAGAAAAAAAAATAATAAGCTAACTAAATTGCCGGGCAATAAACATCAGGGCATATAGTAAGCTAAAGATTTCAGTTGAAATTTTAAGGAAAAATTTCGATTATAAATGTTTTATAATAAATTCCCCGTACCGAATGATTTCTGTTTATAATTATGTAGAAAATATCGTTCCATTCGGAAATCCATGTAGTTATTATATATATTTTAGTATTTCTTGAATTGTTTTGCACAAGTATTAAAATGAATGTATGTCACTGATGAAAATTTGTTTTTTAGAAGGAGAACGAAAGCAAAATCTAATAGGGGAAATCTTTACGCTGCTCTTACAATAGTTACAACTCTAATAATTAAATATTTAATACTACAGAATCTTTGTTAATATCACATTTTTTCACATATTCAAATTAGTTCTACATTAAATATTTTTCCTTTCACTGAACTATAACTACTTTGAAATGCTAAAGATCAGAAGTGATAAATTTCGAGAAAGATTGTTTAAAAGAAGGTAATATAGTAAAATAATGATTCAACTTCCTTCTTCTTTTGATAGATATCAGGTATAAATATTTTGCAATACTTGATTACTTTAATCAAATGCTTTAAAATAGTTTTGATGAAAGAGGTAAATATTCGTGAAACGCATTTTTGTAAGCATGAGTTCACTAACCACAGATGAATACTTTATCTAGTTTCAACAACATTAGTTTTGCATTAAAATGTTAACCTATTAAAAATACACAAATACCTTATTCCATTATTTTACCGCAACGATAAATAAATTTTCTTATGTTAGCAACATCTTATTAAAACTCGAATCATTTAGCTTAATATCAGAATTAACTCATTGAAATTTTATTTCTAAAATACAAGAAAGGATTAAGAAAGTCATAGTGCTTATTTGTAATATTTTGTTTCAAAATTGTAAAAGTATAAATTATAATTTAGTATAATTGTATAAATTATAATTTAGTATTTTCTCCACTGTTTTTCTTATGCAGAATGAAATTTGTGATTACTAAATTCAAACGTTTCTTATATATATATATAATTTGATCATTAGTTTCAGGTGAAATCGTTTTATAATGTCTCTGAAACAGATGCGTTTCTTAAGTAAGTGGTGAAAATTCTGCACATTTTAGAAAATTGATAATTGAAAACCGTATTTTTTTAAATTTGAATATTTAATTCTAAACAAAAATTATTAATGAGATATTACGATATAGAATTAAATTTAATTTCATCATCGTAAGATTTATGCTTCAATTGTTTTAAATGTCTCGATTTATGTTCGTACTTTTAGTTGGTTCTTAAATAAATATAATGAATAATAAACATTGTGAAAGTTTGTAAGTGTCTTCAGTAAATGTATGCGTCATGCTAATACCTAATCATTGTTTCCATTTTCCAATAACTATATCTTATGAATGTATTTTATATATATCGAGTTCAAATGACAGATAAAATTGTCAGCTGCCAACAAAACTTTTTCATGAACTGGATAAGGTAAAAGATATATGACTCAACTAGATACATAATGGGTATTTTTACTTGTTTAATAATAAGCTTGTAATTTTTTTGAATTTCATTAAAGAAAATACAACTTTCAACGAAATATTTTTTTTTATATATGAAGTTTGTAACCATAAATTCAAAAGTTTATGTTGAAGACACATCGTTGTATGAATTATCAACTTGCTTTAGAGTGTGGTTTTAAAACCTTTATTATTTTTAATAAACTAATAACAATGGTGATAATTATGCTGCAACTCCTTATGCAAATTATGTACAGCTGAAATAAAATCTAATTACAATTTAAAAAGTATGTTATGTATTTGAATTCCATATTTACTTGAACATTGATCCAACATATTTATAAGTTTTGAGTTTCCTTTAACTCATTTAATTTTAATGCAAAGGACTTTTTAAATCTTGGTGCCATTCAACTTTACATTCTTCTTGTCGGTTTCTAAATAAGTAATGAAATGATATTGAAGACAAGAGTGTCTGTAAGTATGGACGCTTTTTGTAAATGGAAAATAATTTATTTCAGAAAAGACATTATTCATTTAAGTGTTTATTTATGATATTACTTTAGAATTCTTTATTTTTATCTGTATGTTTGCAAATGCGATACGGATGATTTTTGTGACTTTAATAAATTTTACATGTCTCAAATTATAGTTTAATTATTTCTGATATTCGATACGATTCTGAAAAATTTCTTCTGCTTTGTTTCATTCGAGTATTATGATTGCCATCTTACAAGGAATTTTATACAATTTTTATAACATGATTGACGATTTAAGTAATGAAATTGAATGAAGCCTCTAAATATAATCGGTTCGTAATTTTGAACAATTTTAAGCTACGAGGTCGACACCTGAGCATTCTAACCGTCGTCGTCACCTCTCCAGGACCATGAATAATGATTTTTTAGATTATTTTAAATTTACAACCCTAATAATTCCTTTATTTGCATCAATATCTATTTCTTACTTTAAATAAGCTTTATGCGATTTCAAGTTCCTTAACACAAATCAAAACATTGAATGTTAACTGATCTTAATTTAATCTACCGCAAAGTTTTATTTTATATGTATAAGGGAGACGAAAATGCGCTAAAACACAGGTGAGTATAATTTTATTTTCTTCTTTGGATTTCGTTTCATATTATTTTCGAAAGAGAAGTTGAAACTCCTCAATCAGGTGAGCATCACTTTTTTTTTTTTTTTTTTTTTTTTTTGTCGCAAAGCTTAAAATTTTTTGTTGGAAATTACCGGCGCAATTAGCAGATCTCTGATGGAAATCAATGATTTATTTATTTAGAAAAAGGTGTCGTTCATATTTTCCCCACATAAAACAAGAAAAAGATGAGTAAATCCTTTTCTCATTTTACTTCTGCATGTTTCGATGTTTTATTTAAAATAGAGGAGAAGAAATGTTTGTGTGTGTGCAAGAATAATGTCTATTAATTTACAAGAATGTATCTTTGGTGCATTTTTACATAGGTAAGATGAAGCTATCAAACAGGTAAGTATATTTTTTTTCAGGAGAGTCCCTTTGCGATTTAAATAAGAGATAAAGAAAAATTTTTCTTTTCTTGCCTTGCATTAAAGTTAAGTTGATGACGCCTTGCATAACTTTGTGTGCCCTTTAAAATCATTAATATTATTACATTAGATTCCTTAATTATTATATTTAATTAAATTTCTTGACAATATTTAGAGACAGAAACGAAAAACTGAAGAAAATAAATGAAGAGGAGGAGTTATTATGTAAAAAGAGTCCATTATAAGACCCGAGCAGGGTCGGGACTCCTATGCGAATAATGAGTGCAGTATGAAACCCGCGACGACTTAAATTCTCTGTTGAGTCTTCAACCCCCCGTCTCGTGGAGGGGGGGGGGTAAAAAGTACTTTTCTTTAGAGACCTATCCGAGAAAGGGTACGATGAAGCTCACTCTGTTGGTGGTATCGCGCGCCTGTCGATCGCCCCTAAGGGGAGGACGCTATGCCGGGCGCTACGCGCCCGGCATGCAGGGAGGGGGGTGGGGGCGACATCCGCCTGCGCGATGCCACCAACAGAGTGCGTACTTGTGCGTATGCACGTTTGCGAAAGTGTGGTTGGAGCGTCTACGGATATTTCTGTCATGCCATGCTCCAAGTAGCACAAAGATCCTGGCCAATATTGCGAATGTCGATCCGCTGATGCTAAATAATATTGTACAATATTCCGAAAATTTGTTTTTTGTAAAAAATTTGGGAATTATAATGAAGAGAATGATTTCAGAAGATTGTTCTTAAAGCTTATCCATGGTGTAAAAATCTTTTTTTTTTTTAAATATTCTGAACATCGATTAGTATTGTATAATATTCCAGAGGCAATACTACTCAGTGAATGTTAATTAATATCTCTGCAACAGTCAATGATTTCTATGTGGTAGACCGATGGCTGAGTGGTTAGCGCTCCTGACTCCTGATCTGTGGGTCTCGGGTTCAAATCCAGGTTCGGACATGGATGTTACTTTCTGTCTCTGACCTTTCTTCTTAGGTGACGGGTTTGTGGTGGTATGGCGCGGGCAACGCTACTCGTCTCCGTGACATTGTTCACAGGTGCCCGCTATAATGATTAGTTTAATCTATTCGTTGCCTATATAATGTGCTAATTATAATATAGTTCGTTAGATTACTGATCTAGTTTTAGTTGACATATTATTAAAATAAAATGTGCACAAAAGGCGTTTGATTTGAAATAAGTAATACATAGGTCTTAAATAGATTTGAGTTCAAAAGAAATGATTTAAAAACCTGCTGTTCTCGTTATTTATTGTTCTCTATTAATTTACCCTATTCAGTGAATAATATGTAGATGGATTTTGCTATGTTTTCGAAGAGTTTTTCATAATATATTTTACGCTAGATTTTAGTAATATTTTAATTATGACTATAGAAAGATCATAATTTTTCATACGTGTTTCCATAAATATTTAATTTTAATTTTACTATTTTATCTCATTCTAGTTAAGTTAATATTTTCAATTACTTGAATGATTTACTGAATACCTTTGTGAGTAATATATATTTTTAATACAGTGTAACATACTGTTCTGCCAATTTTTCCTTGAATATTTAAAAAATGTTAACAGTTTATGTTATGTTGAAATTTAAGTATAGCCTATGATCTATTTCTTTCCATTTAAAATGTGGATACTATTATCAATGAATATAAAGATCATGCTACCGAAATTTTTTAAAAAGACTTAATTAGTTTGTATAAAATTCTGCAGAGGAGAGTAAAAATTTGTATCTTGAACCATTAATTTTAGTGAAAATATTATTTTTAATTCAAAATCTGACACTGAAAAATTCTTAATTATTTTTAAAAAACACTAAAATGTTTAGCCATGAAATTCAAGATACATCGTAACACAATGAGTTGTTTGTTAAAAATATTGCAATTAAATTATTTTAGAACTTTGATTATCTGATGAGACATTACCATCAATATTAAAAGATTGTTCTTCAGCTTAATAGAGAAAAATGGGTTTTTAATTGAAATTGAAAATTTTAGAAGTAATTTTAAATTTGCATTATTTTTTAATTCTTATGTTGTCATATTTATTTACATCAAATGCCAACCAAATATTCATATGTAAAAATATGAAAAATCTATATTTTAAATATTTAAAGGATGGAGCTTCTCTAGCAATTTATAGTGAGAGATTGAAGATAAAATTTTCCTCAAGTTTAAGTGCTAAAAATTGATTATTTTTCATAAGATATTTTTATTGATTCAATTTTGTTCTAAATGTATAATTATATAATATTCATTTGTATAAATTTTATTTTCTGATATGTTCTAAAGATTAAATCTGAGACATAAGCAACTTTAAGAGTTGTAAATTTTTATAATTCCACTGTACAGGTAGTTATTTCTCTTACTTATTTATTACATTCAGCAATTAAAATTTCTGCTATTGTTAAATTTTTGATTTTGTAATTAAATTAAGTTTAATGTTTTTAAGTATATTGAGCTATATATTTATGAAAAGAGACATTTCATTCAAGACTAATTTTTGCTTCTGAGAAAAATAAAATAGTATGTAATGAAGTAGCAGTGTTTTTGCTTTTTCAATTACATCTGTATAAACTTTTTAATTAATTAAGAACTATTTTACATTTCTATAAAAACACATTGAAATTTTTGCAACTAGTTTGTGCATGATCTATAAAGTACATTAAATGCAAGCAATTCTATGTGAAGATAAAAATATTTTTCATCATTCCTTAAAATTTTCAGTTAAATAAAAAATATTTTTCTATTTATTAGGTATATAGGGTATATATTTATTAGGTATCTTTTTGAATGTTAAAAGTTTTAATGGACATCTTTAAAATATTTATTATCATCTATTTCTTCATCATCTTTTAGCTGTATGTTTTAACTACATGCGTTATAAAGAATGCAATCACTAAGAAATGATATAGGTGTTATACAAAAGTTTTGCTGGAGTCACATATTGGAGTGAAAGAAAATTCTAGTTCTCTTATATGACAAATAAGCTGGTTTATCTTTTTTATCTATTTAATAAAGGCTTTCAAATCGATAAATTCTTTTGTTTCATAAATTCCTTCTTGATACAAAATTAAAAATCTAATTATAAAGCATACATTTAGTAAAAGTATTAATTTCAGTGATTTAGGTGCCATAAAGTAAAATTTCCACATTTTATTTATTTCAATTAATGATAGAATTTGCTTTTGTTGAATATTCTATGCAATTCTTTTTATTTCTACCAAACATCATCTGTTTAATACAAGATACTACTGTGTGCGTGTGATACTATTAAAAATATTACAGAATCATGTGAATATTTTTTATCTCAAACAGAGATGCATCATTAAGAAAAAGTAACTGTGGTTTGTGAGAGTTTATGGGTAAGAAAGTCTGTCTACAAATTGGTTTGTCATTCAAATTAAGTGTAATATTTTGAAAAGTATGGAAAGTGCAGAATTTTTAAAATACGTGTTGTAAAGTAGTTAGTTATGAGTGCATATAAGAAAAATGCATATAGTATTAAAGCCATTATTTTTCAACTTTATTGCAACATTATGAAATCAGTAAAGCAAATTATATGATGTAAATAAAAAACTTATACTATTCATATTTTAATAAAATTGCTAAACTATATTATAATTTTATTTTCAATTTGAGCCTACCATCAAATTTTATGTATGCTCTTAGACTCACTTATTTATTATTTTACGACTTCCATACACTTCATTAGAAAAAAGTTATCCTTTTCCATCTTAAATTTTTTATTAATAATCATACTTATTCTAATTTATTATAATTTAACTTTAATAAAATTCTATTTTTAAATAAGTTTTTAGGTGAATGTTTAATTCTTACTAAATTTAAGTCGATTCTTGATTTTTATATATTGTGTGTGTGTCGGTCTTCTATAATTTTTCATTAAAACTGTTAGTTGCATTGATTTGTATAATGTTTAATTTGAAGTAAAATTGAGAATCATGATTGTGTATCAGTCATTTTCTTTGCACTACAAAAATGTAAAAGAAAAAGATTGTCCAAGATTGTGAAAAATGTTTTAGAATTTTACATCTCTTAGTTTTACATTTTCTTATTTTTCTTTTAATAATTTGATTGCCGTTCTAAATATTTGTAAACTATATAATATCGATTCAGGGCGCTGATTTTATTTAAATAAATTCACCGATGTTCCATTTATAAAACAGTGTAGATAAATATATTTTAAATTACTAGGTTAACTACAAATATTTATCGCGTTATGTGAATTTAAGTCAGTAAGGGGCTTCTTTCATTTAGTCAGAGCACCACGAAGGTGAAAGTACAACTTTGCTCTTCAAATCCTCCGATAGATTACAATACCAAAGGATCCACTCCCTCAATTTTGACGTAGTTCTAAAGGGGCAAGAAATTTTCTCCAGATATTTGCACTCATGATAACCGTTCAACAACCGACCACAGGAATTTCTATTCCACAGATTTAACGAGCACGATATCGCATGTACTCTGTGGACCTTTGGCGGCATTGGGAATCGAACTCCGCACTTCCTGGTGGAAAACCAATGCCCTAAAAATTAGTCTACTACGCCCTCACACAAAATCTGTTGTTACAAATCCAATCCAGAATAGCGGAGCTACACCAGATCCATGAGCCCACGTACTCTCAAAATCAAGAAAAGGAGGGGTTCTCCAAGGAGCTCCCATATCGAGAATTGAGTGCACTCAAGTAAGTCACACAAAATCTAATATTACTTAATGTCGAAACGAAGCGTTGTTTTTTGACATTCAAATACAATTTTAAATAATATTGACACATAATATTGTTTAACATCGAAATGGAATATCCAAACAATATTATATACCATCGAATAATATTATTTAATGTTGAAATACAAAATGATATAGCTTATTTTATATAGGTGGGGTCACTTTAATATTCAACGATTTTAAAAATATCATTTTGCATTATATGTATGTATGTATATTTATTTATTCATTCATTCATCTAATATAAAAATAAATATTAGATTGTGTCAGGTGATGTTTATTTTAATCATTGTTCAAAAACAGTTAAATGCATTATTTCCTTTTATAAAAATCAGTAAAACTTTTAAATAGCTGTAATAACTAGTTAATATGTTGTTTAATTACTAATTTGTTTTAATCATTGCAGATACTTCTAATAATCAGCACTATATTTCTAAAATAATCAAATAATTTTCCAAATAATTAAGCGAAATGCTTCTGATACTTTTTAATACCTACAAACTGCGGAATTTTTAATTATTAGAAAAATAATAAGCTAACTAAATTGCCGGACAATAAACATCAGGGCATATAGTAAGCTAAAGATTTCAGTTGAAATTTTAAGGAAAAAATTTCGATTATAAATGTTTTATAATAAATTCCCGTACCGAATGATTTCTGTTTATAATTATGTAGAAAATATCGTTCCATTCGGAAATCCATGTAGTTATTATATATATTTTAGTATTTCTTGAATTGTTTTGCACAAGTATTAAAATGAATGTATGTCACTGATGAAAATTTGTTTTTAGAAGGAGAATGAAAGCAAAATCTAATAGGGGAAATCTTTACGCTGCTCTTACAAGTGTTTCATCTCTAATAATTAAATATTTAATACTACAGAATCTTTGTTAATATCACATTTTTTCACATATTCAAATTAGTTCTACATTAAATATTTTTTCTTTCACTGAACTATAACTACTTTGAAATGCTAAAGATCAGAAGTGATAAATTTCGAGAAAGATTGTTTAAAAGAAGGTAATATAGTAAAATAATGATTCAACTTCCTTCTTCTTTTGATAGATATCAGGTATAAATATTTTGCAATACTTGATTACTTTAATCAAATGCTTTAAAATAGTTTTGATGAAAGAGGTAAATATTCGTGAAACGCATTTTTGTAAGCATGAGTTCACTAACCACAGATGAATACTTTATCTAGTTTCAACAACATTAGTTTTGCATTAAAATGTTAACCTATTAAAAATACACAAATACCTTATTCGCAACGATAAATAAATTTTCTTATGTTAGCAACATCTTATTAAAACTCGAATCATTTAGCTTAATATCAGAATTAACTCATTGAAATTTTATTTCTAAAATACAAGAAAGGATTAAGAAAGTCATAGTGCTTATTTGTAATATTTTGTTTCAAAATTGTAAAAGTATAAATTATAATTTAGTATAATTGTATAAATTATAATTTAGTATTTTCTCCACTGTTTTTCTTATGCAGAATGAAATTTGTGATTACTAAATTCAAACGTTTCTTATATATATATAATTTGATCATTAGTTTCAGGTGAAATCGTTTTATAATGTCTCTGAAACAGATGCGTTTCTTAAGTAAGTGGTGAAAATTCTGCACATTTTAGAAAATTGATAATTGAAAACCGTATTTTTTTAAATTTGAATATTTAATTCTAAACAAAAATTATTAATGAGATATTACGATATAGAATTAAATTTAATTTCATCATCGTAAGATTTATGCTTCAATTGTTTTAAATGTATCGATTTATGTTAGTACTTTTAGTTGGTTCTTAAAAAAAAAAAATGAATAATAAAAATTTTGAAAGTTTTTAAGTGTCTTCAGTAAATGTATGCGTCATGCTAATACCTAATCATTGTTTCCATTTTCCAATAACTATATCTTATGAATGTATTTTATATATATCGAGTTCAAATGACAGATAAAATTGTCAGCTGCCAACAAAACTTTTTCATGAACTGGATAAGGTAAAAGATATATGACTCAACTAGATACATAATGGGTATTTTTACTTGTTTAATAATAAGCTTGTAATTTTTTTGAATTTCATTAAAGAAAATACAACTTTCAACGAAATATGTTTTTATATATGAAGTTTGTAACCATAAATTCAAAAGTTTATGTTGAAGACACATCGTTGTATGAATTATCAACTTGCTTTAGAGTGTGGTTTTAAAACCTTTATTATTTTTAATGAACTAATAACAATGGTGATAATTATGCTGCAACTCCTTATGCAAATTATGTACAGCTGAAATAAAATCTAATTACAATTTAAAAAGTATGTTATGTATTTGAATTCCATATTTACTTGAACATTGATCCAACATATTTATAAGTTTTGAGTTTCCTTTAACTCATTTAATTTTAATGCAAAGGACTTTTTAAATCTTGGTGCCATTCAACTTTACATTCTTTCTTGTCGGTTTCTAAATAAGTAATGAAATGATATTGAAGACAAGAGTGTCTGTAAGTATGGACGCTTTTTGTAAATGGAAAATAATTTATTTCAGAAAAGACATTATTCATTTAAGTGTTTATTTATGATATTACTTTAGAATTCTTTATTTTTATCTGTATGTTTGCAAATGCGATACGGATGATTTTTGTTATTTTAATAAATTTTACATGTCTCAAATTATAGTTTAATTATTTCTGATATTCGATACGATTCTGAAAAATTTCTTCTGCTTTGTTTCATTCGAGTATTATGATTGCCATCTTACAAGGAATTTTATACAATTTTTATAACATGATTGACGATTTAAGTAATGAAATTGAATGAAGCCTCTAAATATAATCGGTTCGTAATTTTGAACAATTTTAAGCTACGAGGTCGACACCTGAGCATTCTAACCGTCGTCGTCACCTCTCCAGGACCATGAATAATGATTTTTTAGATTATTTTAAATTTACAACCCTAATAATTCCTTTATTTGCATCAATATCTATTTCTTACCTTAAATAAGCTTTATGCGATTTCAAGTTCCTTAACACAAATCAAAACATTGAATGTTAACTGATCTTAATTTAATCTACCGCAAAGTTTTATTTTATATGTATAAGGAGACGAAAATGCGCTAAAACACAGGTGAGTATAATTTTATTTTTCTTCTTTGGATTTCGTTTCATATTATTTTCGAAGAGAAGTTGAAACTCCTCAATCAGGTGAGCATCACTTTTTTTTTTTTTTTTTTTTTGTCATAAAGCTTAACATTTTGTGTTGAAATTACCGGCGCAATTAGCAGATCTAGCTGATGATCTGTTCAAAATTACAGATGATTATATTTAGAAGGCTTCATTCAATTTCATTACTTAAATCGTCAATCAATATTATAAAAATTGTATAAAATTCCTTGTAAGATAGTAATCATAATACTCCGAAGGAAACTAAAGCAGAAGAAATTTTCAGAATCGTATCGAATATCAGAAATAATTAAACTATAATTTGAGACATGTAAGAATTTATTAAAACAACAAAATCATCCGTATCGCATTACCAAACATACAGATAAAAATAAAGAATTCTAAAGTAATATCATAAATAAACACTTAAATGAGCAATATCTTTTCTGAAATAAATTATTTTCCATTTACAAAAAGCGTCCATACTTACAGACACTCTTGTCTTCAATATCATTTCATTACTTGACTAGAAACCGACAAGAAAAATAACAAAGTTGAATGGCACCAAGATTTAAAAAGTCCTTTGCATTAAAATGTCGTGAGTTGAAGGAAATCCAAGACTTATAGATATGTTGGATCAGTGTTCAGATGAATGTAGAATTCAAATACGCGACAGTACTTTTTGAATTGTGATTGGGTATTTCGGCTATACATAGATTTGCATGAGGAGTTGCGGCATAATTATCGCCGTGTGTGGTTCGGTAAAGGAATGTAAAGCTGGAACCGCACTCTAAAGCAAGTTGATAATTCATCCGCGGCGATGTGTCTTCGGCATAGGCTTTGGCCTATGGTTACAAGCTTCGTAGCTAATAAGATTGATAGTTGAAAGTTGTGTTGCTTTAACTGTGAGTTCAAGAAGGTACGGAAACTGATGATTAGACAGAGTAAAAGTGCGTTGTAATAATGTATCTAGTTGAGTCATGCTAATGTTTACCGTATCCAGGTGAAAAAGCTGTTGACAGCTGACAAGTTTATCTGTCATTTGAACTCGATTTGCTATATAAGATGCATTCATGAGATATAGTTATTGGACAGAGTAAGAACAGTAGACAATTGGCATGACGCATACATTGACTGTAGCCCCCTGGAAGCTGCGATGTTTGTATTCATTATGTTGTTGGGGCCAACTAGAAGTACGGGCATGCGTCGAGACATTTAAAACTGGTGAAGCATAAATCTTGCGATGATGAAAGTAAATTTGAATTCGCATATATCATGATAATCTTCATTAATAATTTTTGTTTAGGAGTAGATATTCAGGATTTAAAAAACCCGGTTTTCCAGTATCAGTACTGCAAAGTGTGCGGAATTTTTCTGCCTTGCTTACTTTAGAGCAAATCTGTTTCAGAGACGGCCCATAAAACGATTTCACCTGAAACTTATGATCAGGTGCTATACAGTATAAGAAGCGTTTGAACTTAGTAATGCAGATTTTCATTCTGCATAAGAAAGGCAGTGGAGAAAATGCTGGAATTGCATAATTTGTGCGTTATGCTGGAATTATAGTTTATGCTTTTGCAGTTTTGAAGCAAAATGTACAGATAAGCGCTATGGGCACTTTCTTAAATCACTGTATGTTTTATAGAAATAAAATTTCAAATGAGACAATTCTGATATTAAGCTGGAAGTGATTCGAGTTTTGTAAGATGTTTAACAACATAAGAAGATTCCTATCGTTGCCAGAATGGAAGAAAGTATTTGTGTATTTTTAATGAGTTAACATTTTTAATCTGCAGGACTAATGCTTGAAGCTGGATAAAGTATTCATCTGTGGTTAGTGAACTCATGCTTAAATAAAATGCGTTTCACGAATGTGTACCTCTTTAATCAAGGCTATTTTGAAGCGTTTGATTAAGAGTAATCCGGAGTGTTGCATAGATGTTTATGCTGATATCTATCTGGAAGAAGGAAGTTGAGTCAACCATTTGCTATGTGCAGCAACTGACGTGATAATAATCTTTCTCGGAATTTAGCATCGCTTCTGATCTTTGGCATTTCAGAGCCAGTTATCAGTTCAGTGAAAGGAAAGGTATTTTAATGTAGAACTAGACTGAATAATGAAGATGTGTGATATTAACAAGAGATTCTTGTAGTATTAAATATTTGGTGTGGAATTTGTAAGTATTGTAGGAACGGCGGAAAGATTTCCCCTGTTGGAACAGCAAGTTTCAATAGGCTTCTGAGACAGTTTACTTTCAAGTCGGTGACATACGCATTTTTATGCTTGTGCGAGAACAGTTCGAGAAATGCTAAGATATATCTGTAACTGGCTTTGCGTAGTTTCAGAATGGAACATTATTTTCTGCATGATTATAGGCAGGAATGAATTCGTGCCAGGAATTTGTATAAGAACATTTATGTCGAAGGTGCTCGCTAAAATTTCGGCTGAAATCTTTAGCTAACGGCGCTGTATCTTTGATGTCCGGCAATTTAGACCAGCTAATTAAGCGCAATAATTAAAATTCTGCAGTTTCAGGTATTAAAGTAATCAGAAGCATTTCGCTTGAGTATTTGGAAAATTAACGATTATTTTAGAAATATAGTGGTGATTATTAGAAGTATCTGCAATGATTAAAGAACTAGGAATTGATATGACAACATATTAACTTTAGTTATTGCAGCTATTTAAAGAGTTTTGCTGATTTTTATAAAAGGAAGTAATGCATTTAACTGTTTTTGAACTAATGATTAAAATAAAGCATCACCTGTTTGCAATCTAAATATTTATTTTTATATTAGATGAATGAATGGATAAATAAGTACATGCATATATTGCAAAATGATATTTTAAAATCGTTGAATATTAAAGTGACCCCACTAATATAAAATGCTATATCATTTTGTATTTCAGCATTAAAATAATATTATTCGATGGTATATAATATTGTTTGGATATTCCATTTCGATATTAAAACAATATTATGTGTCATCATTATTTAGGTGCTGAATGTCAAACAATATCATTTGTTTCGACAGTAAATGATATTGGATTTTGTAGCTGACTTGCTTGAGTGCACTCAGTATCATTGTAGAAATGGGAGCTCCTTGAAGGAACCCTCCTTTTCTTGATTTTTGAGAGTACGTGGGCTAACGGATCTGATGTAGCAATCGCTATTCTGGGTGGACAACGGCAGATTTTGTGTGAGGGCGTATTAGACTAATTTTTGGGGCATTGGTTTTCCACCCGGAAGTATGAATTCGATTTCTGGCTGCCGCCAGAGGTCCACAGATGTACATCTGACCAATAGTGCTCGTTAAATCTGTGGAATAGAAATTCACCCGTTGTTGAATTTATCATGATTCTGTAATATCTGGAGAAAATTTCCTACCTTTACAGAACTGCGTCCGTGAAGTGAATCCATTGGTAACCAATCTATCGGAGGATTTGAAGAGCAAAGTTATTCTTTCACCTTCGTGATATCTGACTAAATGAAAGAAGCCCTTTACTGACTTAAATTCGCATAACACGTGAAATGTTTCAGTTAACCTAATGATTTAAGATATGTTATCTACACTGTTTTATAAATGGAACATCGGACAATTCTATTTAAAATAAGATCAGCGCCCTGAATCGATATTATATAGGTTACGAAAGTATTCAGGAGCGACTTAATCAAAGTATTAAAAGAAAGATAAGAGAATGTAATAGGCCAAGAGATGTAAAATTCTAAGGCATTTTCCGCAATCTTGAACTAATCTTTTTCAACTTTATATTTTTGTAGTGCAAAGCTGACTATATACACAATCATGATTCTCAATTTTATTTCAGAATTAGAGCATTATACAAATCAATGCAACTAACAGTTTTAATGAAAAATTATAGAAGATCGACACGCACACAATATATAAGGAAATCAGGAAATCGACTTAAGTAGTAAGAATTAAACATTCACCTAAAAACTTATTTAAAAATAGAATTTTATTAAAGTTAAAGTATAAAAGTTGGAAATAAGTATGATTATTAATAAAGGTTTAAGATGGAAAAGAGATAGCTTTTTCTAATGAAGTATTATGGAAATAAACTAAAGAATAGTGAGTCTAAGAGCATGCATAGAGTTTGATGAGTAGGCTGAGTGAAAATGAGTATGGCTATAGTTTAGCTTGTTTTATTAAGGTATGAATGATATAAATTTTTATTTACATCATAGCAATTTGCTTTACTGATTTCATAATGTTGCAATTGTTGAACCAGAAAATGGCTGCTTAATACTATATGCATTTTCTTTATAATGCACTCATAACTAACTACTTTACTGACGCGCGTGTTTTAAAGGATTCTTAACTTTCCATACTTTTCAAAGTATTGCAGCGAATTTGGATGACCAGACCAGACCTAATGGACGGACTTTCTTGCCATAAGATTCTGCAGACCGCGGTTACTTTTTCTTGATGATGCAATCTGCCAGCTGAGATAAAAAATGTGCGTGATTTTCTGATATTTTTAATAGTATGACATGCGCGCGGTAGTAATCTTGTGATTGAGCGGATGATGTTTGGTGGAAATAAGAAGATTTAGCATGGAATGATTCGACAAAGGCAGGATTCTAATCGTGGTGAATTTGATAAAGTGTGGGTACAGCATGAGCACCAAAATCGCTGAAATTAATAAGCTGCTGGAAGTAACTTTATGAGTGGATTTTGGTACTGTATCGGAAGGAATTTATGAAACCAAAGAAGGGTATCGATTTGAAGGCGCGTAAGAGATAAAAAGATCAGACCAGCTTGATTTGTCATATAAAGACAACTAGAATTTTCTTTCACTCCAATATGTGTAGCCGGCCCAAAGACATCATAGCGCACTGTAATCGACAATTCTTAGTGGTGCATTCTTTATGGCAGTGTAGTTAAGACATACAGCGTAAAGATGATGAGAAGAAGTAGATGATAATAAGTATTTTGGATGTCCATTAAGACTTTTGGCGATTCGAAAGATTACTACAATAAATGCTAGTATACCCTATGTACCTGTGTAATCGAAAGATATTTTGTTGGCTGAAAATTTTGAGGAATGATGAAGAGATGTTTTTATCTTCGCGTAGGGTAGCTTGCGACAATGTACAGCATAGATCATTAGCCAGTGCTGGAAATTTTCAATGTAATGTTTATAGAAGTGTAAGATAGTTCCCAATTAGATTAAAAGGTTTATGCTGATGGCCAGTGAAAAGAAGCAAAAAACACTGCTACTTCGCATACTATTTTATTTTTCTCAGAAGCAAGAACCAGTTTTGAATGAAATGTCTCTTTTTCATAAATATATAGCTCAGTACTACTTAAAGAGCATTAAACTTAATTGAATTACAAAATCAAGTACTAATAACAGAAATTTTAATTGTAGATATGTAATAAATAAGTAAGAGAAATAACTTTAACAACCTGTACAATGGAATTATAAAAATTTACAACTCTTAAAGTTGCTTATGTCTCAGACATCTTTAGAACATATCAGAAAATAAAATTTATACCAAATGAATATTATATAATTATAAATTTAGAACAAAAGTGAATCAACAAGCTATCTTATGAAAAATAATCAATTTTTAGCACTTGAGGAAAATTTTATCTTCAATCTCTCACTATAAATTGCTGGAGAAAACTCCATCACTTTAAATATTTAAAAAATATAGATTTTCCATGTTTTCTATATGAGTATTTGGTTGGCATTTAATGCTCAAATAAATATGACAACATAAGAATTACAAAAATAATGCAAATTTAAAATTACTTCTAAAATTTTCAATTTCAATTAAAAACCCATTTTCTTTTATTAAGCTGAAGAAGTGTCTTTTAATATTGATGTGAAAATGTCTCATCAGGCAAAGTTCTGAACTAGTTTAATTGCAATATGTACAACAAATAACTTCATTCTGTTACGATGTATCTTGAGCCTAAATGTGTTTAAACATTTACAGTGTTTTTAAAAATAATTAAGAACACAAGTGTCAGATTTTGAACAAATAATAATATTTTCGCTAAAATTAATAGTTCAAGATACAAAATTTTACTCTCCTCTGCTGAATTTTATACAAACTAAGTAAGTCTTGTTAAAAAATTTCGGCAGCATGATAACATATTCATTGATAATAGCTATCCACATTTTAAATGGAAAGAAATAGATCATAGGCTATACTTAAATTTCAACATAACATAAACTGTTAACATTTTTAAATATTCAAGGAAAGTGACTTAGCACAATACTATTTTTGTGTATTAAAAATATGTATTGCTCGCAAAGGTATTCCGTAAATCATTCAAGTAATTGAAGATATTGGCTTAACTGGGAATGAGATAAAGATAGTAAAATTAAAGGTAGGCATTTATGGAAACGCGTATGAAAAGGTATGATCTTTCTATAGTCGTAATTAGATATATTTCAAAGATCTGGCGTAAAGTATGTTATGAAGAAACTCTTCGAAAGCATGAAAGCAAGATCAAATCTGCGTATTATTCGCTGAATAGGGTAAGAATGGAGGAACGATGGAAATGGCGAGGAACGGCAGGTTTTTAAATCACCGTCGTGGCTGGACTCAAGTCTGACCCAGAAGACCTATGTATTGCTTATTTCCGTCAGGCGCCTTTTGATCGCATTTGACACTGATGACAATGTCAACTAAAGACTAGATCGATGATCTGGCGGGCTATGTATAAGTGGCGCGTTATCAGACGGCGGATAGATTAGGCTGATCGTATGGCGGGAACCTGTGAACCCAATGTGCCAGAGACGAGTGGCGTTGCCCGCGCCATACCACCACAAACCCGTGCCTAAGAAGAAAGGTCAGGAGACAGAAAGTAGCGTCCATGTCAGAACCTGGGTTCAACCCGAGCGTTGCAGATCGAGGAGTCAGGAGCGCTATTCCGCTCGGCCATCGATCTACCACATAAGAATCGTTGACTGTTGGAGAGATATTGGTGGCATTCGCTGAGTGGTATTTATCTGCAGATATTAGCAATACTGATCGATGTTCAGAATATTTAAAAGAAAGAAGACACGCCGTGGATCAAACTGGAACTGATGGCTACTGAAATCACTGTAGCTCGTATAATTCACAAGGTTTTTGCGAAAACAGATTTTCGGAATATCGTACCAGTATTTAACGTCAGCGGATCGACATTCGCAATATTGGCCAGGATCTTTGTGCTACTTACAGCATAGCATGACAGAAGAATTGCTAAATGAACGCTCCAACCACACTTTCGCAAACATGCATACAATGCACAAGTACGCACTCTGTTGGTGGCATCGCGCAGGCGGATGTCGCCCCACCCCCTCCTGCATGCCGGACGCGTACCCTCCCTGGCATAGCGTCCTGCCTTAGAGGCGATCGACAGGCGCGCGATACCACCAACAGTGTGAGCTTCATCGTACCCTTTCTCCGGATAGTTCTCTTAAGAAAAGTGCTTTTGCCCCCCGCGAGACAGGGGTTGAAAGACTCAACAGAAGAATTTAAGTCGTCGCGGGTTTCATACTGCACTCATTGACTTCGCATAGGAGTCCCGAGCCTAACAGTCTTATGGATAGACACTTTTTACATAATAACTCCTCCTCTTCATTTATTTTCTTCAGTTTTCGTTTCTGTCTCTAAATATTGTCAAGAACTAATTAAATATAATAATTCAAGAATCCTAATGTATTAATGTGTGATTTTAAAGGGCACACAAAGTTATGCAAGAGGTGATCAACTTAACTTTAATGCAAGGCAAGAGAGAAAGAAGAAATTTTTTCTTTATGTCTCAACATTTTAAATCGCATAGAGACTCTCCTGAAAGAAATATGCTTACCTGTTTGATAATAAACCTTTACCCACCATGTAAAAATGCGCGGAAAATACATTCTTGTAAGTGTAGACATTGACTTCTTGCACGCACGCAAACATTTCATTTATCCTCTGTTTTGGAAATAAGACATCAGAAGCATGCAGAAGTAAAATGAGAGAAGGACTTTGCTCAAATAACACTTGTTTTATGTGGGAAAAGATGGCGACGCCTTTTTGGAAATAGATCGTCATTGATTTCCATCAGGAGATCTGCTAGTACCCGCCGGTAATTTCCGGCGCAAAATGTTAGAGCTTTGCGTGAAAAGAAAGTGATGCTCATCTGATCCAGGAGTTTCGGCCTATGGCTTTCGAAAATGGCGACGAGATCCAAAGAAGAAACAAGGTATAGCCGCCTGTGTTTTAGCGCATTTTCGTGCCACCCCTCCCATATAAAGAAATAAGGCTTTTGCGACAGATTAAATTAAGATCAGTTAACATTCGGTATGTTTTTGATTTATGTTAAGGCAATCTTTAAATCGCATAAAGCACTGTTTAAGGTAAGAAATAGATGTTGATGCAAATAAAGGCTCATTATTGGGGTTGTGAACCCAAGATGATGCAAAGGAAGTCGTTATAAACGGTCCTGGAGAGGTGACGACGACGGTCAGAATAACCAGGTGTCGACATCATAGCTTAAAATTGTTCAGGAGTACGGGCCGATTATGTTAGGGGCTTCGTTCAGTTTCGTGCTTAAATCGTCGATAAATCATGTTATGAAGAATTGTATGGAATTCATTTTGTAAGATGGCAATCATACTGCTCGAGATGAAACAAAGCGGAAGAAACCGGGATCGTATCGAGTATCAGGGAATGATTAGGCTTTATAATTTGAGACATGTAAAATTTATTAAGATGGCAAAGATCGTCCGTATCTGTTTGCAGACACATGCGGATAAAGGTAAAGAATTCTAAAGTATTAATCGTAGATAGGCGCTGGAGTGAATATTGATAACTCAACGAGTAAGGTATTTGCCGTTTGAGAAAGCGTCCGTACCACGGACGCTCAGCTGATATTCAATGGCTCATTTCATTGCTTATTGAGAAGCCGACGGAAGAATGTAATGGTGGTGGCATAGGCCCAAGATTTAGAGAGGTCGGCGCGTAAGAGTGGGTGGAGTTAAAGGAAGACTCCAGACTTATAGATATGTTGAGTCAGTGTTCGAGCAGGCCAATATGGAGTTCAGATGCATGGCATACTTTTTAACTGGGTATGGTAGACTTTAGCAGCCGTACATAATGCGCCAGTACAGCAGGTGCGGCATGTTATCGCCATTGTTGTAGTTCATTGAAAATAATACAGGTTTTAAAACCGCAGCAAAAACGGGTTGATCAATTCATGCAGCGATATTGTCTTCAGCATCAAAGCTTTGGATTTATGGTTACAACACAAGCAGCAACAGAAGATATTTCGTTGGAAGTTGTATTTTCTTTGTGAAATTCAGGCCACGAATTACAAGCTTATTATTAGGCAAGTAGAAATTGCCGTTATGTAATCACAGTTGAGTCGTAGTAATCTTTGCTTGTCCAGTTCATGAAGAACGTTGGCAGCTGACAATGGTACATCTGTCGTACGGACTTCGTTCTAATATATAAGAACACATTCATAAGGATAGTTATTGGACCCAGTAGGTAATGATTAGGAATTATTGGCATTGACGCATACATTTGCTGAAGACGCGCAGGCTTTCGCGATGTTTATTATTCATTATATTTGTTGGGGCACCCGGCTAGAAGTACGGGCAGCGTCAGTGCGGTGATGAAATTAAATTTGGTGCTAGCTGTCGTATTAATCATTGATGGTACGTTTGGAATTAGATATTCCGGAATTTGAGTGCGCGGTCAACTCAGTGATTTAAAATGTGCGGGTCACGCGCTGCCTTAAGAAGCGCGTCTTGTTTCCGGAGACGTAGCAAGGCGATTTCTGCCTGAAACTGTGATCAGATTATGTATATATAAGGCGTTTGGGTGTGAGTAATCTGGAATTTCATTCGTGCCTTTGTAAGCGGTGGAAGGCCTGCTGGAATTATGGTTTGTGCGGTATGCTGGTATAGTTTATGCTCAGCACGATTTTGAGAACAAGCGAATGAGCGCTGCATGACTTTCTTAATCCTTTCTTGTCAGCATTTTAGAAGTAAAATTTCAGTGAGTTGGTCGTGATATTAAACTGGAGTGATTCGAGTTTTGGCTGGATGTTTGCTGGCATAAGGAACGACATCGTTGCCAGAATGAAATAAGGCGTTTGTGTGATTAATACGTTAACATTTTAATGCCCAAGACTGTGTTGTTGAGAACTAGATGAAGTAAATCTGTGGTTGAGTGAACTCGTAGCTTACGAAATGCGTTTCTGCATGGCACCGTCAGGAACTTTGTTGCAAAGCGTTTGATTAAAGTGAGTGACAGAGATATTTATGCTGTTGTCTATCAGAAGAGGAGGGAAGTTGAGTCATTATTTTTGCTATGTGCAGCTTTTAAACAGATGATCTTCTCTCGAGACATCGTTCTGATCTTTGGCGTTTCAAAGTGATTATGGTTCGGTGGAAGGAAGAAGGCTGATGTAGAACTGGGTAATGTGAAGATGTGAAAAAATGTGATGTGAACTGAGATTCTGTAGTATTAAATATTTAATTGGTAGAGTTGTAACTATGGTAGCGGAACGGCGTGAGAACCTATTAGATTTTGCTTTCATTCTCGTGCTAAAAGACAGGTCACTTTCGTCAGTGACATACATTCGATTTTGATAGCGTGAAAGGCAATTCAGGAAATAGCTAAAGATTAGCAATATGGCTGGCTACCGTAGTTTCCGGACGGGACGATGTATGGTATCAGGCGGGAATCGTTCGGTACTGAAGGGAATTTGACCATGAAGACATTTATAATCGGTGAAAAGCCATTTAGGAATTCGACTGAAGTCTTTGGCGCTGTAATGCGCTGGTGTTTACTTGTCACGTCATTTGAGATTGGCTTATTGACACTTCTGTGATTAAGATTCCGCACTTGGTTGTATTAAAGTATCAAGAAGCATTTCAAACTGATTATTTGGAAAGGTATTTGATTTATTTTAGAAGTATGGTGCTGATTATTAGAAGTAATGCTGCGATGATTTCCAAGACAGGTTAGTGGTCAAACGGCACATGGTAACTGGTTATTTACAGCTGAAGAGAGTGATGCGTTTAACTATTTTGAACCAATGATTACAAATAAACATGCTGTACAATCTAATATTTATTTACATATTAGATGAATGAATGAGATAAATAAATGCTGCTACATACATATAATGCAAGATATTATTTTTAAAATCAGTTGAATATTAAAGTGACCCCACCTATACTTTAAAAATGCTTTATATCATTTTGTATTTCAACGTGATAATATTATTCGATGAGTATACTAATATTGTTTGGATTATTCCCATTTCGATGTGCCAAACAATATTAATATGTCAATATTATTTTAAGTATGTATTTGAAATGTCTTATAACAACGCATCGTTGCGACATTAAGCTAATATTAGCGTTGTGTGACTTACTTGAGTGCACTTCCAATTCTCGATGTAGGAAGCTCCTTGTAGAACCCTTCCTTTTCTTGATTTTTGAGAGTACGTGGGCTCATGGATCTGGTGTATATCCGCTATTCTGGATTGGATTTGTAACAGCAGATTTTGTGTGAGGGCAAATGTAGACTAGTACTGGGGGTACATTGGTTTTCCGCCAGGAAGTGCGGAGTTCGATTCCCAATGCCGCCAAAGGTCTTGCCAGAGTACATGCTGTATCGTGCTCGTTAAATCTGTGGAATAGAATTTCACTGTAGTCGGTTGTTGAACGGTTATCATGAGTGCAAATATCTGGAGAAAATTTCCACCCTTTAGAACTACGTCAGAATTGAGTGGAGTGAGGAGAATTGCTGCTTTCGCATTGTAACTCTAGTACTGACTTAAATTCACATGGCTTTGATAAATATTTCAGTTAACCTAGTGATTTAAAATATATCATTATCTCCTGCTGTTTTATAAATGGAACATCGGTAAATTTATTTGGAAATAAAATCAGCGCCCTGAATCGACTATTATATGGTTTACGATATTTAGAACGGCAATCAAATTATTGAGAAGAATAAAGGAAATGTAAAGACTAAGAGATGTGGAATTCTGAACATTTCTGATCTTGGACGATCTTTTTAACATATTTTTGTGGTACTGAATATGACTGATACACAATCATGATTTTCCATTTTATTTCAAATTAAACATTGTACAAATCAATGCAACTAACAGTTTTAATGAAAAATTATAGAAGACCGACACACACACAATATAAATATCAAGAATCCACTTAAATTTAGTAAAAATTAAACATTCACCTAAAAACTTATTTAGAAATAGAATTTTATTAAAGTTAAATTATAAAAAATTAGAATAAGTATGATTATTAATAAAAATTTAAGATGGAAAAGGATAACTTTTTCTAATGAAGTGTATGGAAGTCGTAAAATAATAAATATGGAGTCTAAGAGCAAACATAAAATTTGATGGTAGGCTCAAATTGAAAATAAAAATACAATATAGTTTAGCAAATTTATTAAAATATGAATAGTATAAGTTTTTTATTTACATCATATAATTTGCGTTGCTGATTTCATAATGTTGCAATGAAATTGAAAAATAATGTTTTTAATACTATATGCATTTTTCTTATATGCACTCATAACTAACTACTTTACAACACGTATTTTAAAAATTCTGTACTTTCCATACTTTTCAAAATATTACACTTATTTGAATGACAAACCAATTTCTAGACAGACTTTCTTACCCATAAACTCTCACAAACCACAGTTACTTTTTCTTAATGATGCATCTCTGTTTGAGATGAAAAATATTCACATGATTCTATAATATTTTTAATAGTATCACACGCACACAGTAGTATCTTGTATTAAACAGATGATGTTTGGTAGAAATAAAAAGAATTGCACAGAATATTCAACAAAAGAGCAAATTCTATCATTAATTGAAATAAATAAAATGGGGAAATTTTACTTTATGTCACCTAAATCACTGAAATTAATACTTTTACTAAATGTATGCTTTATAATTAGATTCTTAATTTCGTATCAAGAAGGAATTTATAAAACAAAAAAATTTATTGATTTGAAAGCCTTTATTAAATAGATAAAAAAGATAAACCAGCTTATTTGTCATATCAGAGAACTAGAATTTTCTTTCACTCTAATATGTGACTCCAGCAAAACTTTTGTATAACACCTATATCATTTCTTAGTGATTGCATTTCATATTAGTGATTCATTTCTGTGTGATATCATTTCTTGATGATACTGCAACATTAAAACTTCTGTAGTTTTTTGCTTAAAAATTCAATTTGAGTTAACTCTTTTAATGCAATACAAGATATTCTTTAATGACTTACTTTAATGATATTAAATTTACTTTCAAGAGCTATATAAAGTTTTTAAATTTAGAGAATAAATTAAAAAAATTTATTTCTCTATATTGCATTACAATAATATATTTAGAACATTATGATTTTAATATTCTGAAATGAA